>CM053790.1:146690165-147230165 GCA_028749045.1 Cupressus sempervirens
CTTATTGATACATTACTAAAAATTATGTAGTGAGCTTCAGATAGCCTCTTAGATACAGAAATGCATCCTTAGGTAATGGCTTGGTGAATATGTCTACAATCTGTTCTTTTCTATTAACATATTCCAATTTGACTTCTTTATCCTACACCAACTCTCTTAAGAAGTGATATTTTATAGCAATGTGCTTTGTTTTGGTATGCATCACTGGATTCTTTGATATGTTGATTGCACTAGTGTTATCATAGTATATGACTATTGGATCCTTGATCTCTATCTTCATTCCTTCCAACAATTGTTTGAACCAAACAATCTTAAAAAAATTAACTGTTGCTGCCACATATTATGCTTCTACTATGGATTGAGATGTACAATTTTGCTTTTTACTTGTCCAAGGCACTAGTCTTTTACCAAGAAAGAATGCTCTGCCACTAGTGTTTTTTCTCTCATCAATACTTCATGCCCAATTAGCATCAGTAAATACCTTCAACTCCAAATTGCCTCCAAGTTTGTACCATAAGCCATAGTCTTTAGTAACTTTCAAATATCTCATGATTCTCATAATTTCTATCATGTGATTTTCTTTGGATTTTTTGAGAATCTTGCACTATTCCAACTACTAGAGCAATATCAGGTCTTGTATGTACTACATACTACAATTTTCCAATCATCGATCTGTATGTGGTCTGATCTACTTCTTTGAAATCATCATTTTTGAAAATTTTATGTCTAGTAGACATAAGGGTTCCAACTGGTCTTGAATCTTCCATTCCAAACTTCTTCAATATTTCCTTGATATACTTAGATTGAGTGATGTAGATACTATTTTTGTTCTATTGTATCTACAATCCAACAAAGAATTTTATTTCACCAAACATGGACATCTCAAATTCTTTATTTATTTTTTCTAAAAATGCTTTGCACAAGTCATCATTTCTTGTAAATAAAGTATCATCAATAAATATTTTTACCAACACAATCTTCTTGTCTAGTCATTCCTTGATATACAAACTTCTGTTATCATTTGTTCTTTGAAAGCCAATCTATACCAAGTAATTATGAAGTCTTTCATACCAAGCTCTAAGAGCTTGCTTGAGATGATATAATGCTTTGTGTAACTTGCAAACCATGTCTCTTTTGCTAAGATCTACAAAACCTTCTGGATGTTCAATGTAGATTTCCTCATCAAAAATTCCATTCAAGAATGTAGATTTAACATCCATTTGATACACTTTAAATCCTCTATGTGTTGCAAATGCTAGTAAAGTTCTTAACACCTTCTCATCTTGCTATAGGAGCAAAAGTCTCACCATAATCAATACCTTTTTGAGAATAGCCTTTGCATACTAGTCTTGCCTTGTTTCCTGAAACTTTTCCCTCTTCATTCAACTTATTTTTTATTACCCATTTTGTACCAATTATATTTTTATCCTTGGGTCTAGGAACAAGAGTCCAAGTTTTGTTCTTTTCTATCTATTCTATCTCTTGATTCATTACTTCAATCCAACTTTCATTTTTTAGAGCATCTTTAATATTTCTAGGTTTAAATTTAGCAAGTAAACATGTACCTTTTAATTTGCTTCTTGTCATTGTTCCATCTAATTTGTCGCCAATGATCTGATCTGATGCATGATGCCTTCTGACATATCTTTCTAACACAAGCTCTTTAGGGTTTGAATGAGGTCCACTATCTTCATTATGAACTTCAGTTTCAAGCTCAAGTCCTTCTATTTGTGACTCAGGTCCTTCAGACTCGGTTTGAACTAGCTTGGTAGCCTCTGGCTATGACTCAGGTTGCACTGTCTACAACTCGGTAATTGTTGGGAATTTTGGGGACTCGAGAGATGAAGCTTCCTTTCTTTTAGATAGATTTGGTAGGGTATCAGGTTCATAGTAAATGAATCTTCTATGATCCTTTGGCTCTTTGTAGCTTTCTTCTTCACTCTTTTTTGCAAACTTATCAATTCTAACATGTGCACTTTTTTATGAATAGACAAATTCAAACATTTGTATGCTTTACTTCTACAAGAGTATCCTAGAAATATGCTTTCATCACCTTTTACATCAAATTTTCCTTTTCTAGATTCTTTCAAGATATAACATTTTCTACCAAATACTTTCAAGTAACTTACATTAGGTTTATAGCCACACCATAGCTAATAAGGAGTTTTGTTTGAGTATTTTTTCAACTATACTCTATTCAAGGTATGAACTGTAGTGCTAATAGCTTCCTTTCAATATTTGAGAGCAACATTCTTTTCAATCATCAGGGTTCTTGCACAATCCATGATAGATTTGTTTCTTCTTTCAGCTATACCATTTTGTTGTGGTGTATCAGGGGCTAATACTTGTCTTTTAATTCCTCTTTCAATGCAAAAATTGTTAAATTCATTGGAGATGAATTCACCACCTCTATCTAATCTTAAACATTTCAATCTCATTCCAATTTCTTTTTCTACTCTTGCCAAATACCACTTGAACTTTTGAAAGGCTTCTAATTTTTCCTTTAGATACATTACAGTCATCATTCTAGAATAGTCATCAACAAAAAGAATAAAAAACTTTTCTCCACTATAACTCTCTATTCCAATAGGTCCACATACATCTATATGAATAATTTCTAAGACTTCTTCTAATAGATAGTTTTTGCTTTTGAAACTAGTCTTTCCCATCTTACCAATTTTGCAATTCTTGCATGAACTCATATGAGGTTTTTTTAATCTAGGAATGCCTCTTACTCTTTTATGTTTTCTTATCTTAACTAGATTATCAAAGTTTAAATGACATAGCTTTTTGTGCCATAACTAGCTTTCTTCTACTTGAGCAATAAAATATGAACAATCACTGAGATCAAGATAAAATAGATTACCTTTAGTTTGCTTGCCAGATCCAACTAGATTTCCATTTCCATCCAGTAATTTGGTTTGTCCATTCACGAATTTTGCCTTGAATCCAGTGTTATTTAACTATGCCACACTTAATAGATTATGCTTTAGTCCTTCAACCCAATAAGCATTGTTACATACAAGTTCTTTAGTCAATGAAATACATCATTTTCCTTTTATGTTACAAGGTTCATTGTTTCCAAATCTCACACTACCTCCATCATAATATTCCATGTGCTCAAACTTTGTTTTGTCTCCAGTCATATGGTGTAAGCAACCACTATTAATAATCCATATATCATTTTTGCTAACATGAGAGATAAGTATCATCTTATCTCCTTCATCATCAAATTCATCTTTCACAACAATATATACCATTTCATCTTCACTGTTATCAGAATCTTTAGCTATAAAATAAGATTTCTTACCTTTGTCCTTGTAGTTCTTGGAATTCTTCTTGCCTTTGTGATTATTTCTTTCCTTTTCATCTTTGATTTCCTTATTTGGACACCTAGCAGCAATGTGACCAACTTCTTCACAAGAAAAGAAAATCAGAGGAACCTTGCCTTTGTACTTTCCTCTGCCTTTGGAATATTTCCTTGCAAGTAGGGCTTCAACAACTTCAAGATCAATGTCTAAACTTTCTTTTGATGTTCCTTCTTCTTCACTTCTTGATTGACTAGACTTTGATTTCTTACCATTTTCTTTGAGTGAGAGTTTAGCTTTAAAAGCAGATTTAATAACCTTTGAACGAGGAACATAGTTATCAAAGTTATCTAACTCAAAAGCTATCAATCTTCCAACTAGAGCATCCAAAGATATTTTATTATTTGGATCACATCTCATCTCTTGAATAGTAGATATTCTAATTGCATAAATAGGAAGAAGAGTTATAAGTACCTTGCTTACAACTACTTTCTCTTCAATGTCTCCTCCAGATGCTTTGATTGCACTTAGACTTGCTTTGATCCTTTCTATATATTTTGCAATGTTCTCATCTTCTCTTATTTTCATATAATCAAAATGACCTCTAAGACTTTCAGCCTTAGCCCTTCTTACATTGTCATCTCCTCCATATATATCTTTTAGTTTGATCCACATCTCATGAGCTATCTTGCAGTCTTTGACTTCATCAAATTCAACATAACTAAGAGCAAAAATAATATCAATCATCATGATATTATGATTTTTCTTTTCAGCAATATCTTCAACAAATAATGTTCCAATGGGATTCTTGTATTCAATATCAAGATATTTGCATCTTGAGTCACTAATGGTAGCCAAGTGTAACCTCATAAGTCCTTCCATGCCACAAAATTGTCTCTGTTTAGCTTGGGGATCACTCTTCTGTAAGACATCCTGATCTTTAGCTTAGGTCCTTGAAACCTTCTTTGCAAGCACCAAAAGCTCTGATACCAATTTTTAGAAATATAAGAGGAGTAACTACGAGGGTAGGGGTGAATCAGTTACTACTAAAATAAATCTTAGATCCCTTAGATGTTATTACAAACTATAAATTGAAAAATAAATATTGTTAATGCTCGGTAAACACTAATAAAATGTTGTAACTCTATAATTACTGAATGTGCTCGATAAATGATTAACATACAAAATTTTAGATGTTATCTATGATTACCATTACTTTAACTTAGTTACAAACACATAAAAGAAAATAGCATGAACACATTTGACACCAGGATTTAACGTGGAAACCCAATTTGGGAAAAACTACCAATTGCAACTAGTTATTGTTTTCACTCTTTTGAAGTGAGCCCTATTAGGAGCCAACCCTATTAAAGGTTACAAAACACATTGTTAGGTCTAACCCTATTAGAGGATTTAATTTGATGTAAGAGAATCTTGGGTTTCCTTGTAATCTTGCACTTTTTGTTCATTCTGCTAGTTGGTGCCAAGTACTAATTTCCAGTTGATGTTGGGTATCAATTTCTAGTTGATGTCAAGTGCTAGTTTCTAGTTGATGCCGAGTGTCAATTTCTAGTTGATGTCGAGTGCCAGTTTCTAGTTGATGTCGAGTGCTAGTTTCTATTTGATGCCAAGTACCAATTTCCAGTTGACATTGAGTGCCAATTTCCAGTTGATGTGGAGTGCCAATTTCCAGTTGATGCTGAGTGCTAGTTTTCTAGTGTGTGTCGAGTTCACCAGTGTGTGTCGAGTTATTTTTGTTTTTGGTTCTTAGTGGGAGCCAACTTGTATATTTAATTTTGATCATGAACTTAATAATAGGATCTTGTTTAGGGATGAGTGTTGACCATGTTGAGGTTGGCCTTTCTATTATGTAATGTTCTAGAATCTTCTGTAAGCTATTTTGGCAAGTATAAATAGAGTTCTTAGGGTTAGATTAAAGGGTAGAACTTAGAAGGTTGAAAGGGAAGGATATGTGTCTGAAAATGCAAATTTAAAGCTAAATCATGGATCTAGAAGTTGTATTTTGTATCTAGCCATAACCTAGAAGGCCTTGCAGCTAGGCATCTATACTGATTATTTGTTGAATCAATAAAATATCTTGTTCTCTCTCCTTGGTGTTGTATTGTTGTTGTGTTTTCCACTATGTAAACTCTTGCAGGTTGATCTAGATAAATGGGTCTGCCCTAGGCTCTAGTTATTCTCTCTCTTCCTACATCATAATCACCTTATTAAGAGTGGCCTTGTTAGAGGTCTTGGGACAATTCAATAGAACTACCACCTTGTTAGAGGATTTGCAAATAGTTGTTAAGCCAACTCTATTAAGAGATTTAGATCACTACTACAATGGTTAGAGAGTAACAATGAGATGACCTAATTTGAATGAAATTGAATTGCTGATTACAAATCTTTGTTCTGGCTTGTACCTGATCCTTCCTAATCAAATATAGTTTTTCTACTCCACAAGGATATTTTTCTTATCCTTCAAATTTGCTTCCTTTTCTCATCTTTAAATCTTCAATAACATCTTCATTCTTTCTCATACTTTGAAACCACAACTTGACCTTATATGTATATCTTTCATATTATGAAATTGGCTCAAATACAACTTAGAATAATTAATATTCATCACCTTAGTTAGCTAGAACCAATAGATAAATTAATTAAGCTTAATATGTCAAAATAAGAAAATCCTTTGTCATCTGACCCAACTCAGTAGAAACTAACACGGAAGAGATTTCCTATGTTAACCAATAGAAGCTTGGTTAACACTAAAAACTCACAAAAATTCTTTGGTAACTAAGTGAGATTGATTAGCATTGGTTTCATCCAACTTTCCTTCATTAACCAAGTGAGCTCAGTTAACACTCATCTTTTGCATACTTCCCTTTAACGCCCGAGTGAACTCGGTAGACACTGCCTTCTAGACTAGGCAACTACAGGAGCACTCAGTAGACACAGAAAACTATCTTCACTACTCGAGTGAGCTCATCATATACTGACTGATAATGATATGACATTTTTGTAAAAGCAAAGACAATACACAATTAATCAGTTGTATCCAACAATATCTTGAAGGGGTTCCAAGTCCTTCATTTAACACCCCTTGCAAAAATATTTGGCAATGTCAAATTCCACCATATTATTTCCAAGGAGTGTTTGAATGAACACCCCTTCAAATGAAGGACTTGGAACCCCTTCAACTAAAGGAGCTAAAACTAAAAATTTTGTCTAAGGAAAGCCAAATTATGCCCTTACAAGGTCTCAATCAAGGGGTCAATTAAGATAATCTTTTGGAACAATTTTTGTAAGATTGTGTTACTCTAAACAAACTTTTCAATGATTATAATTTTAATATAGATTGATTTTATAATGACTTTCTATTTCTAGTTTAATTAAATATACATTGTGTGGCCATTTCACAACTCCTCTTCAATACATTAGGAAAAATAGTAAATTAGATTTTTTTAATGTAAATTATGTATCCTATATGTATTTATGTTACATTTCTATCAAAAATAGAAAAAAATAGTTTTGATATATATAGATC
Organism: Cupressus sempervirens; assembly: GCA_028749045.1. NCBI lineage: Eukaryota > Viridiplantae > Streptophyta > Pinopsida > Cupressales > Cupressaceae > Cupressus > Cupressus sempervirens. Next base: position 146,697,021 of record CM053790.1, read on the forward strand.
AAGTTAGAGTGAAGAAACCCACTACATTTAATGTTGAACAATAACTAAATAAAATAAAAAATTGAACTAAATTGAATGAAACTAGTCACATCCTGTAGGTATCTATGTTACAAATCCAACCTCAAAATAGTTACATTGTTATCATTTTTTATATAAAAGTTATGTTGAACCAAATGACTGCCACTTCCTAAAAATATTGATTTTTCATATAAACCACTTTACAAAGAAGGAAAGATAGATATAAACCAATTCTATAATTTTAAATGTATTTAAAAACTAGAAAGAAAATGCTAAAAGGCACTAGTTTATATCATCTTCAAATTCTAAATGATTTTGGATGAATATGTATACAAAAGTGAAGTATTTTTTCAGAACATTTTCATTGTCAAAGTTGGATAAAAGTAGGACACATTATTGTGGGATCACCCATGCAATATTGTGTACTTGTAATTAAATATTATATTAACATGGAGGACTATACAATAATAGGGATGTCATAAGTTGGTCTAATGCTAGAGAACTACTTTTGAAAGAGATCTCACAAGTTTAAATCTTGTAGGGATAAGGCATGCATAAGTTTTTTTTGTATCACAATTGGATGTATAGGGACTGCATGTCAATCTCATATATTATAAGCCATTTGAAGACCCAAAAAGAAAACTGCCTAATATTATGACACATTCTCATTTCCTTAAATTGCTTTGTGTTGAATCATGTGATGCTCACTCTAATGCCTTCCAAATTGGGTATAAAAATGAATCATTTTAAATATAAAAAAGATAAGAAAAACAATAGCACAAGCTTGAACATTCCCCAAAAGAAAAATAAAAATGAAAAATTATTCAATTAAACACACATCAAATTATTTTACTTGAACAAATCATAATAGAAACGTGATATTGTATTGTGATGTAAGATCCAAGTCCATAAGCCAATTGATAGGTGAAAACTAAGGATTTTTTTAATGTTTTTGTAGAAGGCCATATGATTGAATAATTAGAGTACATACAATATATAGTTTAAAATGATCTTGAAAGGTGCTTTCAAATTCTATCATCTTCAAACACATAGTGAGTATGAACATCATCAAAGTGCTTTTTTGGAAAACAATGAGGCATTTACACTTTCATGAAATCCTTCCATACGCAAAGGATACTTGATTCTATAACAAGGATGCCTAACTCCTCAAAAATGGAAAGAGATGGAATATGGTACAACATATTTATCTACATTCTTAAGTTCTAAGATAATAAGAAAATGATATAGGAGAGAATGAACATAATGGTGCAAATAGTAAGACATATTAAGAGATCTAATCAAGCTTTGGCCAAAACATCATTTTAGTTGTCTACTTGGCTCATAAGTTAAGCTAAAAATAACTCTTCTTTGGAAACTCACCCTTATCATAGCCCCATATTCAACACCCATTTGAGACATATAATACACAACAATAATGGAAAACAAAAATATATTTGTCCAAACATGCATACAAAAGCATAAATGAACATGTTGCATGCAAGAGCATAAAAATCTTAAAAGGGAAACACTATAAATTAAAAGTATATAAATGAATACAAGATAATAGAGATGCATACATGCACATTGGTTTGGACATAATTATAAGTAGATACAAAAAAATACATAGGTTTTCAGAGTTGTAGAGTAGGGGATTCACTATCAATAGGATATCAAGATCTTGAAGAGAAAATGTGCGTTATGCTATGTCACTTAAACCAACAATCAATAAGCCTTGAAGATAAAATTAAACAACCAGAGCAATTTAATAGAAAAACTAAAATCATGAAATAAATGAAAAATGCAAAAAGCTAGAAATGTTCTAAATGGGGAAATTGAAAGTTGTAATAACAAACTTCTTACCTTGAGGAAAGCAAGCTCTTAACCTTAGATGCTAGCTCATTGTAGGGGAATCTATGCACTAAGTTGTAGTGGATATGGAAATAACTATGAAGATTGTCTTGGATTACTCCTACTCACTCTCTATTTGTGAACTTTCTTGTTACCCATACATATGAAACCATGGGAAATTATTTTGGTTGTATAAGGAATTTCTGTAGGCATACCCTCATTTGGTGCTTCCACCTCCACATAAATGAAAAATGAAAAAAGCTAGAAATTTTCTAAATAGGGAAATTGAAAGTTGTAATAACAAACTTCTTACCTTGAGGAAAGCAAGCTCTCAACCTTAGATGCTAGCTCATTGTAGGGGAATCTATGCACTAAGTTGTAGTCAATATGGAAATAACTATGAAGATTGTCTTGGATTACTCCTACTCACTTTCTATTTGTGAACTTGCTTGTTACACATACATACAAAACCATGGGAAATTATTTTGGTTGTATAGGGAATTTCTATATGCATACCCTCATTTGGTGCTTCCATCTCCACAATAATGTAATAAAAAACCCTACTTAATTAAGAAAACCCCCTATTCATATGATATGAAAATACAAATAAACTAAGTAATAGAAACAAACCTTGCATACAGGATGAAAATCCCTATTACACAAATAATATTACAAATAGATAAATACACATATAGATAGAAAAAGATATATATATATATATATAAGAGAGAAGAGAATATAGTATGTAGCATAGACCCCTATCTATTGGAAATGTAAATAGTAACTAAGAGGGGAGGGGTGAATAAGTTACCACAAAAATAATTCCAAGTCCCTTAGATGTCAACACAAACTTTTCACTTAACAAACCAAATCCTTTCTCTGTTTGGTTAGAATTGGACATTCATAGTAACTTGGTTAACAAATCAATCTTATAACATTAATGTATATTAACCTTTAGTAACTTAATTTCCATGTTAGGAGCCAACCTTGTTAAAGGTTACAAAACACACTGCTAAGTGTGACCCTATTAGAGGATTTGAATCACCCTATTAGGAGTGGTCTTATTATAGTTATTCAAACACTTCAATCTAGAAATAAAACCTTGTTAGAGGATTTATAGAATGATTGTTAAGTCAACTCAATTAAGAGATTTTCTCCATTGCTACAATTGTTAGAGAGTAACAATGATTGACCTGATTGTTGAAGCATTTGACTTTGAAGATTCAGATTTTTATTTTGGTTTGAGCTCTTGATCCTTCCTGATTAGAATATTCTTTACAACTTGGACTTCAAACTTAAATTCTCTGTCCTTAATCAGATATCCTTCTCATTTCACTTCTTCCACATTGTTCCAAATTTCTTACTTCAATCCACAACTAGACCTTGCATATATATGATGCTCAATGTCAAGTCGGCTTGAATACCCTATCATAAAAACACTTAACATCCATTTTTTCAACTTTCATTAACCAATTAATAAACATTGATCATTCAATCAATACAAAACTTCCTTCAATGACCAACTCAACTCAATTAATACTTACTCCTTTGATGAACAACCAAGCTTGATTAGTACTGACGCCTTTGCTAATTGACCAAACTCGATTGGTACTAGAATCTCCTCTAATTCCCAATAGAGCTAGGCTAAAGTTTATTGTACTTGATTAAAGCTTGAAATTTGTGTAACATCAATAACAATATACAATTGGATAATTGTTTCCAAAAATCTCCCTCTTTGGCATTGATGGCAACACAACATGTCATTATGCAAAGAAAATTTATAGCAACAGTAACAAGAATGATTAGAATGATTTTATAATATCCTTAGTTTCATTTTGATTCTCATCCATAAGAACTCCCTATAATATTCTAATTGATTTTGTCTTGGCATCTTTCAGTGGAAAGCTTCCTTTGTCATTTGTCTAATCTTTGTCTTAACAATCTCTCCCTCTCTTATACAATCTCTCCCTCTTATTCTTTTCTTTGACATGATATCAATCTCTCCCTCTTTGACATCAAATTTCAAAGACTTCATATAATAAAATTTTAATGTACCTATTGTACTAATTCATATGTAATCAGCTCTTACAATTTTGAATCAATGTGATAGTTCTCTAATGAAGCTCAGTTGATGCATCACTAACATGTGCTTTAATGAGCATCAGATAGGGGAATGACCCATAGCTTACCTCTTAGATACAAAAATGCATCTTTAGGTAATGGTTTTTTGAATATGTTTGCAACTTGCTCTTTGGTGTTCACATATTCCAATCTCACCTCTGTGTCTTGAACCAATTCCCTCAAAATATGATACTTGATTGTAATTTGTTTTGAATTATTGATTGTGCTTGTGTTATCACAATAGATAACCATTGTTTCCTTTATTTCTTCCTTCATTCCTAATAATAGTTGCTTTATCCATATTATGTTAGAATAGTTGACAACTACAACAAAATATTCTACCTCTATTGTAGATTGAGAAATGCAATTTTGCTTCATGGTTGTCCATGAAACTAACCTCTTTTCAAGAAAGAATGCTCCTCCACTGGTGGTTTTCCTACCATCAATGCTTCTTGCCCAATTTGCATCAATAAAGGATTTTAACTCAAATTTTCCTTCTTTATTTTACCATAAACCATAGTTTTCAATGCCTTTTAAATATCTCAAAATTCTTTTGACTACCATCATAAGTTTTTCTTTGGGATTTGTAGAAAACCTTGCAACTATACCAACTATTAATGCAATATCAGGCCTTGTGTGTACCACATACTTAAGTTTCCCAATCCTAGATCTATAGGTAGTTTGATTCACCTCCTTTGAATCATCATTCTTAGATAGTTTTTTTCCAGTAGACATAGGTGTACCAACTAACTTGGAATCTTCCATTCCAAAGGTCTTCAATATTTCTTTAATGTATTTTGATTGAGTGATGTAGATGTCATCCCTCATTTGATGAACTTGTAAACCAACAAAGAATTTTATTTCTCCAACCATTGAAATTTCAAATTCTTTCCTCATTTCTTCAAAGAATGATTTACATAAGTCATCGTGTCCTATAAATAAGATATCATCCACAAATATTTTGCTAGCAATATCTTATTTTGTGTTCCTTCTTTGATATGCAGACTACTATTATAATCTATTCTTTGAAAACCAATTCTTACCAAATATGAATGTAATCTTTCATACTAAGCTCTAGGAGCTTGTTTTAGTCCATATAAAGCTTTGTGAAGTTTACTTACCTTGTTCCTTTTGTTTGGATCAATAAACCTTCAAACTGTTCAATGTAGACTTTTTCCTCCAGAATTCCATTCAAGAAAGTTAATTTACATTCATCTAATATATTTTGAGTCCTTTGTGTCTAGCATATGCAAGTAGTATTTTTACACCTTCAAGTATTGCAATAGGAGAAAATGTTTCTCCATAGTCAATACATTCTTCTTGATCATATCCTTTACATACAAGCCTTGCCTTGTTCCTTGATTCTTATCCTTTCTCATTTAATTTTTTTCTAAAAACCCACTTTTTTCCTATTACATTTTTGTCGTTGAGTCTAGGAACAAGAGTCAAGGTATTATTCCTTTCAATTTTCTCAAATTCTTCATTCATTGCCTATATCAAAATTTTATTATTTAAAGCATCTTTTACAGTTATAGGCTCAAATTCACTAACAAAACATATACCTTTTAGTTTGTACCTTGTCAATATGCCTTCTATCTAACCTCCATTTATTTGTTTCGGTGCATGATGCCTTTTGACATATTTAGCAAGCATAGGTTCTTTCTTTCTTGATTATGGACTAGTTTCACTCGGCTCACCATATTCAATGACTATGTGATCTTCAATTTATTTCTCAGGTCCTACTATCTAAGACTTGGTTCCATGTATCTGTGACTCAATTTTCTCTAGAGGTATCTTGGGTTGAACTATTTGTTGCTCAGGTTGCACTGGCTACAACTTGGTTTGCACTGCTAACTTAGGTGACTTAGGTGGTATACTTTGTTGTTGCCAAACCACAATTGCTTATGACTTAGGTAAAGTCTCAAGTTCATAGTAAAAAAAGTTTATGTAGTCCTCAAGTTCCTTGCTACTTTGTTCTTCACTTCTTTTTGCAAACTCATCAATCTTCACATGTATACTTTCTATAACTTTGTGAGTAGCAAGATTCAAAAATTTATATGATTTGCTCTTGCTGGAGTAGCCTAGTAATATGCCTTCATCACTTTTTGCATCAAATTTTCCTTTCCTTTCCTATTTCAAGATATAACATTTGCTTCCAAATACTTTAAAATAAAAAATATTAAGTTTGTAGCCATACCAAAATTCATAATGTGTTTGATTTGTACCTTTCTTCAATAGAACTTGATTCAGGGTATGAATTGTTGTGTTAATTGTTTCTTTCTAGTATTTGATTGCAACATTATTTTCAATCATTAGTGTTCTTGCACAATCCATGATTGATCTATTCCTTCTTTCTATTATCTCATTCTAATGAGTTGTAGTAGGTGTTAACACTTGTCTTTTAATTCCCTTTTCATTGTAGAACTCATTGAATTCATTAGATATGAATTCACCTTCTCTATATAACCTTAAGCATTTTAGATTCTTTCTTGTTTCTTTCTCAACTCTAGCCAGATACCATTTGAACTTTTGAAAAGCTTCAGATTTGTCTTTCAGGAACATCATTGTCCTCATCCTAGAATAATCATCAACAAAAAAAATGAAATATTTGTCTCCACAATATCTCTTTGTACCTATTAGTCCACAAAGATATATATGAACTAGTTCCAATAATTCTTCTATATAGTAATTCTTACTTTTGAAACTACTTTTGCCCATTTTTCCAATCTAAGAATTGTTTGCACATGGCCATATCAGGCTTCTTCAAATTTGGAATGCTTCTTACTCTTTTGTTCTTTCTTATGGTAACCAAATTATCAAAATTCACATGACACATTCTTTTATGTCATAGCAAGATTTCCTCTACTTTTGATAAAAAACATGAACTTTTAGTAAGATCAATATAGAATAGATTACCTTTATTCTGATTGCCAGTCCCAACTATATTTCCTTTTCTATCCAACAGCTTGGTTTTCCCATCCATGAGTTCTATGTTGTCTAGCTATGCCACACTTAGTAGATTATGCCTTAGTCCTTCAACCCAATAGGCATTGTCACATTTTATTCCTTTAGTTAATGTAATGCATCCTTTTCCTTTCATATAGCATGGTTTATTATTTCCAAATCTAACACTTCCACCATCATAATGTTCCAAGTGTTCAAACTTAGTTTTGTCACCAGTCATGTGATGAGAACAACCATTGTCTATTATTCATGTGTCATTCTTGCTAACATGAGAGAAAAGTGTCATCTTTTCATTTTCCTCATTATCTAATTCATCTTTAATAGAAATATATACCATTTCATCTTCATCATCACTATCAAAATCTTTAGCAATGTAACAAGATTTCTTACCTTTGCCTTTGTAGTCCTTGAAGCTCTTGAAGTCTTTCTTGCCCTTGAATTTGTTGAATTTTTTTTCATCTTTATATTCTCTATTTGGACACCTTGCAACAACATGACCAACATCTTCACATGGGAAACAAATCAATGGCATTTTAACTTTGTATTTACCTTTTCCTTGTTGTGACCTTCTTGCAAGCAGGGCTTCAATGGCTTTAAGATCATCCTCAGAATCATCATCTTCTTCACTATCAATCTATTTGCCATTTGAGTTTCCTCCTTTTCTACCAAGAGTTATTTTGGTTCTAAATGTAGATTCTATGTTGTTAGGATTAGGGGTATAGTTATCAAAGTGATCCAACTCAAAAGATGTCAATCTTCCCACTAGTGCATCCAAAGTTATATCATTTGCAAGATTGCATTTCATCTCTTGAATAGTTGAAACTCTAATTGCATAGATAGGAAGAAGAGTTCTTAATACCTTGTTGACTACTATTTCATCATCTATTTTTCCTTCTTTAGCTTTGATTTTACTTACACTTGATTCGATTCTTTTACTATATTTTACAATATTTTCGTCTTTATTTGATCAAATTGACCTCTTAGACTTTCTACCTTGGCTCTTTTCACATTTTTATCTCCTCCATAGATCTATTCCAATTTGTTCCACATATCAAAAGTAGTTGGGCAGTCTTTGAGTTCATCAAATTTAGAATAGTTGAGAGAGGAAGCAATATCAATCATCATTGTATTGTGATTTTTCATATCCACCATCTAATCCATAGTTAAAGGTTTTTGTGGTACCACATATTGGTTCTCCAAGAAGTGGAGGCCTATATCTCTAATGGTTTCCAAATGTAGCTTCATCAATTCCTACCATGCTGAAAAATTTTCATGGTAAAGCTTAGGATTTTGTCTCTTGTAAGACATCTTGATCTTTAGCGTAGGTCTTCAAAACCTTTTCTACAAGAACCAACATCTCTGATACCAATTGTTGGAAATGCAAGCAGTAACTAAGAGGGGAGGGGTGAATTAGTCACCATAAAGAATATTCCAAGTCCCTTAGATGTCAATGCAAACTTTTCACTTAACAAACCAAATCCTTGTTCTGTTAAGCTAGAATTGGATATTCACTAGAAGTTGGTTAACAAAGAAATCTTGTAACTTTAATGTGTATTAAAATTTAGTAACTTAACTAAAGAAATATAAACCTTAAAGAAAATAACATGAACACATGAGACACCAAAAGATTTAACGTGGAAACCCAACTTGGGAAAACCATCAATGTGGCTAGTTACAATTTTTCACTCTTCTGAAGTGAGCCCTAGTAGGAGCCAACCATGTTAAAGGTTACAAAATACAAGGTTAAGTGTGACCCATTAGAGGTTTTGAATCACCTTGTAGGAGTGGCCTTGTTAGAGGTCTTCAGACACTTAATTGTAGAAATTTCACCATGTTAGAGGATTTACATAATTACTATTAAGTCAACTTAGTTAAGAGATTTTCTCCATTGCTACAATTGGTAGGGAGTAACAATGATGGACCTAATTGTTGAAGCAACTAACTTTGCTGATTCAAATCTCTATTCTAGTTTGACCTCTTAATCCTTCCTAATTATAATATTCTTTGTAACTTAGACTTCAAACTTGGATGTTTTTTCCTTAATGAGATATCCTTCTCATTTAATTTTTTTCACATTGTTCTGAATTGCTTACTTCAATCCACAAGTTGACCTTACATATATATGATGCTCAATGTCAATTCATCTTGAATACCATATCATACAAACATTTAACATCCATTTTTTTGGCTTGCATTAACCAATTAATAAACAAAAGTAATATGTTGACAAACAATTAACACTAGACTGATCACTTGGTTAATACAGAACTTCCTTTGATGACCAACTCAAATTAGTTAATGACTCATTCAATGTCCAACCAAGCTCCATTACCACTAACTCCTTTTTTGATTGACCAAACTTGGTTGATACTCAACATGCTCAACTAATACTGGAATCTCCTTCACTACCCAACTAAGCTTGGCTAAAGCTTATTGTGCTTGATTAAAGCTTGACATTTATATAACATCAATGAAAATATACAATTGGACAATTTTTTTCAACACTGTCTTGAGATGATAGATTTCCTTATGTACTTAGAGAGACTAGGTTACCACAAGATAGATTTTGACAAAGCTTCACTATAGAGATCAAAGTGAGACTATGTTTCTATAGAGTGAGAAATGAGGACACAGTGTTTTATTGTTTAAAGTGAGAAATAAAAGCTATTCCAAACACATGATTTGAGAGAAGGGGCACATAAAATATGTTTTGATGTTTAATATATATTTTTTTAAATAAAATATTTGGGATATGAGTGTATTCTACACAAACATCAGACCAAATTATTTCCTGATTACTTGCTATTAGATAACTAAGAGGGGAGAGTGTGAATTAGTTATATCCATGTATCCTACAAGGATTTAAAACACTTTAGTACCAATTCAACCTTCATAAACTTTCATATCAATAACTCGGTAACCACATCCAACATCTCAAATCATACTTGTAAACTTTTTGCATCAAATTGGCATCTCACTATTTCTTACTTATACTAAGTATCAGAGAAATCACTTAGTATATATCAAGTTGCAACATTATGTAATTAACATGAAGATAAACTTGCAATACACTAGAAATCACACATTTTGAGACAAGTATTTAACATGGAAACCTTGTATAGGGAAAAAACACCTAGGAACCCAAAAACCAAATAATTCCACTCTTATGAAGTGAGCTATGTCAGGAGCCAACTTTGTTCAAGGTTACATGCATATTTTTAGTTTGACCTAGTTAGAGAATTTTAACTAAAGATCATCTAGACCTTATCACTCCTTGATATTTCTAAAAGAGTGGCCTACTCTAAAGGACTTACAAACATCACTAATGGATGCTACCATATAGGATTTCAAAGACTTGTTAGGTCCACTCGATTAAGAGATTTTATTTTCTACAATGGTTAGAAAGTAATAATCAAATAATTTGTTAGATTTGGCACTACCTTTTTGTTTAGATCTCTACTTTTCTCTATCTCTTCCTTCTGATATCTTTCTATCTAATTTACACACATACACTTTAACTTAGCACTTCCTTTGCTTGATCTTTCCACTTTTGTTCTTCTCAATTCACCTTTTGTCTTCTTTTAACTTTAACATCTCGATCAATAACACCAGTATCAACGACAATCAACAACTAAAAACAATCTTGTTCATCACCTTAAATAGAAAACTTTGTCATTCTATAATTTTTTAGATTGTGTCACTTAATCATGAGCATAAATCTCATATTTAATGAATCTAGACACTCAATGTATGCATCTTCTCCTTGAACTTTGTGCTCATCTTCATTGTGTTAAATCCCCTTCATCATATCTTTATTACATTTCTCCAGTCATAGATTCCATAACTAATTTTTACTTTATCCTTTGAACTTTCTGAACATTCTTAATTTTCATAAAATGTTGGCCTCGAATTAAATCTTTCCTTAACTTGTTCTTCCTATTCATTCTTGGTGAACATTACAACTTGTCTTTGGAAATACATCATTCAGTTAACAATGAAAATACTCAATTAACACTAAACTTCAACTCTTCTTTTTCAGGTGCTAAGTGACAACTGTGGTAGCTCGGTTACTACTATATTGCTTCCTTCACCAGTTAAATTGTCTTGCATATGCATGATCTTCATCACTTAATCACAACATTACATGATTGTAAAACAATTAAATCAATATTATACTGTCATAGTCCAACTCATTCAAGTACCCATTGAATACCATACTTATCATTGTACTTTCTTCAAATCCTCTTCATCAATCAAATCCTCTTCATCCATCAAATGATATGGCACTCTATTGAATCAGCATAATGTCTAACCAATGAAGACTTGTCATCAATGACAACATAAAAAATGATATGAATCTTTCACATACATTAACAACATTATCAATTGGGGCTAAAAATATCCCCCATTCACATTGATGGCAACACATAAACATAAGATTTTACATTTAAAAAAATACACATAAGATAATCAAATGTATGCACTAACAAAAATACAAATCTTCATCTCTTTGACTTCATTCAAGTTCTCTACAATAGATTCAACATCAAGCTCACTCGGTTTATATCATTAGCATCTTCATCTTGACAAACTCTCCCCCTTTAGGTATACTTCATGCATTCAATAGTATTTTCATATCAACTTCTCTCCCCCTGAGTAGTTCATTATATCTTCTCCCACTTTGACAACAATGTCAAAAGTAAATATAAGTTCCAATGTGAAACTTATAAAACCTTGTAGTAGTACCTTGTACCTTTCATGTATTGTTTACATTAGTTTCATTACAATCACTTTTCACATCTCTAGAAAATAGTTCCTAAAGAGTGAACTCTTGCATCAATTCCATAAAGATATATTTGATCGTCCATGAATTGATGCAACATGTATCCTTTCTTAGTTAATCTTGTGTATTTGGGAAGGACCCCTAACTTTCCTATTAGATACTCAAAAGCATCCTTAGGAAATAACTTAGTAAATATGTCTGCAATTTGGTCCTTAGATTTCACATGATCTAACCTCACTTATTTCTTTTGTACTTTCTCTCTCAAGTAGTGATACTTGATAGATATATGCTTGGATTTTGAATGTATCACAAGATTCTTGGATATGTTTATTGCATTAGTATCATTACAATAAATAGTGATAGACTTGATAACCTCTTCTTGTATTCCTTCCAATAATTTCTTAATCCAAACAATATTTGAATAGTTAATTGCATCAACAACATACTTAGCTTGAGCAGTAGATTATGATACAAAAGTATGTTTCTTGCTCAAATATGTAATCAGTATTTCTCCTAAGAAGAAAGTGTTGCCACTTGTACTTTTCCTATTATCAACATTCTGAGCCCAATAAACATCAATATAGACATTGAGTTCAAAATAACCATCTTGTTTCTACCACAATCTAAAGTCTTCAATTCCTTTCAAGTATCTAAATATCCTTTTAACAATAGTCATATGTGTTTCCTTAGGATTAGAGGAAAACCTTGCAACAATTTCAACTACATCTACAATATCAGGTCTATTATGCACAACATATTATAACTTTCCAATCATTGATCTATATTGTTTTTCATTCACTTCACTAGTAGTTTCCTTAGATAATTACATCTAGTCACCATAGTTGTACTGACTGACCTTGAATCATCCATACCAAATGTCTTCAAAATCTCCTTAACATGCTTAGACCGAGTCACATTTAAATACCATATTTTGTTAGATGAACTTGTAATCTAATTAAAAACTTGATCTCACCAAACATAGACATCTCAAACTCCTTACACATTTGATCATCAAATGATTTGAACAACAAATCATTACCACCAAATATGATATCATCCACAAATATTTCAACAATCAATACCATGTTTTTAGCTTCACACTTCAAATACAAATTACTATTTTCATTTTTTCTCACAAATAAAGTCTTAATCAAGCATGAATGAAACCTTTCATAGCATGCTCTCAATGCTTGTTCTATCCCATACAATGCTTGTTCAATTTGCAAGCCAAGTGCTTATGATCTGACTAAACATATCCCTCGAGTTGTTCAATATAAACTTCTTCTTCCAGTATTTCATTCAAAAATAATGACTTGACATCCATTTGATATTCCTTTAACTTCTTGTAAGTTGTATATGCCAAAAAAGTTCTTACTCCTTCCAACCAATCTAGCAATAGGTGCAAAGGTCTCACCATAGTCAATTCATTTTTCTTGGGCATAACATTTACAAACTAGTTTGGCCTTGTTCCTTACAACTTCACCATTCTCATTCAGTTTGTTTCTAAAAATCCACTTTTTTCCAATTACTTTCTTGTTAGTTGGCCTCAATAGTAGTTCCCATGTGATGTTTCTCTCAATTTGATCTATCTCTTCATTCATAGCATTAATCCAATCTTCATTGTCAAGTGCAACTTTCATAGTTATTGGCTCAAACTTAGCAATTAGACATGTATTGTCTTTCAATTTACTTATTTTCATGACTCCAACGCTTTTATCTCTGATCATTTATTCAGGTGAATGCTTCCTTCTCACATACTTCTCTAACACTAGTTGTGTTCTTTGATTTCTAGCATCATCTTCACTCAGTTGGGGCTCTACATCCTATTTGATTTGTTTTATCTATGGCTCAAGTAATGCAAGTTGTTTCTCAGTGTCTCTCTCTTGTTGCTTAAGCATTACAACTAACACATCTTCATATACATAGACAATTTTTTTGGAATCATTAGGTTCCTTTTTTCTTTCCTCGTCAATTCTTACATTTTCACTTTCAATAATTGTGTTATAAGACTTGTTTAAATATTTATAGGATTTTCTCTTAGAAGAATAACCAAGGAAAATACCTTCATTGCCTTTAGAATCAAATTTTCTATTTCTTGCATCTTTATGAATGTAACATCTACTTCCAAATATCTTGAAACAACTCACATTAGGTGTATGACCATACCCGAGTTCATAAGGTCACTACTACATTCAGGCTTAAATTGTGATGGCCACCCATCACCTAAGTGACAGTACCATGAATTGGCTCCTATTGGATAGGCGTCGAACTTTTTTTCTCACAAATTGTGATGGCAAGGGCATCCATCACAATTGCGATAGATAAAGTCATCATAACTTGGAAGAAGGCAAGGGGAAGAATTAATCCTCATGTCATCATAGTTGTGATAGTAAACCATCGCAAAGACAATGACTTAGACCTTCATTTTTTCATCCTAATTGCAATAGTTTTGAGACAATGGTGTTGTGGGAGTGACAATTATCTTTTAGAATAGTCCATCACAATTGCAATGGGTATGTGATAGCAATGCTGTAGGATCAATGACTATACGTCAGAACAAATCATCACAATTATGTCGGCATGTTAAATATTTATACAAAAAATTGGAGGCAAGAATTGAATAAGTATTCCCAGATTCCCTATGAGGAAATCACAAAGAGGTTCAAAGTCAGCTATGATGCTCTAGGGAAGCAAGAGAAGGAGATGTTCTTGGATGCAACACGTTTCTTCTTTGGAGAAAGAAGAAGTGTAGCCATTGTAGCATGGGACACTGAGTTTTATGGAACACTTGGTTGGAGAATTCTTTTCAATAGATGTCTTGTTGAGGAGGATGAAGATGGTTGGATAAGAATGCATGATCAATTGAGGGACATGGGGAGGGACATTGCAAATGGACAACCACCATACTGCCTTTAGTCTCCAAAGTAGGTTATCAAGGTGAAGTCAATGCCTTTGTATATAGGTTTATTAGTCATGGTATATTTTTTTTGTTGGTCTCAAGATATTCCTCCTCAACAAGTGAAGCCAATGCCTTCTTTGTATGGCATTACTAATCATGGATAGGGCACCTAGCTTCTCTAGTTATAATGAGCTCTAAAATATTTCTTATGTTTACTTTGATAATTCAAGAAGCAATATGAGTCTCAGGAATAATAATAGATTCACATAGTTAGTTGTCATAAAATCATAAGTTAATGTTGAGATTCATTTAGTTTTGAGAATAGTTTAATATTCTCTACTAATCAGGGCCAACTATGTGAAGGTGGAAGCTCATTTGGCCCCACACCCAACCCCCCCCCCCCCCCCCCCCCCCCAAAAACATCTAAAATTCATTCATCCATTAATAAATGCCCTATTAACATCATACCATTGATTTGATAAATTTGAAAAATGCCACTCTGAATCAAGAATGCATGTGTAGCTACATTATATATGCATGGGCAATAGATGGAGCTGAGAAAACCCACCATGTTTACATTTATTTAATAGGTCTTTGCAAACCTCTAACAAAAATACAAACCTATTGGGTTTTTTCAGCTCCACCTGATGTCATATGCATATGAATTGAGACTTCATATTGAACTATGGTGTCCTTCTACATTGCCTAAAACCAAGATATTCACATAGTTAGTTGTCATGAAATCATAGGTTAAAGTTGAGCTTCACTTGGTATCAAGAATAGTTTAATATTCTCTACTAATCAAGGCCAACCACGTGAAGGTGGAAGCTCATTTAGCTCCACCCCCCCCCCCCACAACTAAATTCCTTGTTAACATCTAAAATTTTTAAGAAAGGATCAATCTTTAAAGTACCTGGAATGTCCTAAGTGCCTCCTACAAAGGTACATCCAAGAATCTAACAAAGGTACATCTAAGAATCTCCTCATCGCATCCTGTACAAAATGAATCCATTATTACAAAATGCCCCTTAAGAAATAATAGTTCAAGTGAAATAAATACATGAAAAATGAGAGAGAAAATGAGTCTACTTACCAATAGGCGTTGCCATTGCATCTATGGCCATACTATGTGTTGAGTGAGTTTTATTATTTTTCTACTATGCCAAATCTCTCTATTTATATACATACATACATATATAGACACACACACACACACATGTATATACATACATACATACATAAACAGAGATTACAAGGGCATGATAGTGAGATATAGAGATCACAAGGGCATGACAACAAAATGCAATGATTACAAGGGTACATACATAAATATTTACATACATATACATACATACATACATAAATAGATGTATGTATGTATGTATATATATATATACAGAGAGATCCTTTTTAAGGTGCTAAGTGACATACCTCAAGATCCTACATACAAATAATGCAGACCAAGAAAAATGGGTAGAGTTCACAAGAAATTTTACAAAAACATATCACAACAGATATTTTAAGAAAGAAACAAGTCATAACCTAGCTAAATGGGTTTAGCTCTTCATTAGCTAGGTTGATTACAAACTCCTATAGAATTGTCTTCATATTAGGTACAATAAAATGAGCAATATATAGATATCACAAGTACATGACAACGAGATGTAGAGATCACAAGGGCATGGAAACAAAATGTAGTGATCACAAGGCCATGACAACAAAATTCTCCATTGATCTCCACAATCCACAAGTCTATATACATGCATACATACATAGACACACACATATGTGCATATGTGTGTATATATACATATACGTATGTATATATATGTACACAAATGTATACATGCATACATATATATACATAATTATGCATACATACATATACATACATACATATGCATGCATGTATGTATGTATATATAGAGAGATCTTTTTTAAGGTGCTTATTACATCTTAGCACAACAAAAAAATTTGATCCAGCTACATACATATTCCAAAATCCAAATAATAAAACAATAAAACTCACTCAACCCATGCTAAGTGACTTAACTCAAAATCTTGCACACAAATAATGCAGAGTTGATGAGCAATATATATATATATATATAGTGGAAATATAATGCCCATCAATAATGACATTAACTCTGCCCATTTTCCCTAGTCTATATACATACATACATACATATATATATACATACATCTACATCCTTTGCATGGTTTAGAGGTAATATCATTATGGTAGAGGCTTCTGCAAGGGAATGAGCCTCGTGATTATGGCATTTGCATAGAAGAAGAACTTGCTTCTTCAACTCCTTACACTCAACTCTTCATTAAAGTTATTCTTAATCCAGTAGTGAGAATAGTGGCTACAAATTCCTAGGAGCCAAGGGACCTTGAGCCTATGCTACATTTTCTAGAGACATGGGAGAAGTTACTACCAGCTTCAATACTTCATAACATTCTGGATCATATAGTGATGCCCAAATTAAAAATAGAAGTAGATACTTGGGATGCTCACAGGGAGACTATGCCAATCCATGCATGGTTACATCCTTGGCTTCCATTGTTGAGCCAGTGTACAGAGCCTTTATATCCAACCATTTGTTATAAATTGGGTAATACGCGTCATGTCTGGCATGCAAGTGATGCACCTGCATATGTAATTTTATCACCTTGGAAAATTGTATTTGATCATTGGCTTTGTTCAAGTCCTAATTTTAATGAAGTAACAAAGTGGTTTTTAGGGTGGAAAGGACTATTTTTCCTCGAGCTTCTTGCTAATGAGATGATAAGAAGTCAGCTAAATGTATCCCTTGAAATGATAAATCAAGTTTTAGAGGGTATGAATGTGGAACAACATAGGGCTAGAGAGAATGTAAGATATCATAGGGTGATAGAGCAATGCCAATTTGAGGCACTTCAGTAGCAACAAGCAGTAGAAGCATATGCTTAACAACAAGCCTCAGCTTCCATGGGTAGTGGGATTCACCTAAATAATTCCATGGGTGCACCTCAGTTGAGTTTGAAGGAAGTAATTGAAATATATGCACAAGAACATGACATTCATCTTTTTCCTATGCACACATGATTGTCTTCAGGTTTATGGCGTTGGAATTCTCAGTATCTATCTAGATTATGTAAAACAACAAGTTCTTGCATAATCTAGAGATAGATTGGTGATTGCATCATTGGAGCAGCTAGTTGAGATGCACTGTAATCAAATTAGAGGAAATCATTGATAAACCAAACATATAATGAAGAGGAAACTTGAAAAATTGAATGCTAAAATGTTGAAATGAAAGCTTTCGGGGATTAAACACTTATGCTAGAGTTACAACACAATGTGAAGTTGATTTTAGATATATAAAAAAAAAAAAAGTATGACATAAATCATTCCCCATTTGTTTTGATTGTGGAGAGCAACACACAAAAGAGGGTGGAGAGCTCTGGATGAGGGTAGAGAGCTCTGAAAATTGGTAGAGAGCTCTGAGCTTTGAACATTGCTAGAGACTTCATTGTCATGCCCTTGTGATCACTGCATTTCATTATTGTACCCTTATGATCTTTGCATTTCATTGTCGTACCCTTGGTAGAGATCAGTGGAGATCTAAGACTTTGTATTTGTGCCCTTATGATCATTGCATTTCATTGTCATGTCCTTGTGATCTTTGTATTTCATTGTTGTTCCCTTATGATCTTCATGCTTGTTGTTCCCTTATGATCTTCATGCCCTTTCTCTGTGATTTTATTTTCATTTCGTGCCCTTGTGATCTTTGTGTCCTTCCTCTATGATTTTCTTCAAGGGGAGAAGAGATACCTACGTAAATGTTCTTTCTTTTCCTCCTAAACATGTATCTCTTTATATTTCCCCCAAAATATGATTATATGTGTGGGTATGTATGTATATATACACATATATACATATACATATATATATACACATATCTATATATATACATATATATATGGTAGGGTAATGAAATCCTAGATCTCCATTGATTTCTACAATCCACAAGATCTCTTTGTATATATATCTACATACATACATACATACATGAGACATAGATATGTGTGTGTATGTATGTATATACATACATTGATGAAGGATGCTCCCCTTAATACCATAAACCATAACATAAACAAAGAAACAATCGCAAATGTGAGAACAAAATATGGATTTCTTATTTGTGCCACAAATACAAAATTATAGAATTCACAAGTAAAATATGATGACCCACATAGGCACCTTCATTATAGTAATTTGCAAGACAAACTGCGAACTATCACCCAAAGTTGTTCTAGACAATGTTTGGGCCTTTCTTAAATAAGCAATTTTATGCCACTCGAAAGCTTCTAGATGCTCAAAATTAATACCTTAATACCTAGGGCCAACAGACCCTAACAATACATATAGAGTCAACCAAATATACTTTTGACATTTATTTTAGTAATTTTAGGTAGCCCAACTTTGAAAGGTCATAACTCTCAAATCGTTGCTCCAATTGGCTATTATAACCACTTTTTGGAAATGCCAGCTCTTGATATATAGGCTCAAAATTGTGCAAGTGCCCTTCCATCAAGTTTTTGAACCTCATCTAGGCACTCTAAGGTCTCCAATGGTGAGCCTAAAGATTTTTTTACAAATTTTCCATCGAAAATCTGCAAAACTGCTTTGATACTTAAGTTGGAGAAGTGAGATTTTTATGGTAGTTTTACAGCTCTAAAATTAACCTTCCTATAGAAAATGAGAATATTCCAAGCTCATATGAAAAACTTACTAAAAATAGCAAGCTCCTATAAATAGTAACCACCCTATCTACTAGTCCTTATTAAAATAGAAAAAGATAAAAGAAAATATTTTTAGGTGATGCAAGATTGCTCTTACACAATCGGATGCTCCTACATCAGACACCCAGGGTAATTTGAGAAGTGACTCCATCATGTCTCTCATGTTCAGAGGAAAATCAAGATGGCTAACCTTCTCCCTTGCTAGCCATGATGAATCCCCTATTGGCCTCTCTTTCCATTTGCCCATGTATTCCTCATAAGTTTTGTTCCTTGTGTTTTTGCTAACATGATTGTCCAGTATTTTTTCAATCTCCTTTGTAGTTGAACTAGCTGCTAGAATACTCCACTATGCTTCTATAACTTCATCTCCATCACCTCCTTCACAATACTCTGTCAAATCTAAAATATTAAATACTAGTGAAATATTCAATTAAGTAGGCAACTCCACTTTATAAGCATTTCCAAAATCATTCCTTTTCACTATCTTGCATGGTTCAAACTTCTTCATCTTCAACTTATTATATATACCCACAGGCAAATGCCTCTTTCTCAAATGAACCATGACTTATCTCCAACTTAAAATTTCTTATACCTTATTTTCACATCTATCTTAGCTTTATACTATATATTCATCTTTATGATGTGCTTCCTCACCTCCTCATGGATGTTCTTCAAATGTTCAACAAATTCTTCTGCTTCAGTACTACTTATCTCTCATTTATCAAACTATCATAATTCAGAAGCATTTCTGGGACTACTCCTATATGCAATCTAAAATTTTGATTTACTAGTACTCCTATTGATAGAATTATTATATGCAAATTCCTCTTGTGGTAAAATCATATCCCATCCTTTTGGTTTATCTCCAACCAAGGATCTCATCAAGTTTCCCAACTGCGATTCACAACTCGTGTATGTCCATTAGTCTATGGATGAAGTGATGAACTGAACTTGAAATCTATCTTCAACTTCTTTCATAATGTATGCCAAAAATGCCCAACAAATTTGGTACCTTGATCTAAAACTATACTCTTTGGCAAACCATATAGTCTTGACACTTCTCTAAAAAAAAACTCTACCACATGAACAACATCACTAGTCTTCTTGCAAGGAATAAAATATGCCATATTTGAAAACCTATCAACCAACACAAAAATAATATCATGCCCACGTTGAGTCCTCAGTAATTCAAGAACAAAATCCTTGCTGACATCCTCCCATAATTTCTCTAGTATAGGTAATGGTTGATACAACCTTGTATTCTTCTTTACTCCTTTCAACATCTAACATACTTTGCAAATCTGTACAAACTTCTTCACATCTTGCTCAACTGTGGCTACTAATAATTCTTAGCAACCAAAACTATGGTTTTATCTCTGCCAAAATGTCTAACCAATCCTTCACTATGCTTCTTCTTGATGAGATTCTCTCTCATTTAACTTCTAAGAATTCATAGCTAGTTTCCTTTGAATAACATACTATCCTAGATCATTAAATCCAACCACTTTGTCTTGTTAAGTGTAATAGGTTCTGTACAAGCCTTCCACAATTCACCAAAATTAGGATCATCTAGATATGAAGTAATGAGTTCCTTGAACCCAACCACCTTTATCTGCATTTATGTTAGCAAAAGTTTGCTTCTACTAAGAGCATTTGCAACTCTATTAGACTTCCCACTCCTATGTTTCAAAACATATGTATAACTCTACAAAAACTCAACCCACTTCAAATGCCTTTAGTTCAATTTTTCTTAACTATTCAAATATTGCAAAGCTTGATGATCAGTATACAAAATAAACTCCTTGGGAAGAAGATATTATTTCCATTTCTTCAATGCTTGAACTATAGCATAAAATTCCTAATCATAAATAGAATATTTTCTTTTTGCATCATTCAATTTTTCAATGAAATAAACAACAGATCTACCTTCTTGGCTCAAAATAGCTCCTAATGTAGTACCACTAGCATCACAATCTTCTTGAAACGCGTTGTTAAAATTAGGAAGTGCTAAAATAGGTTGCTCAGTAACCTTCTATTTCAACAAATTAAAACTCTTATCTACTCCTACAATCCACTTGAATTCTTTCCTATCTCCTCTCATTGTTTCAGTCAAGGGTCCACAAATACTGCTAATACCTCTTATGAACTTTTTGTAAAAAATATCCAGTCCATGAAATTATCTTAACTCTGTCACACTCCTTGGAGTAGGCCATTAAAGTATAGCCTTTAATTTCTCAAAGTCTATTTTCAGACCTTTTTTTAAGACTACAAATCCAAGATACACCAACTCTTTCTTTACAAAACTACACTTTTTGAGGTTTATCAACAACTTTTCTTCCCTCAACTTATCAAACACCTTGAAAATATAGATCAAATGATCCTCCAATATCTTACTAAAGATAAAAATATCATCTAGGTAAACAATGAAAAACTTACCTAGAAACTCCTTTAGTACCTCATACATGAGCCTCATGAAAGTGCATGGTGCATTGGTTAGCCCAAAAGGTATGACTAACCACTTGTATAGTCCTTTTGTCCTAAAATAGCTCTTCCACTCATCACCTTCTCTTATACGAATCTGATGGCATCCACTCTTCAAATCTATCTTTGTGAAATACTCAACTCCACTCAAACGGTCCATAATATCATCCATCCTTAGTAATGGAAATATGTACTTGATTGTGATTTTGTTGATAGCACAACAATCTGTGCACATCCTCCATTCTCCATTCTTCTTTGGTGCTAATATTGTTCATAAAACACATGAACTTAAACTCTCTCAAATCAACCCCTCCTACAACAACTCATGAACTTGCATGTTCAACTCTTCACTTTCTATTGGTGTCATTCTATGCACTGCCTTGTTTGAAAAACTAGCTTCAAGAACCAAATTTATCTGGTGACAAATCTTCCTCATTGGAGGCAATCCATTAGGTACATTATCTGATACAATATCAAAAAACTCTCCCAACATATCTGCAACTTTTGTAGGTACCTCCTCTACTTTTATTTCTTTACTATCTTTTGGAATTATAGAAAAACACATATGCTCATGCTTCATACCTTTGAGAAATTATTTTCCATCAACAAAACATATTCTGGTAGCACTACATACCTTTTCTTCTTTATCATTCATTGTCTTTAACTTATGTTTCACTCCATCCTTGGTTAGAGTGTAGGTATTTGTTCTCCCATCATGTACAACATGCTTGTCAAACTTTCATGGCCTACCTAGCAACATATGACATTATGTCCATAGGTATGATATCACATAGTACCTCATCTTGGTAGCTTCCAATCTTGAACTTCACTAAGCACTGCTCATTGACCATGACCTTGTGATCATCTTGCACCCAAGCAATATGGTATGGACGCGGGTGTTTCTATCTCTTCAACTTCAACTTTGAGACCATCATTTCTAACACTATATTTTCAGTACTTCCATCATCAATGATCTCATCACAACACTTATCTTCACATTTGCACCTTGTGCAAAACAATCTCCTTCTTTGATCAAGTGTATTCTCACCATCTAGCAAGACTCTTCTATTAACTTGGACTTCTCCTCTTTCATCATCTTCAAAATGTGAGGATTTGGCATCTTCATCAATATGTGCAACTCTGGCCTAGCCTTCTACTCTTTGATTTCTCCTTCCTTGGTGCTAGGTACATTCAAATGCTTTATTCCCTTCTTCTCCATAGTGAAAACATTTCCCACGGAAGCTTCCTCTTCCAAATCTTTGTCCTTTGCCTCTTCCACTTTGATCTCTATTGCTCTGATCATGGAAACAATTGGAATCATTTCCCCTTTGGTTCTAACTGCTACTTCCAGCCTCATCCTTGTTCTTTTGGTCATCATTATGGCCTCCATAAGATCATCTTCTAGATCTTCCATCATGACCTATTTTTCTATTCTTGTTATCAAACTTTTTGTTCAACTTCTCCTCGAATCTTAGGAAAAAATTGGTATGCCTCCTCAATACTATTCATTCAAACTAGATTCAACTCATCCTAAATACTTGGCCTTAACCCATTAAGATAATGAGCCAATTTCTCCTTATTAGCTTCTGCATGGCCAGTTCTAATAAGAACTTAGTAGAACTCTTCGGTATACTCTTGAAAATATTTTCCTACTTGCTTCATCCCTTGCATCTTCTTCAATAAATCAAGCTCATAATCCATGAGAATGAATTGTTGCTTCATTTTAACTATCATCTGATCCCATGTAGTAATTTTGTCATTTCCCTTTCTATTTCACTCCAACTAAATCTCTTGCCACCAAATCTTCAATATCTTCATACTCAAAGTACTCCTCTAGTTCATTGATCCAATCGATCAACTCCTTTGGGTTAAGATTTTCCAAAAATATGGGAACCTCAAATTTAGGTCTTTTTCCAATCTTGGAGATAACCCTAAAAAGCCTTTCTTCCTCTGGGTTTAGAACTACCTCTGCTTCAATATTTTCTTCTACTTCATCCTCATCCTTGCTTTCATCTCTTATAAGAAGATTTATTCCTCTATGAATTTTTTCTTCCAATGCTTGCATTTGTCTTTGGAGGGCTCAAAAACCCTCAAGTGTAATACCTATAGCTCTTCCACCATGCTCTGTTCGTGGAGGCATTTTCATTCTTCTGCTAAAACCCTAGTGCAAACTACCTCACAATCAGCAATTTGTCTATACACTCTGCCCAAACCATGGACCTAGTGTGAATTGCCTCACAGTCGATGATCATTCCACACACTCAAGAACTCTAGATTTGATACCCCTTGATGAAGGATGCTCCCCTTAATACCATAAACCATAACAAAAACAAAGAAATAATAGCAAATGTGAGAACAAAATATGGACTTCTTATTTGTGCTACAAATGCAAAATTACAAAATTCACAAGTATAATATGCTAACCTACATGGGCGTCTTCATTATAGTAATCTACAAGGCAAGCTGCAAACTATCACCTAGAGTTGTACTAGACAATGTTCGGCCCTTTCTTAAATAATCAATTTTATGCTACCCAAGAAGGTTCTAGATACTCAAACTTAATACCTAGGGCTAATAGACCCTAAAAATTCATAGAGAGTTGGCCAAATATATTTTTGACATTTATTTTAGGAATTTTGAGTACGCCAACTTGGCCAACTTTGAAAGGCCATAACTTTCGAACCATTGCTCCAATTAGCTATTATAAAAAAAAATTAGAAATGCCAACTCCAAATCTACAAACTCGAAATTGTGCAAGGGCCTTTCTGTTGAGTTTTCAGACCTCATACAGGCACTCTATGGCCTCCAATGATGAGCTTAGAGATTTTTCTGCAAATTTTTCCACTAAAAATCCACAATAACTTCTTGGATACTTAAGCTAGAGAAATGTGATTTTTATGGTAAGCTTACAACTCTAAAATAAACCTTCCTATAGAAAATGAGAACATTTTGAGCTCGCATGAAAAACTTACTAAAAATAGAAAACTCCCATAAATAATAACCACCTTGTCTACTAGATCTTATTAAAATAGAAAAGACTAAAAAGAAAATATTTTTGGGTGATGCAAAATTGCTCTTATACCAAGGATGCTCCTGCATCATACATATACATATGTATATATATGTATATACATACATACATATACAATACATACATACATACATACATACATACATACATACATACATACATATATATATATATATATATATATATATACATATAAACATACATACATACATACATACATATACACATACATATATACATACATACATACATCTGCATATGCAATTTTCTTACCTTCGAAAATTGTATTTGATCTTTCCTCAATCACCAAGAGATAATATAATCTATAACTACATATTTTTGCATACTTATTTTGGTATGAATAGATTTAATTGAATTCGTCTGAGTAGAGTGAGACTACTCATGATGATAATGTATTGGGTCTTTAGAGGAGAGAGATTTACAGAAGATTAGATGTTGTTTCTAGCTGAAATGCTCCCAATTTTAAGTTCACAACTTAAATGCTCTCCCATGTCCTGAGCTAAAACCTTCATTACTACATCCAAAATTAAGGAATAAAACACAATTATGTCCCCAATAGAGAATGGAAATGAATTATTTTTGGATTCCACTTAGCACCATGTTGATAAATTCAAGAAATTATACTATTGATTTTGAATCTTAGGCCCTAACAACAATTGAAAGGTAAATTGTTGTCAAAGAATGTGCTAAAAATAAGCAAGAGTGCATATTTATAATGAACATAGATATTGGCAACAATGAAGAAACATATAATCCTCTTATACATAATCAGAATTATGTCAGAGATGAACTCAAGAAATTGAGCAATTGAGTAATCAAATTTTGACCTTTCAATTACCACACTCTATCCATCATTATCATTTTATCAAATTGTATATCCATTCCTAAGATTTATTCAAATAATAAATTACATTCATATAGAAAGCTCATACTGTGAGAGATATTCATACTTGTGGACTATTTGAAATTAATACTACTTTACTAGTAAGATGACGCTATAATGGAGCCATAGAGATATACTTCTGGCTTGTGTGTCATTCTTGAAGACCAATTGATATCTCCACCATCAAACTTATAATATCCCTACTCACTCAGAATCCCTATTCACTAAGAAGATAAAAGCCTGAGATGAGATTTGGATAAAATTATTGTGATGTTGTTTTGCAGAAAACTTATATGGATTCATATCTAATGATCATAAGCCAAAGGTATTCATGTATATCATACACTTTTCATGAAAAGAATTCTAGTTACAGAAGTTTCTTCTACCATTAGAGAAAGTATTCTCCCTTGAGTGAGCAACTATATGCCATCTGTAAAATCCCTTTACTTTTTGGGACATGGAGCACATTCTATGTTAGTAAAATTTAGGTATGCAGTTATTTGCATTTTTTTCCAAAGATATGAATAGTGATTGATTAGAATTTCCTACATTTGTTTCTAGATATTACCCTCTATCATTTCCTTCCTCTAGACATTATTTTCATCTTCAATTTCCCAAATCTATCCATACACACCTTCCTTCTACCCCGCCATAAGTAAGGACTAGATGCAACCCTTGTTCTCTAATGTGCATATGGTCAAATATTGACACGAATTACATAGGCATTATTTGCTGACCTACGTATGGTCTTTTATTTTATGCAATCCTCCATATGGCCTATTACAAATATATAGTCTAATTTTAAGAAAAATAATAGTCTTAAATGTATATGATTAAATAAAATAAACAAGAGTACTATTTGTAGATGTATAATTCTAGTATTACTAATTATGTTAAACAAAATGTTCAATAAAATAAGTATGAAGTAACATAAATGGATCATTTTATTGATCCTATTATGACTTAATTTTAATGCATCCAATCATTACCTAGATGATATTATGCATGAGATCTTTACTCAATCACCAAGAGATAATATAATCTATAAGTACAAATTTCTACATACTTAGTTTGGTATGAATAGTTTTGATTGAATGCAAGGAATATTGCTTGTGTGAATTCAAGATATGAATGATTAATTTAATTTAGCACAAGTATTATGCAAGTGTGTATGTATGCATGTAAAGAAATTCACATAGTGAACTGATATACATACATACATGCACATATGCATACAATCAACATAATCAGTTATCTGTGAATCTGACCAAAGCTATTATATATGAACAAAAGATACATATTTAGAAGGGAAAAAAAAAAATTACATAGGTACCTCTTATCCCCTTGAATAAAATTGTAGAAAAAGGGCACAAAGATCACAAGGGCATAGACTATCAACGAAATGCAATGATCACAAGGGAATAACAACAAAATCTTAGATCTCCACTAATCTCCACCAATGTTCAGAGCTCTCCACCCTCTTTCATGTGTAGCTCTCCATAATCAATCAAAATAAATGGAGAATGATTAATGTCATGTTTTTTTTTTCTTTTTTGTTTATAATCTATAATCCACAATCCACAAGATCTCTCTATATATATACATATATACATAAATAGACACATAGATATGTGTGTGTGTGTATGTATATATACACATATATACATGTATATACATATTTGTGTGTATTTATATGTATGTATATACATACATATGTACATACATATATATCTACATGCATATATATACATACATACATATATGCATACATAAATATGTACATGCCTACATGAAAACAACAATACAATTTCTAAGAGTTTACAATTGTTCAACAAAATTAATGTTTTGCAAGAAAATGCACCTAAAAAATTTTTAGTTGAGAAGCAAGAACATGGTGTTGAAATAGTATAGAAAGTGCTTGACATGGAAAGTTTGCAAGTGAGGGTGTTGACCAATCTTAAAAGCTTGGATGCTGAAATGAAAGCTATCAATGATCAAACACCTATGTTAGAGTTACAACACAATGTGAAGTTGATTTTAGCTATGGTAGAGGCACATTTTAGAATTTTGATAATCAAAATTTAAGGCACAAGAGCAAAGGAGAAGGAGTGACTTTAGAAAGAGAAGAAGAAGGAGCATCTTTAGAAAGAGATTGCATGATAGAAACAACAGCTAGACAACATAAAGGATATTAAGGGAGCCACTGGATAGAATCCATGAAAGTGTTGCAATAGGTACTATGATATTGGAATCACTTGCAAGTGTCTCTACCAATTTATAGTCCAAATATTGGGAGGACTACAAGTTGTGCAATTTGTCATGGATTGCATCTGCATTTTCTTATAAGAGGGTTTCAAGTATTGACATAGTCTCCCTGGGATGATCCCAAGTATCAAATACTTATAAAAGTGTTCCAATGTTGGGAACCACTTCAACATCCTTTGCATGGTTTAGACGTAATTTCATTGTGGAAGAGGCTTCTAAAAGGGAATGAGCCTCATGATTATGGAATTTACAAAGAAGCTGGACTTTCTTCTTCAACTTCTTACACTCAACTCTTCACTAAAGTTATTATTCTAGTAGTAAGAATAGTTGCTACATATTTCTAGGAGCCAAGGGACCCTGAATCTATGCTACATTTTCTAGAGACATGGGATAAGTTACTACTAGCTTTAGTACTTCATAACATTTTGGATCATATAGTGATGCCCAAATTAATAGTAGTAGTAGATACTTGGGATCCTTGCAGGGAGAGTGTGACAATACACGCATGGTTACATCCTTGGCTTCTATTGTTGGGCCCATGTATAGAGCCTTGATATCCAACCACTCATTATAAATTGGAGAATGTGCTTCATGTCTAGCATGCAAGTGATGCATCTGCATATGCAATTTTATCACCTTAGAAAAGTGTATTTGTCCTATTATCTAGGCATAGCTAATTGTTCATTTTATTGTACCTAATATAATAATAGTTCTATGAAAATTTGTAATCAACCTAGCTAATTAGCAACTAGACCCATTTAACTAGGTTATGGCTAGTTTCCTTCTAAAATTATCTACTGTGATATGTTTTTGTAAAATTTCTTGTGAACTTTACCCATTTTTCTTGGTTTGCATTATTTTTGTGTAGGATCTTGAGGTAAGTCACTTAGCATAGGTTGAGTGATTTTTATTGTTTTATTATTTGGATTCTATAATATGTATATAGCTAGATCAATTTTTTTGTTGTGCTAAGATGTAATAAGCACCTTAAAAAAAATCTCTAAGATATACATGTTTAGAACGAAATATAAAGAGATACCTATTTAGAAGGAAAATAAATGAACATTTACATAGACCTTGAAGAAAATTGTAGAGCAAGGGCACAAAAATAAAATCATAGAGAAAGGACATGACATGATAATGAAATTGCAGAGTAAGGGCACAAAGATCACAAGGGCATGACATGGAAACAAAATTGTAGAGCAAGGGCACGGCAACAAAATTTCAAAGCAAGGGCACAACAACAAAATGCAAAGATCACAAGGGCATGACAACAAAATTGCAGAGCAAGGGAACGCAAAAAAATGCAAAGATTACAACAAAAAAATCATAGAGAAAGGGCATGGCAACTAAATCCAGAGATCATAGCAACAAAATGCACTGATCAAAAGGGGACAAAAATGTTCAAAGATCTCCACCCTCATTCAAAGCTCTCCACCCTCTTTTGCACACAACTCTCGACAATTAAAACAAATGGAGAATTATTTATGTTGTGTTTTTTTTTTTTTTTTAATACTCATGCAAGAGTCATAATTATGATTCCAACATTAGTATTATGATGGCATCAGGGACAATTGCAAAAAAAATACATGAAAATCACCACAAGTTACACTGTCATTGTAAATTGTCATCACAATTTGACCCAAATGTTATAGTGGGTTTTTTTTTGTTCCTTTCTTCAGTTGAACTCAATTTATAGTGTAGATTGTAGTGTTGATGGCTTCTCTCCAAAATATTTGAGTAATTCTCTTTTCAATGAGCAATATTCTTGCACAATCCATTATTATGATGTTCTTTATCTCAAGAATCCCATTCTTTTGTGGTGTCCATGGTGTTGATAATTGTCTCTTAATTCCATGCTCAAGACAAAATTTAGTGAATTCAACAGACATAAACTAACCACCTCTATTAGATCTAAAGTATTTTAATAGTTTGCCAGTTTCTTTTTCAACTCTAGCTTTGTACCATTTGAACATATCAAAAGCATGTGACTTTAACTTCATAAACATAATTGTCTTCATCTTTGAATAGTCATCAACAAATAGTATGAAATATCTATAACCATAATTACTTTCTACTCTCATTGGTCCACATAAATATGTATGCACTAGTTCCAGAATGTCATTAGAATTATGTTTCTTTCTTGAAAATCTTGACTTGGTCATCTTATCGATTTGACATTGTTTGGACATACCATTCTCAGGTTTATGAAGATTCAGTAAGCCTCTAACTCTTTTCATTCTACTTACCTTGACCATATTCTCAAAATTGATATGACATAGCCTCTTATGCGACAACCACACATCTCCAACTTTTGCATCACTATTGACTCCTCCAACAGCTTTGATATAACTCACAACTTCTTTGATTCGATTCACATATTGCACAACATTTTCACCTTCTTTCATCCTCGTGCCATCATATTTTCCTATTAGACTTTCTTCTCTTTCTCTCGCTACATTCTCATCTCTGCCATGTACAAGTACCAACATGTCCCACATTTCTTTAGTAGTATTACTATTCTTGACACCATCAAACATGACATCATTCAAGATAGATGCAATCTTAATAAATAGAATATTATGTTCTCTCTTTTGACTCATATCTTCCAAAGTCATAGGAGGGGTAGGAGAAACATATTGTTGGCCTAGCCAATGTGTAGCATTGTCCTTAATTCCAAATAAATGTAGCCCCATCCTATTTTTTTGTAAGGATAAATTATACTATAAAATGATGTTGGAAATTTGGCTAAGTAGATAAGTTGGAGTTGTCATTTATGGTAACATATATTTACTATTAAGAAGGTAGATCTTGAAGATGAAAATTCACCAGTCAAACTTAGAAAATTGTATAAGTATCAACTAAGTTATCTAGTAGAGAAGATACAATTTTGATGTGTGTAATTGACAAAGGCATTATTGGCACATGCACAATTAGGTATGGATAGTACAAGATGTCAGGATGACATGTTCAAGTGTGTGAGTCAGTACAGTTAGAATGGAAGAAGATATGATAGTTTTACAAGTTGTGGCAATATACAGATAGGAACAAAGCATAACAAAAAATAGGTAATTATGAGTTAAGGAATTATTTTGTTTACAAAATAATTACTTGACTAATTAGGGATGGCTTCCTAGATGTTAACCCTAAGAGAACAAGAGTTAATTTTTTATTTAGTCAAGCATGTGAAATCTTGAAGGCTGACTACACAATATTTTATTAATTACAAAGTTATATAAAAGGAAACTTTGTAATGTGAAGTTATGTGTGCTTAAGAGGAAGAATATGAAAATTTTACATAATGTGAATTTTGATGAATAATCAGAGGATCTTGAGTTATGTGATGAGAAAAAAAAGGCAATGATCAAATATAGAAGATATTAGCATTGTAAAGAGGAATTGTAATTATCTCTTGTATTAAAGAAATTCATTTGCAAGTTACATGTTTGGGCAATGGACCTAGCTTGTACAACATTTTTTATATGTACCAACTCCTTACAAGGTTGAGGCTTCTAACAAGGTCTAAGTCCTCTAACAAGGGTTAAGAGACTATATGCATGTAATAGACTCCTAACAAGCTCAATATCTTTAACCAAATACTTTTGATTAGTGGATCATTTTGTGGGTACTATCCCTACCATGGTTTTCCCGTGGCTAGGGTTTCCCTAGTTAACAAAATATGGTGTTATGAGTTCTCTTATTGCATGGTTATGTTTACTATTCATTTTAATTAGTTTGATTTCATATGCAAGTTACAAGGAAATTAATAATATCCAATTTTGGGATAAAGTTTGTAGAATATTGATTCAACACCCCCACCCCCCATTTGTATTCTCTATTTCTAACAATTGGTATCAGATTTTAGTTACTCAGATGAGGCTTAACAACTTGAGTAAGATCCTTATGGATATGGAACAATTACAGAAAAACCTAGAAGAAGCTCTTGATTAGATTGATATTCTCACTGAAGAAAGAGACAACCTAAAAGACACATATGAAGGTGCAAAATCCTACATTGGGAAATTGAAAGATAAGATTGATCATCTCAAATCTAGAAAGGAACCTAAAGATTAGACAAAAGATAGTGATGAAGTTTCAAGATTGATGAAAGAAAATGAGATTCTAAAACATGAGTTGAAGATCACTAAATTGAAGCTAAGTTTGAAGAAAGATGGCAATAAAATTGAGTCAAGTCTGAAATCTAAAAATGTAGATCTAAGATCTCATCTTACAAAAGTGACATCTGAACTTGAATCCATCAAATTAGAACATGCATAATTTGAGAAGTATAATACTATTTTGAAATGAGAGTTAATCCAAACTAAGAAAAAATTAGAAAATCTATATTCTAGTAGTGAGAAATATGATGAGCAACTATATTTTCAAAGACCTTCCTATGATAAGACCAGTCTCGGATATTTTGTTGGAGAAAAATCAGCCAAGAAATTTGAACCAAGAAAGGAACAAGATCTAGTAGTTGAGTATCCTCAACATAAGAAAGATGACTAGGGAAAGATTGAATCCAATCAATCTAAAGATACATCAAAAGAAGTTGAGCAAGCAAATCAAACAGAGAAAATTAATGAACCTATGAAAGCTAAGCAAGCTTAATCAACAAAGGAAGTAAGGTATAAATTCAAAGGTAGATGCTTTGCATGTAATGAAACTAGTCATATGAAAAGAGACTGTATAGGTAATTCATTTAAATCCATCTATAATTTTTATTATTACAATTGTCATGGTTTGCGTCATAGAGTAGTTTATTGTAAGAACCTAAATTTGATAGTAATAATAGAAATAGTAGAATGTTTAGAGGTACCAACCCTGTAGGAGAAAGAAGAAGATCAAATGAAGAAGCTACTAGAGTAAGGAGAAATATTGTGTGTTACAAATGTAACAACTTTAGACATATTGCAAGAAATTATAGAGCACCTATTAACCAATCTATACTCGAAAGAAGACTGAAGTCAACAATTGTTTATGATTCATTCTATTTGGATTGAGCATCTTTTATAAATAAAATAAGCATCAAAGAGGCAAAAAAGATAATAGATGAAGAGTATAGGTTTGCACAATTAGTATGAATTAGTTCATGATGAGTTGAAGCTATGGTTAAGAGTGCGTGTCATTTGGAGATTGAATGTGAGTGCGCAAAAGAAAAAAAGTTTATTGGTAACTAGAAATAGATTTTTTATGAATTGTGTACTTGTACAATCAATGTGAAGATCAATTTGGTAAGATTTAAGGGATGTGAATGAGATCTTGTGTATGTTTGAAAAGTTAAGAAGTAGTAAAGAGTGAATTGAAAGTGAATTAAAGGTGACTTGAAGTGTGAAGTTTAGAAAGCCCTAGTTACATGTTGAATCAAGGTATTTATCAAATTTTGAGAATTCATATGTGAATTTGAAATCAAACTTTTTCATAGTCATGGATAGGAGTATGATTCATAATGTTGGAGAAGAAGCAAGACCAAAATTGAAAGTTAATCCAACAAAAGCCATAGTAGATGACCTTAGTATCACATTTACAAGAATTCCAGAAAACATCATTCACCTAGAACACATAAGCAGTTATCTCAAAAGTAAATTTCAGATAGTAGGAGAAGAATATGTTTCCAAAGAATTTGACCTAATCTACAATCAGGACATGTGTTGTAAACAAGAATTTGAGTATGTAAAGGATAATGGCCTAGTAAAATTCTTATTTTTCTATGAGTTTGACAATGAAGAATGGACTAAAATCATACTTAACAGAGTTCATGATGGAAAGTTTTGGTTAGGATATAATGCAATTGAAATATCAGTATTACTTCATGGTTTTATTTAAAGATTTGGCATATTTTTCTTTGGTTTTATTCTCTTTTGAACCATTGGTTTTGACCGTCCTCATATCCTAAATTGGTCTACTTCGCCAATCGATCTTGTCACAAAACTCCAGTACCTTTTGAACCACTTTGTACCCATAGAACCATGAACCTTTTAAACTTATTTGTACATTTTGAACCTTTTTGAACTAAGTCCAAAATAGTTCATTCTAGTTCAAGTTACCAAGGTTGATGTTGGTGAAAAATAGGTACTTCTCAATAATGCTATGTAGACATGGAATAGATTAAAGTAGTGCTTGAACCCTCAAAAAGGTAATAAATTAAACATGTCAAGTTTAATGTACAACTAGAAATCATTAATTGAAAAGTGTCTGTAAATCGAGTTTGTTAAGTTGAGCAAGCCACTTACATGTCAAGGTAATTATGGTTAAGTGAATGACAAAAAGGTGAAATGATGGCTTATTCATGACATTTACCACCTGAAGCACTATTGTGTTAGATTGTGGTGACTGATCAAGAAAGTACTGTTCATAAAAAAAAAAAAATTGGAAATAGCCGACATGGTAGCTGACATATTATGGCCGACATATGGCCGATATGTTATAACCCTAAAGCGGTTTAATACTTGTATAAAAAGGGCTTAGGGTTGGGTATTTTTTATAGGTGGTGATACGAAATTGGTTCTTGTGGCAGTATTGAGCTGTAAGGGATTACGGATTGTAATCAGGTTGTAATCACTGGATTGTAATAAGATCGGACTTGCTGTTTGGTGGACGTAGCCCAGGGATTGGGTGAACCACGTTAAATCTTGGTGCCTTGTGTTCATTTCTGTGTGTTCTATTATTTTTTGTTATTGGTTATATTTGCATGTAGTTTTTATTTCTGTCTGTGGTTTATCCTAACAAGTGGTATCAGAGCCTAGTTGTTTTTTCAGTTATCCTCTGCAGGAAAGTCTCACGGTTAAGTGGGAGTCTCACGGTTGAGTGGGAGCAATGGCAGATGATGGTAAGCTGAGGGTTGATAGGTTTAATGGGCAGAACTTCCAGTTATGGAAGATGCAAATAGAAGACTATTTATATCAAAAGGATTTATGGAAGCCGTTGGAAGGAAAAGCCAAGAATCAGGGAACTATGTCAGAGGCTGAATGGGATCTTTTGGACAAAAAGGCACTCGGAAGCATTCGGTTATACTTGGCACCATCGGTGGCATTTAATATTACAAAAGCAAAGATGACAGAAGATTTGATGAAAACCCTAGCGACACTGTATGAAAAGCCCTCCGCTTCAAATAAGGTATTTCTCATGAAGCGTTTATTTAATATGAAAATGGCAGAAGGTGGATCTGTTGCAGATAATTTAAATGAGTTTAATACTATTACTAATCAATTATCTTCTGTGGGTATCAATTTTGATGAAGAAATTAGGGCTCTCTTGATTTTGTGTTCTTTGCCTAAAAGCTGGAATGGCTTGGTAATGGCGGTGAGTAATTCTGTTCCTGGATCAAGTACCCTAAAATATGATGATGTGATCGGTGTTATTTTAAGTGAGGAAACTCGTAGAAAATCCTCAGGTGGATCTACATCAGGAAGTGCTTTAAATGCACAAAGCAGGGGCAGAATGACTGAAAGAGGAAGTAACTCTAGAAATCGTGGGAAATCAAGACGAAAGTCAAAGGGGAGGAGGTCTCAATCGAGAGGACCAAATGATTGCTGGTACTGTGGGAAACCAAGGCACAAAAAGAAAGATTGCTGGACTCCAAAGAAAAATGAAGGAGATAAATCAGATGGAGACAAAGAGGCAAATGTGGTAAGTAATAAATCCGAAGAGGATGCTTTGCTTCTGTCTTTAGAGAGTGTTGATGATTCATGGGTTTTAGATTCTGGTGCTTCTTTTCATGCTACACCTCACAGAGGTTATTTCATTGATTATGTCCAAGGGGATTTTGGGCTTGTTTATTTGGGGGATAATGAACCCTGTCAGATTGTTGGAAAGGGAAAAATTAAGATTAAGTTGCAGAATGGGAATCATTGGCTACTACATGAGGTAAGAATGTTCCAAAGCTAAGTAGGAATTTAATTTCAGCAGGGCAACACAGTGATGAGGGTTGTGTAATTACTTTTAATGATAAAAATTGGAAGGTTTCAAAAGGTTCCCTTGTAGTAGCAAAAGGTGTGAAAGTAGGCACCTTATATCTTTGTACAGGTCATATTTTTCCTTCTACTTTGATTGTTTCAGAGAAAAATGAATATTCAGGAACAATTACTGCAGTTGAGCAGGGAGAACAAATAGCTGCTGTAGATTCTGATACAGCGTTGTGGCACAATAGACTTGGGCACATGAGTGAGAAAGGTATGAAAGTACTTCATTCAAAGAAAGTTTTACCAGGTCTAAAATGTGTGAATATGGATTTCTGTGAAAGTTGTGTGTATGGAAAACAAAAGAGAGTGAGTTTTGTAAAGACAGGGAAGGAAAACAAAAAGGAGAAATTAGAGCTTGTGCATACAGATGTATGGGGACCGGCTCAGGTATCTTCCCTTGGTGGCACTCATTATTATGTTACATTTATTGATGACACAACTAGAAAAGTATGGGTTTATTTCCTTAGACAGAAATCTGATGTATTTCAAACTTTTAAGAAATGAAAATGCTTGGTTGAAAATGAGACTGGTAAGAAATTAAAATGTCTCAGATTTGATAATGGTGGTGAGTATTGCAGTCATGAATTTGAAGATTATTGCTCCACTAATGGTATTCGTAGACAAAAAACTGTTCCAAGGACTCCATAGGAAAATGGAGTGGCTGAACGCATGAACAGGACTATAATGGAGCGCGCAAGGAGCATGA
This sequence comes from Cupressus sempervirens, assembly GCA_028749045.1. NCBI lineage: Eukaryota > Viridiplantae > Streptophyta > Pinopsida > Cupressales > Cupressaceae > Cupressus > Cupressus sempervirens. The sequence goes on from CM053790.1 coordinate 146,733,793, forward strand.
GGTTGCATGCTAGGCTGCCCTTACACATGTGGGCGGAGGCTGTCAATACTGCAGTATATTTGATTAATAGAGGTCCCTCTACTCCTTTGGGCTGTGGTATTCCAGAGGAAGCATGGACTGGTAAGAAGGTGAGTTATTCTTTTCTCAAGACCTTCAGTTGTGAAGCTTTTGCTCATATAGACTCTTAAAATAGAACCAAGCTAGAAGCTAAATCAAAGAAATGTGTCTTTGTTGGATATGGCATTAATGAATTTGGCTATAGGCTTTGGGATTTTGAAAATCATAAAATTATAAGAAGCCGGGATGTCATATTCAATGAAAAAGTGTTGTACAAAGATCTGTTGCAGCAACATGAGAAGAAAGAAGATGATTATGTAGTGCTGGATGATGCTCGAAAAGCCGATGTTCCAGCCATTCCTCATGATTTGCAACAACTGCAACAACAAATACCACACACACCAGTGAATGTTAGACGGTCAACAAGGCCAATTAGACCTCCACAAAGGTTTTCTCCCTCTTTGTATTCTATTTTACTTACTAATGCTGGTGAACCTGAAAGTTATGATGAAGTTGTGCAGGTGGATACTAAGATTCAGTGGGAGTCTGCAATGAAAAATGAAATGGACTCTTTGCTGAAAAATAAGACATGGGATTTGTGCAAGTTGCCTGCAGGTAAAAAGGCTTTACAGAATAAATGGGTTTATAGGTTGAAAGAAGAGGAAGGAGGTAAGAAAATATTTAAGGCCAGGTTAGTTGTAAAAGGATTTGCATAGAAAAAGGGAATTGATTTTGATGAGATATTTTCTCCTGTTGTTAAAATGACTTCTATTCGTACTGTTTTAAGTCTTGTGGCTACTGAAGATTTGTATTTAGAGCAGATGGATGTTAAAACAGCCTTTCTTCATGGTGATTTGGATGAAAAAATATATATGGCTCAGCCACAGGGTTTTGAGGTCAAAGGTAAGGAGAACTTAGTGTGCAAATTGAAGAAAAGTTTATATGGCCTGAAGCAAGCACCTCGGCAATGGTATCTGAAATTTGACAGTTTTATACATGAGCATGGATATAACAGGTGTCATTCAGATTACTGTGTTTATTTTAAGAGGTTGGATGATGATAGCTACATTATTTTATGTCTATATGTTGATGATATGCTTATAGCTGGGTCTAACATGCATCATATTAAGGGGCTAAAATGCCAGTTAGCACATGCATTTGCTATGAAGGATTTGGGGGCAGCAAAACAAATCCTTGGTATGAAGATTTGCAGAGATAGGAAGAACAGAACATTGACGCTATCTCAAGCTGATTATGTTGAGAAGGTGTTGCAACGTTTCTCTATGGAGAATGCTAAAGCTGTCAGCACACCTTTACCTGGTCATTTGAAATTGACTAAGGAGATGTGTCCCAAGACATAGCAAGAGGAGGATAAGATGTCCAAGGTACCCTATGCTTCAGCTGTAGGAAGTTTGATGTATGCTATGGTATGCACTAGGCTAGATATTGCACATGCAGTGGGAGTCGTTAGCAGGTAAATGAGTCATCCAAGTTTTGAGCATTGGAATGCTGTCAAGTGGATTCTCAGATATTTGAGAGGAACATCCAATAAGTGTTTACACTTTGGGGGCTCTACTACTGATTTACAGGGCTATGTTGACTCAGATTTGGCTGGGGATATTGATACCAGGCGGAGTACTACAGGTTATGTCTTTACTGTTGGTGGGGCAGCCGTGAGCTAGGTTTCTAAGCTACAGAAGATTAATGCTCTCTCCACTACAGAGGTAGAGTATGTTGCTGCTATAGAGGCAGCCAAAGAGATGATATGGCTTCAGTTCTTCTTGGAATAATTGGGACATCCTCAGAAGGATAATTTTTTGTTCACAGATAGTCAGAGTGCCATTCATCTTGCTAAGAATTCAGCTCTGCATTCTAAGACCAAACACATACAGTTGCGGTACCATTTCATTCGGTCAGTTTTGGAGGATGGATAGTTAAAGCTGGAGAAGATACATACCAATGAAAATCTAGCAGATATGTTGACAAAGGTTGTCACAAGGGAGAAGCTGAACTCCTCTTCAGCTTCAGTTGGTCTTTTTGACTAAAAGTGAATCAAAGAATAGCAGCGTCCAGGGTGGTTTGATCCAGTGGGAGCCCCATGCGGTAGTTGTATTGCTACAGGATCAGTCTCCAAGTGGGAGATTGTTGTTTAGTGTGGAGCCTGATCAGTCCCCAAGTGGGAGATTGTTAGATTGTGGTGACTGATCAGGAAAGTACTGTTCATAAAAAAAAAAATTGGAAATATCCGACATGGTAGCCGACATGGTAGCCGACATATTATGGCCGACATATGGCCGATATGTTATAACCCTAAAGCGGTTTAATACTTGTATAAAAAGGGCTTAGGGTTGGGTATTTTTTATAGGTGGTGATACAAAATTGGTTCTTGCGGCGGTATTGAGCTGTAAGGGATTACGGATTGTCATCAGGTTGTAATCACTGGATTGTAATAAGATCGGACTTGCTGTTTGGTGGACGTAGCCCAGGGATTGGGTGAACCACGTTAAATCTTGGTGCCTTGTGTTCATTTCTATGTGTTCTATTATTTTTTGTTATTGGTTATATTTGCATGTAGTTTTTATTTATGTCCGTGGTTTATCCTAACATATTGTATCTTTACCATTTTGGTAAAAATGAGTTTGTCTCATAACACTCCTACTAATCATTTTTTGACCTTTCTTTAAGAGATTTAGCTCAAGGTAAATTGTGAAATCATTTTTTTGTGGGATTTTTCTGTGAGGAATTACCAAATCCAAAGATTCACTTGGTTTTTTAGTTGCAGATTAAAGATAATTCTTTCAAATCCTTCCAATTTTAAATTTTTGGCAAATTTCCTTTTTGGGTCTAGTTAAGTTTCTAATATCTCTTACCTAAAGTGAGAATAAAATTATCCTTGCATTTCTTTCAAAAATGTCCAAGTATGCAGTGTAGAGGACCCTTAATAACTAACACAAACTTAATGGGGGTCAAGGTTGATGAGATTTGTGATAGATTTTAGTCCAATGTAGAGGATGAGTATATGATTGAAATCCTAGACATTGGAATTCTAGAGGCTGTAGCATTTCCTCATTTTGTAACAGGTCTTGAATTGATCCAAGAATATCCTAAACACTATGATATTAGGGCCCATTGTATCAAAAATAATGATGGAAGCATCTTTCTTGTAGTTAATAGGGATACTATTGCCTTTGTTTTCAAAATATCACATGAAACCTTTGCTGATTTAACTCCAAATTTTTCCCATGCCCAGTTCAGAAAAAATTTGAAGAAAAATCACTTGGTAATCACTTGACACTAGACTAAAAAATTTTATAAGGGAGGTTCAAGACTACCCAAGGCCCTAAAAAAATATCACATGAAATCTCAAATTCATAGTTTAGTGGTTTTGTTGCATAGAGTTAGAGGTTTGCCAAAAGCTTTTCTATTTGAAGATTGGTTGTTTCATTTTATCCAAATCATCCTAGAAGGAAAATAACACCTTGACTAGACTAAAATCATAGCAATCTCTTTGAGGAGTCGGCTAAAATTGATTCAAACTATTAGGAAATATTTCTTCATGTTATCATACCACATTTATTGTCTGGCTTGCACTCAAGACTTGACTCCATTATCACATGAACCTTTGACTAATTTGACCTTCATATACTAGTATTGCCCACTCTTACAAAAGAGTCAAGTCATCACTAACTATGGAAATGTTCATGATGTTTTCATCAGAAAACTATGTTTTGAATTAGTAGGAAGAATAGAAGAAAGAGTTTCACAAGAGGCTTTGCAGTTAGTTCAAATGTATGGCAGCTTACTCACCCAATTTCCCAGGTTCCCCTACCCATGAGTGGGAGGTTTTGATGAGGAACCCATGAGATTACCCAGATATGCTCTTGATTGTTTTGTTTTGGCTAAACTCTATCACCAGTTGGTTGTGTTAACTATAAAATTCTTACTAGAATGAAAGAAGGAGAGTTTATTTCCTTTGAATTTTAATAACCTTTCATGGATGATTCTCTAAATATTGGGATGGACCTATGTGCTTTTGATTTCAAATTTTAGTTTCCAAGCCAAGAATTTGATACTAAAGGGTTTGCTGATAGATTTATAGAAATGGAGGAGCAGCTCTTGCCCATCCCTCACTTGGAAGATTTCTGGGCAAGTTGTTCAAATGAGCATGAACTTTGAACACAAATCCACTCCAAACTCACCATCTCACTGATTTCAGCTTTTATTTTGAACTTAAGTTTAGATGGGGTCTAAGAAGATGGTTTAAAGCTCATTGAACCTGAATATTTAAACCAACCCAATCAACCTCTCCCTCCCATAGACTGGTCTAAACCATAAATAGAAGATTTAATGCAAATATCTCAAAGTATAATTCAATACACAAAAACATGGCTAAAACATAAAAGAAATATGTTGTCTCTACCTCAAGTTGAGAGTGTGAATGAAGAATATCCTCCTTCCTCTAATGCTAATGTGGTCTTTTCTACCAATTCTAGAGGTTGACAGAAAGGTTCAAAGACTACATCTTCTAAACTAGTTCAAAGTCAACCTAATGTACAGAGAACTAGGTCTAAATCAAAATTTAACAAATAGGGCACCATGTCACACCCCAACAAGCCAGGATAGAGTTGGATCTGATGCAAGGGGAAGATTCAAATGATGGAGAACAAGAGGTTCAAGCTACACTTGACAATGTGTTGCAAGTCCTAGACTCATTAAACACACCTAATATAGATTCAGAGAGCACTGAGAAAGCTTAGGGTGTACCTCACTGGTTGGCTAGTTCAATATACAGAAAAACAAGTTTGATCCTAGTCACTATTCTTGCTTTGGATATAGCTAAGAAATATGCTTCAAAAACCCCAAAGCCCAAGAAATTGAAGAATTATGCTCAGTTGATGATAAACTCCAAGACTAAAGAGGTAACTACTGATGTCACCTTGTATAAGCCTAAAGATACTTCTATGGATCTAAATGTTGAGGATTTTGAAATTTCCAAATTAAGCATGGGGAGATTGAATAGAGAAACCAAAGAGCATGGGCTTAGTGAGTCAGCTCAGCACATGTTGGTTCAGTCTCAGAAAGACGCTAATGAAAAGAAGGAATTAAAGCAGGTGATAGATTCTATGGTAGAATACATCAATTCATTGGATGATTTAGGAGTCCTCTCTTTCATCCAAGCTACCAAAGACTTTGATCCATCATCTACTGATAATAAAATATTATTGAACCAATTTCAATGAGGAAAATATTTAGTGTTTGTTGTGGAGGAGTGGATAGATGAAGTGATTCAAAATGGTAAGGAATTCTTCCAGAAGTATGTAGTGATTTTTAACAATAGTGATACCTTGCTAAATGAATTAAAAACTCAAGTACCTTCATAAGCAATAGAGGAAAACAAATGGGCAACTATTGTCACTCAAATATCTGACATTGAGAGTATGGATTAGCTAATTTCTTTGCTGAAAAATCATTTAAAACTGTGGATATTGGTCTACTATATGTAATCAAAGGAAATATGATTTGGAGATTTTCCATTTTCCAAGGTGTGATAGCAAATTCACAAAATATTGAAGCTGAGATAAAACAAATGTATAAAGGATTCACAAAGGACATGGAAGATATAAGCCTAGGAAATGTAGTCTCATTAGACCCCACCAATTCTAGCATTGAACCGTTCTTCAAACCATTCAAATCTTATCTTAGAGCAATTAAAGAGATGGAAACCTTCACTTTCGTAGACTTCATTAAAGTAGCTCAAATGAACTCTACGTTATCCCTATGTATGGAGTATCTACAAAAGTATACAAATCAACTCAAGATAATGAAGTGGGACCACAACATGTTGAGAGAAAGAATTTAGAATCTAAGGACCAAAAATTCAAGTGCACTCCCTAAATTTATGGATGTTTATTAGAGCTAGAATTTAACCCAAGATTCAAGTGGAAATGAGGAGCAAACAGGGAATGTGAGCGAGAGTCATGGCTTGCCTACTTAGCTAGTTGTTTTTCCATTTTGTGGATTACTGAAACTTTGGATGGAATTGTTTTTGAACCTTTTGGTTTGATAAGTTTTGTTAACTTTTGACGGTGGTTGAGTTTTTAGGGAGACCCCCTCCGACATTTAGTATTTAAGACTTATTTAGACTATAAAGGGATATAGATAGATAGGGGATTAACAAAAGAAAAACACATAGTTTTCCAAGCTTTGTGTTAGTTTTTAAAACTAATTGTTATTTTTTTATAAGCATTAATGGAATTGAAATCTTTTGAAGAAGAAAAAAAATTCAAATTAGTCTTTGAACTTTTGCATCTTGATTAACCTATTAAGTAGAATGAGAATGGATGAATCTGAATCTAGTTTTGAAATATCTCTTTGAAAGTATTTCTTTCGAGATCTACAGAATCAATCTTGTTCACTTTGGGGATATATTTATGTGTTTTTAAATATAACTTTATTTCCCTTAAAAAATCATATTTGTTTAATGTCAAATAAGTCTTTGTTCTTGCATTGAGTCATGATTATTGTTCTAGTAAATTTAGTGTACTATTTACCACTTGTCCAAGAACAAGTGGTATGCCTTTAATTTGTTTTCAAGTCAAAAACAAATTATATGCTAAATTTAGAAAAAGATTGTAAATCTTAAAGGGATTTGTACCTTGTAAAAATATTTGAAGGAAAGATAGTTTCTTAAATATTTCTAGCTATGGTGATGGATTTCATTTTCTTCATTTGGGCATAGAGTTATTTTCAAACATCAAGTACAAAGACAAATCTATTCACCAACATATTTTTGGCAACTCTATTGGGGAATTGGACATTGGATGAACGAATGATTTGATAATAGAATATATTTGGAAAATGATAAAATATGGCTTTACCTCATAGTGACATTTTTCATGTGCTACAACCCTATCTAGGCTTCCATGACACCCAAGAAGATATTTTCTCTTATTTGAAAATGGTCGCCTGGAACCTACGAACTTGTAACCATCAATACTAGCAAATTTTGAGATTCTTACAAGGTGAAGAAGACTGAGCTAAAAGATTAAGAGGTGTCCCCATTGCTCAAGAAAGAGTGGTTATAAATAGGAAAGCACAAAATCCTGTAAGAAATTAAGCTATAACAAAGATATTTAGTAATTAAAACCTGGAAAGACCAAAGTATACTAGGCTAAAAGACATAAAGGTTTGATAGACCACGATTTTGAAGCAATACGAAGATTGAATTTTTCCCTTGATCTTACATTGAAGAAGTTAGAAAATAAAATCTATTAGTAGAGGCTCTTCACCATCTCCATCCAATCAACCTTCTTTGGTCTTTCAAGCCCTCACTTCCCTAGGAATGGTTACTCCTCTCTATATTAACATTCATCCTTTGAACTTCACCCTACCCAATATGGCCTTGAATCCTTGGGGACAAACCAGGGGTCCTCGCCACTTGGGGGGAAATCTTAGAGCCTAGACAAAAGGGGTTGGAGATGTGCTCACCATTTTTAGAGATGCTGATAAGGTATATGTTGATCATCTAAGTGCATTTGATTCTACTTGTGGAATTCTAGATGTCCCTATAAAAGATGTAGCAATTAGCCTTTTTGTTAGAACTCTTGTCGATGATGCTACAAATTGGTTCCACCATCTACCCCAAGCATCCATTACCTCTTCAAATAAAATGGTGGCAACTTTTGAATCTAGGTTCAAGATGCCTGATGATGAGCATACTCCTCTCCTTCAATTCGCACAACTAAAAAAGGAGATACATCAACCCAAGCGGGAGTTTGTGGAAAAATATAACAAAATTGTGTAGAAGATTCATCTAGTTTCCAAACCTAATGTTGTGAACCAAAAACTAAAAAGGATTCTTCCTTAATTCAATGCCATCAAATGTGATTTTTCATTTACAAAAAGATAGAGTTTAGGATCTAGTTGTTGCCCAAAGGTTGGCTACCCAATTAGAAGATATGCATATAGCTATTGGTAAATGGATGCATGATGTACAACATCAAAGTGCATCATCCTCATCAACTTCTATAGGTCAAATTGTTCAAAGGTTGGTAAATGATGTCCTGACTTTGAAAAGACAACAGAAACCTAATCCTTCTTATCAAAATCCTCTTCAAGACCCTATACATAAGCAATTTAATGCTTTGGAGATGAAGTACTCCCAACCTTGTCTCCAGATTGAAGCTACCCTAGGAAAAGAAACAATGTAAACCTTTCATTTAACTACCAATCATGATGGAACCAATTGCCCAGATTGGTTGAGGTACCTATAGTTAAGTGTCACATTTTAGGAAGGCCACATATATTGCCCTCTTGTATAGTTAGTCATCATTTATGACATACTTAGCTGATTTAATTCTAAGGTCTCTTTTCTTCTTGTATGTTAGTCCATCAGGGAAATCTGCATAAGTTATAAAATAGGCAATGTTTGAGAACTAGGGATCTTGGAGACTAACCATTAGCGCCCTTGAAGATTCATCTTCTTGGCTCAAGTCCTAATTTTCTACAATCACCTTGCACAAACCATTCTCGCATACCAACTTCGTTGGCTTCAAGTTCATGTCATACTCTTGAAGCTTTTCTATCCATGCACCTCTAGTGTTGGAACCTATCTCTTGTTAGGGAAATATCATTTTGATGGCTGAATCAGGTATAAATACAACAAAATGAGAGTGTAAGACATAGAATCTAAATTTTTTGAGAGCTCTTACCACTGCATAGGTGTGCTTTTCCCTTTGAGAATATCTCATCTCATGCTCCTTAAGAGGAGTACTCATGAAAGCAATGGAAGCTTGGATATCTTCCTTGTTCTCATGCATGAGTACTACAGATAGCATATGGGTTGAGGCATAGTAGTACAATGTGAACTCCTTGGTGTAATATGGATGTACTAACACAGGTGCTTTGGCTATGATGTCCTTAATTTGATCTAAAGCCTTTCTTCCAGAATCATTCCATTTGAAGCTTTGACTTCCTTTCATCATATCAACAATGCACATGGTGATCTCAAAAAAATCAGGGACAAAACATCTCAAAAAGAACTCACTTATCCAAAGAATGATTTGACTCTAGATTTGCTTCTATACAAATTCAGTTGTTGGACGGCTCTAACATGTTTTGAGTCAATCCTAATGCCTTCCTATGAGACTATGTGACCTAGTAGTTTTCCTTCTATGGCAAAAAAGAGTGATATCTTGAGATTGAGTGAAATCTCATACTCCTTACATCTTTTCATCCCATACTCCTTACATCTTTTCAACACTTTCTCCAAGTTTCCTAGATGATTTTACTTTTTCTTGGAGAAAAATTTTAGATCATCCAAGTAGATAATGATGATCTTATCTTTTAGATCAGGGAAGGAGGAATTCATAGCCCTTTGAAAGGTGGCACCAGCATTAATGAGCCCAAAAGGGCATTCTATTTTATGCAAACATTGCCCAAGGAGTGGTGAACACAGTCTTGAAATGATCTTGTAAGTTTACCTTAATTTGGTTGAAACCCAAAAATCCATCTAGCATGGACATCACTTCGAAATTGGCCACTGCTTGTAGTCAATGATCCATATTGGGTGAGGCGTAGTTGTCCTTTAGAGAAGCTTGATTCAAATTCTTGAAATCTACACAAATTCTAATCTCCCCATTCTTTTTCCAAACTAGGACAATGTTAGCTATCCATGTTCAATGATGTATGGTGTAGATAATTCTTACTCCTAGCATCTTGTGAACTTCCCTAAAGATGGCATTTGAGACCATAGGGTTGTAGTTACACTGCTTTTTCCTAAAGGGAGTAGCTTTGGACTTGAGGGGAATTTTGTAATTGAACTCACCATTCCTAAAGGCCTTTAGGCCCTCATATCTCTAAGAAAATACATCTTAGTATTCTAACAACAATCCTTTTACTTTTTCCCTTTGTTCCTTTAAGCAACTACTATCGATATTAACCATCTTGGGTTTATATTTGGTACCAATATTCATTCCTTCATACTCTCCAAAAGTTCTACCTTTTCTTCCCCTTTCTATTTGAATAAATGCATCATGCCTATCAAATAGTTTCTCAAATGAAATAAGATGTCGAGGGATCTTGTTACCTTTGAGTTTCTCAACTCCAAGCTCCAACTCCTTTTTGGTGTCAAGGGAGAAATCTTTGCAGGAATTTTCACTCCCTTCGAAATACTAGTCACTAAAAGGTTGAGATCCTTCCAAGAAAGAATGGATCTTCTTATCATCATTGAACACTTGCCATGTCTCAACATTATCAAGAGCATTCATCCTGACCATGACTTCGACCTTGTACTGATTATCTATGAAATCTAAATGGGGAAGTAGTAGCAAGGACAACATGTCTAACAAGTCCACCAGTGTATTCTACTCCCTTGGGACAACATGTATTGAGAAGGAATCCAAGTGGTCAATCTCATCCCAAACCCTATTTCTATAATTCCTGAGCCTTGTATTCTTTATAGTGTATTGAGCTCAAACTTGCTTCACTATAAGCTTTGTGTCTCCTCGAGCTCTTACAAATTTCACTCCTCTCTTCTTTGCAGTAGTAATACCTAACAACAAGGCTTCATACTCTATTGTATTGATGGTGTTTTGAATTGTAGCTTGTATGCAAGCTGAGTTACATCTCCTTTTGGGTATACAAGTACTACACCAGCTCTAGACCCTGTAATAGTGCAACTACCATCAAACTCCAAGGTCCAAATCTTCGGGTCACTAGAAGGCTCTGGTTGTTCCTCAAAATAATTGAATTCAAAGAACATCATGTAATTTTCAAACTCCATTTCTTGATATAGGATCTGTGCCTTAGAATCATCAAACTTCAAGATTGTTAATTTGGTCTTCTCCTCAGGTTCCAACTTGATATTCCTGTTACCCACGGGAATTATGGTATGAGACCAATCCATCTTGATTTCCCCTCCCATGTTCCTACAAAAACTTCTACTCAAAAGCATACCATAACTAGCTAGAATATCTGCTACTAGGATGGTTAGTTTCATTCTTTTAGTAGGATGAGTGGCCAATGCTACTTTTGCATCTTTCCCTTGACCTATTAGGGGGACCTACTTTGCATCCATGAAATAGAAATCTCCAGAAGCTTTGGTAAGGGTCAAGCCAAGGGCACAAGAAACTGAAGAGGGAATGATGTTATCAAAAGATTTGGAATCAATAATGAATTTACTAATCTTATGACCATTTACATATTAGGACACATAGAATGGGTTTGGCTTCTGACTAGGGGAGGTAGTTAAAATTGACGCTTCTTCCTCTTTGAAGAGCATACACAAACCAGGCTCTTCATCAACTAATGGGCCACTATCCAACTAAGGTTGTGTTGGAATTCTTTTAAAATAACTAGGAGGGGGGGTGAATCAATTATCCAAAGTCCAGATGTACAAATAAAACTTTTCTTAGCTTAGTGAACTTGTAAAATATTCATATTCATGCAGGCATACAAATGAATATGTGAATACTTAAAACTTGCAAGTTATTGTCTAATCAAATTGCAGAAATGTAAAGTATGAAACACAACACATTCATCAACACACTTGACACAATGATTTAACGTGGAAACAAAATTTGGGAAAAGCAACTAGTAACATGCTACTCCTTTTTCACTCTTCTAAAGTGATGCCCTGCAAATGGCCAACCCTATTAAAGGTTACAATACACACTATTAAATGTGACCCAGTTAAGGGATTTCAATCACCCTCTTAAAAGTGAGCCTTGTTAAAGGACTTTAGGTCATTCACTTGGAAATCCAGCTTGTTAAAGGATTTACTAATGACTATTAGGTCAACCTTAATCCAAAGGATTTACCCTAAACTGATATAATTGTTAGAGAGTAACAAGAAAGCTTTGATCTAATACAACTTAAAACTTCTCTTGTAGATTACAAATCTCTATTTAGTCCTCCACTCTTCTTGGCCTTTACACTTTGTAGTTCCAACAACTTGTTCACCCTTTAAGAATAGATCTCGTTAAGCCTTCTTGCTTAGCATGCCATGTAGATTCTTCTCTTGGGTCACTTAATGAAGCAAAACCCTTAATTCCTTCTCCTTCTTAGGTTCTCGCATATGACAACCTTGCTTCATGACTAGATATTCCTATAAATAGGAAATTAAGATACTTTTCTATTTTCCATCATCCACTTTAAGGTTTGGATAGATTAGGTAGGATACAATGTATCTACCCCATATCTTGTATCTCTTCTAGAAACTTCTTCTTGGAATCCATTTGAATTTGCCTCAAAAATAGTTTACATCAAATTCTATGCCACTAGCTCATCAATCTTATCTTCCTCCTAGTCTACGAGTTTTAAAAAAATAAACTTGTCAGCTTATATTTGGCGAATCTATGATCTTTTTCATAATGCAGCAGCTCAACATTATCAATCTTCCAATGCTCGGCACATATTGCATTGCTCAACATCAACTATGAAATCAATTAGTATCAACTAAAGTTTACTAATGCTTAGCATCGACTAAACTTTACTTGGCATCAACTATCTTGCTCGACATCCACTAGAATTTTCTTTCACTTGGCTCTGACTTTCTACTCAGCTTGCACTAACTTTTCTCAGCACCTACTACCCACTCGATCAAGCTTAATAGAAGAACTTTGTTTAACTTATTCTTCTAAACTTTCTTAGTGTAGTTAACATTTGTAACCTTAAGTAGATCATCAATACATCATGTCATCACTATCTTAACTGATCCTTGTATTTCATTACATAATCATAACTCAACCTTTCCTCTACGTGCTTTTGTTACATCTTGTTGATCAAATCCTCCTTATCAATCAACTAAGTGATAGTACTTGAATTAGTGAGCAATCGTCTTACCAGAAAATAGTAGGTTTGACATTAGTGACAAAAAAATGATTGGAAAAAAAAAATCTCCCTCATAACAATCTTTTTAGTCAATAATCTTCAATGATCTTTTCAATCAAATTTCAACATGTTGGTCATTGCTAATGGTAGAGTTTACATTAGGCTAGGTTTTGGCATTAGCATCACTTTTACAATAATCTACTAGCTTTTGTAATTTAACAAGATGATTTTTGAGATAATCAAGGGGAGACACCTAGATACAAGCATCCTTACAATATTGTATAATGTCAAATAAGGATTGAGGGCTTACCATTTGGATCAAACCTTGTGCTCTTTCCCCCAAGATGAGGAAGTGGATGCTCAAGCTACATCTCATGAAGGGCTAGTGGTCATGTTCTAGGAAGGAACAAAGTTCACTAGATTCTTCTCTCTCTGACTTCTCATAGCCACAGTCATCTGAATTCCATCTAAGGTGGCCAAGTAGTCACCTCCAACCTCTGAATCTAATTCATACTCCAAAAAGAATGTTCCAAAGTCACCATGGGGAGCATAATTATCTTCACTTTTAGGGCACTCAATGGTTAGCTCATTAGTAGTGAGCTACTTATATATGTTCATTTCTAGGTAGGAATCATCATCGTGATCTACTTGTAGATGAAAAATGCACATACTTTTCTTCTTAGGAGGTGCCTCAATAGAAATCTTTTGCTGAGCAAATGACAATTACAATGGTTTTCCTTCAGGTTGCCTTGGAGGAATGTCTTGATATGGTTGTTGCCGTGAAGAACTAAGTTTTCCCATTTTTCTCTTCATAGAAATCATTTCATTACAGAGCTTCTAAAGAATAGCTTCAGTATTGTTAGTTACACCAAGCACAAAGATTGTAGATGCTCCACCCTAAATCTCTCTTTTCCATTTCTTGAATGCTATCAGATCATCCTCTAATTTGATTTCCAAGGTCTAAGTAGCCAACAAATTAGCCACATGCACATGTCTAATTTGAAATCTTTTGTCAAGGGGCATGGAGCTAATGAAGAATATCTTCTGGTTATTAGCAGTAGGCCTACTTGCAACAAGGATCCTATTGACCAACTGATTGAATTCAGCAATGAATTCCCTCATAGGAACACTAGGTTCCTTATTTATCTATGTAAGTTGAGTCAAAAAAGTATGTGATACAATGCTTCAAATCAGTTTCTTATGTTGTCCTAGGTTGTGATACATCCAACTGGAAGGTGTTGAAACTAGTTAGTTGCATTGTCAACCAAGGTTTCCACAAACATTGTCATTGCTACATCTTCATGTTGAGGAAAAACAACACTACAAACGGTGAAGAAAGCCATGAGGTGCTCATCAGTAAAGACCTTCCCATCACCACTGAATCTAGTAAAATTCTTTCAAGGAGCTCTAGGAAGGTCATTATTGGTAGCAAGGTGCAAAGCGCCAATAGCATTACCCTAGGGAACAGTCACTGAGGTAGGGAGGATTACAAGTATAGCCTAAAAAGTGACAATAGTAGGGGTAACTACTCCATAAAGAGTGAGGGCATTGCATAATGATGGGATTTGAGTGTAGAAACTAGGAGGCAAAGATGAATGGTTGGGTATCTAGGCAATAGGGCAAGATGGGGGAAAAAGAGAAACATGAATACCTCGATATATTGGATCTCAAGAGTGGGTTCTCCCTCTTCCTATAGGATCCTCCAATATAGGGAACTCAACTTTCTACAATTCTTCAAACATAGGGTTGACTTGCCCTTTACCACGAGCGCTACACTTATATGTAGAATCCAAGTTGAACTATCTTAGCTCACAACAGGTGTACTTCCCTTAATCTTCTTTCTTGTAAAACTCCATCCTAATATTCAATATTGGCTTCCTCTCTTTCAAGGGGAAAGCTTACTCTTCTATTTTGGTCAAGGTACTTTCAATTTTTCCAAGTGAGAGTATTCAATTGATTTATTATGTCCTCTTGTTCCTCCTAGAAACTAGGGTTAGGTTGTATTATTGGTATTTGCCCCTCGTGAGGCAACACCATTTCACCTTAAGAGTTGCTATACATGACTCAACTATCTGAGTGCCACAGAGATGATATTTGAGTTTCTCAGTAAAGCCATAGACAAACTTACTTAAGAGAACTTAGGACATTTGAGTATCTTCCCCAGTAGAGTCGCCAAAAATTGTTGGTTAACAGTTTATCTTCCTTGATATTTTGGTTTATACCTTGACTCTTAGACTATCCAATGGCTTGTGTAAAACAAAGAAGCTAACAACAAAATGGGTTAGTGTAGTAATCTATCAAAGACCCCTAAATTGAAAGGTACAGCTCCCTTTTGAATGCAAGATATGCAATGAATATTTTTTTTCAAGTTTTGGGGGTTTGCTCTTAACTAGAAAGCAGAAGATGCAAATACCAAGTTTTTCAACACCTTAAACAACCTAGGCAATTGAAAGGGGGACTAACTCACAACATGCAATATATTACAACCTAGATGCAAGGAATGGAAACATGCATAACCAACTACAACAGCAAGAAGAAAGGAAGAGATGGTAAAATAAGTAATTCTTGGATTACACATTTAGCTGATGTTTTGACAATACCCAGATTGTCTATTCCTCCGCTACTCCACACACAAGTTTCTGGCTTCCTTATGCAACAAACTATACTAAATACACATACCATGGCATCCAACATAGAAAAAATGAGATGCTTATGCTGAAGAAAGTAAGACATACAATCTATTAAATGAAGGAAACAAAGCCAAGTTCATTCAAATTTCAACATTAACACATTCATTCCATATACTCTACTTTAAACCAAATGAACAACAAAGCTTAAAATAGACTCAGAGTTACACACAGTAGTCCTAGCTACAGGGGTTTTCCCAAAGTATTTTTTGTCGATCTTATTAACTTCATAAAAGGTTACATTTATATCCCTTCTCAAAATGGTCGGTTACACGGATGATTGCTTCACAGAGCATCTCTGAACAAAAAGACTAAAAATAGGAAAAGATTGAATCATTGTCCATTATAGAGACTAACAAAATGCCAAGAATGGGTAAAATTAGGAAAGAGAAGAACGAGAATGATAGATTTCTAGAAAAGAATCAGAATCATCATGCCTTTTTAGAAGTAATTTATTTGGCTCTATAAGATTTCATGCCTTTAGTTACTTTGTCTAGCTCTTTGACATCTAGAATGATGATATTGTTGGCTTAAACCATCTAGTAGTCATGCATTTCCATTAGTTCAATTATAGCCACCCACGACTGGAATTTTTCCAATTCCCTCCTTATGATTTTACCCACTGCTGAGAGTTCCTAGATCTTAGATACTTGGAAGTTGAGTGGGTCAATGGCTTCATCGATAAATGCCAAGAATTTTGATTTCATTCTCTTAATATCCACGAGCTTTCCATTAGTTGACACGAAGGACTCTATGCACAAAATCTTCAAATATTGAAACAACTTTTCAATGACCTTTTGCACTAGGTCGTGCACATCCTTGAGCTCATTTACAAATCTCATGGAGCTTTCTATAACAAACTCCAAGGATTTCTTCTAGTGAAATAGTGAGTCCTTACCAATCTTCATAATCCTATGAGCAATGGCCTCATTTGTCTTCACATCTATTACTTCATGTAGAAGGGCCAATTTCTCTATTATCTTGTCCAATTCCTTTTGTATGGTTGTCTTGTGATTTGAAGCTTCTTACCTAAGCTTGTAAGCATCCAACACTAGGCTTCCCAAGTTTTCAACTAGTGGGGGACCTTGAGCATTCATATGATCTACCCATTCTCGTCCAACCTACCTGAATTTCCTTTCTTGTTGTAGCTTTAGGAGTATATTTCTATTCTCCTCTACATTTGGGTCAAATTTACTTGAAGAAGTACTCCAAAGTGTGAACCTTATGTATTCCACTAACTCTATATTTGAGGCCTTCAATATTCCCTTCTCTTATCTAAGCTCTTCCAATTTATCCTTGATTTCTCATTGGTAGATTTCCACATGTTCACCATGAAGTCATGAACCGGGATGCCAAGATCCATTGTCTTGATCTAGAATTCATCCTTTGAGAACTCATGAAATCTACCTTCTTTCTTCATGTCTCATTTACAAATCTCATGGAGCTTTCTATAACAAACTCCAAGGATTGCTTCTAGTGAAATATTGACTCCTTGTCAGTCTTCATAATCCCATGGGCAATGGCCACATTTGTCTTCATGTCTATTAATTCTTGTAGAAGGGCCAATTTCTTTGTTATCTTGTCTAATTCCTTTTGTATGGTTGTCTAATGATTTGAAGCTTCTTCCCTAAACTTTTAAGCATCAACCACTAGGCTTCCCAGGTTTTCAACTAGTGGGGGACCCTGAGCCTTCATATGATCTACCAATTCTCATCCAACCTACCCGAATTGCCTTTCTTGTTATAGCTTTAGGAGTATATTTCTATTCTCCTTTGCATTTGGGTCAAATTGACTTGAATAAGTACTCCCAAATGCGAACCTTAAGTATTCCACTAACTCTCTATTCAAGGCATTCAATATTTCCTTCTCTTCTCTAATATCTTCCAACTTATCCTCAATTTTTTCATTGGTAGATTTCCACATGTTCACCATGGAGTCATGAATTAGGATGCCAAGATCCATTGTCTTGATCTAGAAGTCATCCTTTGAGAACTCATGAAATCTACCTTCTTTCTATGGCTCATCAATCTCAACTAGCATATGGCCAGTTGTTGAATATGTAACTAGTGTAGCAATCATCTTCTACTTCTTTGTCTTCTTGGATGGCTGAGAGGAGATGACTTGTGTGATCAAGTCCTTTGATAGGGTTGCATCCTCCTATCTCCTCTTCTTCCTATCAATGGTCTCTTTGATCCATGACTTTGTAGAGAGCACATTGATAACAGATTGCAACGTAGTGGGGTCAAATAGCTTCCTCGATATTAATGGAGTTGGCTTGCTCTAAGAAGTTATAGGGAAGGTGGCACCATTAGTTACCGAAAGGGCTAATCTATCCCCTTGTTGAGATGCATCTTGGTCTTGGCCATCCATGGGGTTAGTGTCACCATCCAAATATATGACTCGAAAAGGGGAAGATGGCTTGGCCACTAATTTTTCTTGTTCTTTCCCCTTGTCCTTATCATCCTCCTTCTCCCTAGTCTTCCTAATGTATGCAAGAGGGCCAACTCCACGCACAGGGTTGAGTGGTACAATCATTTTTGGAGGATGGTCTCCACCTTGGCCAATCAACTGTGATTTCCCTACAGATGTTGATGTAGTGGTTGTAATGGTTAGTGATGTGGTTAACTAAGTGGCTCCAATTGATACTCCAACAATAGAACTAGTGCTTCTAGTCCTCTTCTTCCTCTCTCGAGTTCACTCTACCCATTTGTCTATTCTCTTGATTATACCCTACATAAGAACCTCCATAGTGTCGATGACTGGATCTGCAAGTGGGGTAGACCAAATTCGGGTGCCTTTGATCTTCTCATAAGATTTGGGGTGTATGTAGGCTCCATCATCTACAAGGTCAAAAACATCAATAAAATTGTTATATAATTTAATTTTATCAATGGCTAGCTGTGACCAAAATCTCTCCCGAGTTTGGTACTCATTGAGACACTCGGATGAGAAGTCTTCAATATCTAGAACATGCCTGTAGGCATATTCCAACTTCAAATGATCCCTTACAAAGTTAATTGGATTATATTGAGGCCTGAGTACCTCATGATCTAACAACTTAATTTTTCTCTCAAAGCTCTTTACCAAATTATGAGCATTTGATCTGGAGGCACAAGAATACAAGCCAACCACTATAGGGAAGGGAATCTTGGCAATCTTCTTCACATTAGAACACAAGGTGTTCACTTCAAGGATTTTTCAACATAGTTCAACTAGAACCACCTTGTCTTCTAGATATCTTGGCAACCTCTTAGGAAATTCGTCATAAGCTCCTATTTGTAAATAGGAGAAGCTCGAAAATTGGATGAATGAGCATCTAAATTGTCTTATGGAAAAAATTGCCTCTTGTGAAAATCTCCTCTTAGGGAATCCTTGTAATTCTCAACATAGCCTCATTGTAAAGGCGCCATTAATAGCTATGTAATCCTTATAGCTTCTTTGCAGTTGCATATGTGGGTAAAATTCATAAACTTTGGTGCACTCATCAAAATTTGGGATGCTAGGGAGGTCGAGCCACAAGTGGTGAGTTTCCAATGCATAGATAAGATAAGAGGACATGTACAATTACTTTAATCCTCTAGCATAATTCAACCATGAGGTGAGCTCATCACACATAATTTGTGCCCAGTCAATTTTCATATCCTCAGCACATATTGCTTGTACTAGGAAGAAATGGTGCTCGATGAACTCCAAAATTTCCTCTTTTCCTTTCAGTCTACGAAGGAGTGCAGCGATATCCACAATCTCTTTTTTCATATTTGTGCCAAAAATGGTCTTTGGCAGTTTTCTCTTCTTCGAGTGAGTAGTCTGGAACCATGTCCTCTACATGTCTTCCTATCTGAGGGTATCCTTCATGGGAATGCCAAATGTGGACTGCATCAGTGCCTTGTTGATTGATATGAGAATAGACTGGTCAGAAAATAAAATCTTCTTTGTTTCTAGGTTGTATCTTTTGATGCATTCCCTTATGAGCTCAAGTGCATGCACTATCATAGGAAAACTAGTTGTTTCAACCATTTTGCTCTCTTAAGTTTCTGAGTGATTGGGTGAATGGGTTGAGAATTAAGTCTTCTATGAAGATCACATAAATCATAGGATTTGAAAGATGTGTCTGTAAGCTCTTTTAACTCACTCTCCAGGCCAATTAACTTATCCTAACCAATAGCTCTGATTTCCATTCTCTATGAATGCACAGGATGCATTTCTCAATAAATAGTTGTTTAGATATACTTGAAGAAATCAATTGCATATAATTCCAATGAAATAGCTATAGGAATTAGAATGTTGGCACCACACGAATGAAATTAAGTTCAGCTAATGATTATAATGGTAAGATTTGCATTTAATTCCATGAGTAATGGATATTTAAACTTTCCATTCATTTTCATGTAAAATATTAAATTTCTAAAAGCTCTATTAATTTAAAATAAAGTGATATGACTAAGAATCATTTAACAACACAAATGCTTTAGCTTTATGGGAAATGCCTTACTTTGCTTCAGCATTTAAAATGTAGATATACTTAACAATATTAACACATGCAAGAGAGAGAGAGAGAGAGAGAGAGAGAGAGAGAGAGACTTATCTTTTATGCAAACCCATTTTCCCTCTATCTAGGATCACAATATGGGGAGTAATCCTTTTGCTAGCTTGCACACTTCATCCCTTCACTTTCTGCCTAAAGCTTTTAGCACTGTATCTCCTTTGTATCAGGGTCGCATTTCCATCACTAACTTTTTCAGAAGTATCTTTTGAGCATCTTCAAGAAATATTCACACTATAGAATAACTTGACTTTCTATTCTCAAAGCCCCTAGAGAAGTAGCCCTCTTCATTGACTTGGGTAGGAAAACTCCTTTCTCAGCAACATTTTCCAGACTAGACCATAGCAACAACACTTCATCTTTTCACCGCAATTTGATGGCCTCAAAGCTAGATCTTGAGAATTCTTATAAGCCCAAAAATGGTTCATTCAACATCGTGCTCACACTATTTGGTCATTGGGACTAAGATTTTGCTCACGTTTATTCAGCATTGAAAGCATAACAAAACAGCTTCTCTTCCATGAGTATGTAGCAAAAAACCCATATACTAGTGTTCGTAGCACTTGGTCTTATCTCAACAAATTTGAATGAGATTCATTTTGGATTTGATCCATAGCTTAATAGGCCCTCCCAGCATGACATAATCATAAAGCTTTTTAATAAATATTATAGCTTCATCCTTCAAATTTGCACTTGATGTAGTTCACACAAGGGAAAAATAGCTCGAAAGCTCAGAATCCATGGGACATGGAATGTTAGGGAAAGATAGTAGATTATGAAATGTTATCTTGTCTAATTCCTTTTGTATGGTTGTCTAATGATTTGAAGCTTCTTCCCTAAACTTGTAAACATCCAACTCTAGGCTTCCTAGGTTTTCAACTAGTGGGGGACCTTGAGCCTTCATATGATCTACCCATTCTCATCCAACCTACCCAAATTTCCTTTCTTGTTGCGCTTTAGGAATATATTTCTATTCTTCTCTGCATTTGGATCAAATTGACTTGAAGTACTCCCAAATGCGAAACTTATGTATTAAACTAACTCTCTATTCAAGGCCTTCAATATTCCCTTCTCTTCTCTAATCTCTTCCAACTTATCCTCAATTTTGTCATTGGTAGATTTCCACATGTTCACCATGGAGTCATGAACTAGGATGCAAAGATCCATTTTCTTGATCTAGAAGTCATCCTTTGAGAACTCATGAAATCTACCTTCTTTCTATGGCTCATCAATCTCAACTAGCATATGGCCAGTTGTTGAATCTGTAACTAGTGCAGCAATCATCTTCTACTTCTTTGTCTTCTTGGATGGTTGAGAGGAGATGACTTTCGTGATCAAGTCCTTTGATGGAGTTGCATCCTCATATCTCCTCTTCTTCCTATAAATAGTCTCTTTTATCCATGACTTTGTAGAGAGCTCATTGATAGTGGATTGCAATGAAGTGGGGTCAAATAGCTTCCTCAGGATTAATGGAGTTGGCTTGCTCTAAGAAGTTACAGGGAAAGCGGCACCATTAGTCACCAAAAGAGCTAATCTATACCCTTGCTAAGATCCATCTTGGTCTTGACCATCTGTGGGATTAGTGTCACCATCCAAATATATGACTTGAAAAGGGGAAGATGTCTTGGCCACTAATTTTTCTTGTTCTTTATGCTTGTCCTTGTCATCCTCCTTCTCCCTAGTCTTCCCGATGTATGCAAGAGGGCCAACTCCATGAGTAGGTTTGACTGGTACAATCTTTTTTGGAGGATGATCTCCACCTTGGCCAATCAATTGTGATTTCCTTGCAGATGTTGATGTAGTGATTGTAGTGGTTAGTGATGTGGTTAACTAGGCGGTTCCAGTAGATACTCCAACAATAGAACTAGTGCTTCCAGTCCTCTTCTTCCTCTCTCGGGTCCACTTTTCCCATTTGTCTATTCTCTTTATTATACCCTACATAAGAACCTCCATAGTGTCAATGACTAGATCTGTAGGTGGGGTAGACCAAATTGGGGTGCCTTTGATCTTCTTGTAAGATGTGGGGTGTATGTAGGCTCCATCTTCTGCAAGGTCAGAAACATCAATAAAATTGTTAGATAATTTAATTTCATCAATGGTTGGTTGTGACCAAAATCTCTCCCGAGTTTGGTACTCATTGAGACACTCAAATGAGAAGTCTTCAATATCCAGAACATGCCTATAGGCATATCCCAACTTCAAATGATCCCTTACAAAGTTAATTGGATTATATTGAGGCTTGAGTACCTCATAATCTAACAACTTAATTTTTCTCTCAAAGCTCTTTACCAAATTATGAGCATTTGATCTAGAGGCACAAGAATACAAGCCAACCACTATAGGGAAGGGAATCCTAGCTATCTTCTTCACATTAGAACACAAGGTGTTCACTTCAAGGATTTGTCAACATAGTTCAACTAGAACCACCTTGTCTTCTGGATATCTTGGCAACCTCTTAGGAAAGTCATCATAAGCTCCTATTCGTAAATAGGAGAAGCTCAAAAATTGGATGAATGAGAATCTGAATTGTCTTATGGCCAAAATTGCCTCTAGTTAAGATCTTCTCTTAGGGCATCCTTGCAATTCTCAACATAGCCTCATTGTAAAGGCATCATTAATAGCTATGTAAACCTCATAGCTTCTTTGTAGTTGCATATGTGGGTAAAATTCATAAACTTTGGTGCACTCATCATAATTTGCGATGCTAGGGAGGTCGAGCCACAAGTGGTGAGTTTTCAATGCATAGATAAGATAAGAGCACATGTAGAATTACTTTAATCCTCTAGCATAATTCAACAATGAGGTGAGCTCATCACAGATAATTTGTGCCCAGTCAATTTGCATATCCTCAACACATATTGCTTGTACTAGGAAGAAATGGTGCTCGATGAACAGCAAAATTTCCTCTTTTCCTTTTAGTCTATGAAGGAGTGTGGGGATATCCACAATCTCTCTTTTTAGATTTGTGCCAAAAAGGATCTTTGGCAGTTTTCTCCTCTTTGAGTGAGCAGTCTAGAACCATGTCCTCTACATGTCTTCCCGTCTGAGGGTCTCCTTCATGGGAATGCCAAATGCAGACTGCATCAGTGCCTTGTTGATTGATATGAGAATAGACTAGTCAGGAAATAAAATCTTCTTTGTTTCTGGGTTGTATCTTTTGATGCATTCCCTTATGAGCTAAAGTGCATGCACTATCATAGGAAAACTAGTTGTTTCAACCAATCTGTTCTCTTAAGTTTCTGAGTGATTGGGTGAATGGGTTGAGAATTAAGTCTTCTATGAAGATCACATAAATCATAGGATCTGAAAGATGTGTCTATAAGATCTTTTAACTCACTCTCCAGGCCAATTAACTTATCATAACTAGCAGCTTTGATTTCCATTCACTATGTATGCACAGGATGCATTTCTCAATAAATAGTTGTTTAGATATACTTGAAGAAACCAATTGCATATAATTCCAATGAAATAGCTATAGGAATTAGAATGTTGGCACCACATGAATGAAATTAAGTTTAGCAAATGATTATAACAATAAGATTTTCCTTTAATTCTATGAGTAATGGCTATTTAAACTTTCCATTTATTTTTATGTAAAATATTAAATTCCTAAAAGCTCTATTAATTTACTTAAAGTAAAGTGATATAACTAAGAATCATTTAACAACACAAATGCTTTAGCTTTATGGGAAGTGCCTTATTTTGCATTAGAATCTGAATTGTAGATATACTTAACAATATTAACACATGTGGGAGAGAGAGAAACACTTACCTTTTTTGCAAACCCATTTTCCCTCTATCTAGGATCATAGTACAGGGAGTAATCCTTTTGCTAGCTTGCACAGTTCATCCCTTCACTTTTCACCTAAAGCTTTTAGCACTGTATCTCCTTTGTATCAGGGTCGCATTTCCATCACTAACTTTTTCAGAAGTATCTTTTAAGCATCTTTGAGAAATATTCACACTATAGAATAACTTGACTTTCTATTCTCAAAGCCCCTAGAGAAGTAGCCCTCTCCATTGCCTTGGGTCAAAAAAATCCTTTCTTAGCAACATTTTCCAAACTGGACCACAGCAACAACACGTCATCCTTTCACCACAATTTGATGGCCTCGAAGCTAGATCTTGAGCATGCCTATAAGCCCAAAAATGGTTCATTCAACATCATGCTCACACTATTTGGTCATTGGGACTGAGATTTGGCCCGAGTTTATTTAGCATCAAAAGCAAAACAAAACAACTTCTCTTCTATGAGTATGCAACAGAAAACCCATATACTAGTGTTCATAGCACTTGGTCTTATCTCAACAAATTTGAATGAGATTCACTCTGGCTTTGATCCATAGCTTAATAGGCCCTCCTAGAATGACATAATCATACTCTTAGCTTTTTAATAAATATTATGGCTTCATCCTTCAGATTTGCACCCGATGTAGTTCACACAAGGCAAAAATAGCTTGAAAGCTCAAAATCCTTGGGACATGGAATGTTAGGGAAAGATGGTAGATTATGAAATGTGAATAACGTACTTCTCATCAAGAGGATTCCAAAACACATCCCAACCATGCCTAGATCAACTAAACTATGTGTGCACCAAAGAAATAGGAAATTCGCATAGATGGTGGGTAAAGGTAATGGAAGGGGGAACCAACAAACAATGAAAGTAGAGTACTTAGGGAAAGATGAGAGATAAGTGACCTAAAGGACACTTAGACATCACACTTGGACACACACTTACTTTCATGCCAATGACTTCAAGCTTTAAAGGGGTAAGACTAAAACTTGGCAACACTTTCAAGTTGAATTTCAAAAATACTAATAATACTAGAGAGTATGAGGTACTTCATCTAGGGCTGAAAGAATCCAAACTAAAAGGAATCTAATGTTTACAAGCTAAAGGAGATGTTGAACTCATTGTAAACCAAGTGAATAAAAAGTATGTTGTGAAGAATGCTAGATTAAGACATTAAGAATAAAGATGAAAGTTTATGTGACCAAATTCTATCACATACCAACGTTGCCAAGGAATACATGATAAGATCAATGTGGGAACTAAGAAAGAACCAAGATGGATCATGATTGGTAAAACTCGTTCTCCCTATGAGAAAGACAAAATCATAAGTATGTTGTTAGAATATAAGGATGTATTTGCATAGGGGTATGAAGATTTAAATAATTGAAGGAGTGGGCATTTCAGACATCACATTCCTTTGAAACTAAAAGTTGTTCCTTTCTGTCATAAACTAAGAAATTATAATCCAAATCTCTCCAAATTCATCATGAAGGACGTGGATAAAATGCTTAAAGCAAGGATCATTTATCTGACTCACCATTCAACCTAGATAGCCAACATTAAGCTTGTGAGGAAAAGAAATGTCGAGATCTGAATTTATGTTGACTTTAGCAACTTGAAACAGGCTACTCTTAAAGACAACTATGCTCTACTGGTTATGGAACATGTGCTTCAAGTTGTTGGTTGTAAGATGTTGTTCATTTTAGATAGCTTCTTTGGCTATAACCAGATAAACATGACAGAAGAAGATCAACACAAAACAACCTTCATTACACCCTAGGGGACATATGCTTACAATAGAATGTTGTTTGGTTTGATCAATGCAGGTGAAACTTTCCAAAGGGCCATGAATTCATCATTCAGAGATTTGAGGAACAAGATTATAGTGGTATATTTAGATGATCTTATTGTTGGAAGCATGAATGCTAATGATATTCCTATGGGGGAGTACTATAGATGTTACTACAATGATATGTTACATTCATGACTAAGTTTTTCATTGATGTCGACATAACAATTTTCTGTGGTATCTGATAGAAGAACAATAGAAAGATCAAGTTGGTACAGACTGCTAGTTGAGTCTTCTCACTACTTGAAATTATGAGAGATACTTATGAGCATCTAGTATATTTACTTAACATTGGATGAAGAGATGATAAGTCTAGAAGAAGCTATGTCATTTTTGGTGATGTCTGTTCTGAGATAGAGTTTATAGAGGCATGTTCTGGTAAATTTGTTATATCTCTTAGCAGAATTGTTATTATGAGAATCGAGGTTAAGGATGCATAGAAGACATGTTGATGATGATGTGTTCAAGTTCTCTCATCATAATATTACATGAACAAAAATTTATTCAAGTTGTAAAGAAAAAGATTAATGTTATCGCTAAGTGTAACATGTTCTTAATGTGGTCCTATAATGATTAATCGATAAGGTCCAACAGTCGACTTAGGGAATTGTTTTATGGACTCGGTATAAAGGAAACACATTTTCCTTTATCATTATAGATGTGGATGACACGAAGAAGTAATTTGTAAGCAGCACAAGAGTGGAATGCAAAGTGGAAGTGGATGAAACTTCATTGTTGAGGTTTTATTGTGTGATCCAAGATTTGATATTTGGATCCAAGGTTCATGACCTAGTCTACAAGTTTTAACAGTGTTTAGTTTGGTTGACAGAACAAAGGAAAGAAGAACATAACAATAAATTGCTTGCATGTTTGTGCACTAAGCTCTTCTTGTAGTTAAAATTGCATGTTTGGGCAGTAGGCTCTTCTTGCACACACTGTACTACAACTCCTCACAGGGTTGGAATCTCCTAACAAGGATTCAAAGTTTCCTAACTAAGACTCTATGTACTAAATGTTGCAATAGACTCCTAATAGGGTCCATCCTCTAACAAGGAATATTTATATTAGTACATCATTTTGTGTGCATCATTCCCATTGGGGTTTTTCCCTTGGTCAAGGGTTTCTCTAGTTAACATATCTGGTGTAATTATCTATGTGCATCTTATTGTGGTTGTTGATTACTTTGTTTGAATGGTTAAGTTTGTTTAAAGAAGATAAATGTTTAGATTGTTGGATAATTGATTCACCACCCCCCCCCCCCCCCCCCCCGCCCCCCCCCCACCCTCGCTCTCTCAGTTATCTTGGTGGACTATTGTTTCTAACAATTGGTATCAAAGAATCAGGTCTTTGAAGATAAAGTTTAATAACTTTGGGAAATCCATGGCAAGCATGTTTAGGAAAGATAGTTTGAAGTTCAATGGAACAAATTATGATAGCTAGAAAGAAAAGATGAAGACACGTCTATTGTGTATGGGTCTAGGATATTAGATCTTGACAAAATCAGCAAAGGTAATCATTGTTGAAAAGGATTTGGAAAATTGTACTGAGGTTGAAAGAGATCTTTTTATGTGCGACATGAAAGCTAAAGAAACACTATTGACTACACTTCCTAAAATTGAATACAATCAGGTAAAATCGCTTGCTACTTTATATTTGATTTGGAAAGCTTTGGAAACTAGTTTTGAAGGTTATGTACATTCTAAGAAGTTGAGGCTACATAGTTGGATTTGTGCATTTCAAGATGCTAAAATGATGGAAGATGAGTCTATAAGAACATATGTAGGTAGGATATCAGAAATTACTATAGGTATTATATCACAAGGAGGAACCAAAGAAGATGATGAGGTTATATGGAAGATATTAAAGACTCTAACACCACCATTTAAGTCAGATGTTCAAATGATACAATTGTTGATATCTTGTACCAAAGATTTCACAAAGGAGACATTGCTTGGAAGACTTGAAGTGGATGAGAATGAGCTTAGATAGTTCAGAGAATTGACCAAAATATAGCTTTCAGTACCTTGAATATTTGACCTATTTTATCAAGGAGCAAAATTGCTATAGGAGATTTTGTTGGTAGCAGCAGATGAGGATAGAAAGATTGAAGAAGGAGTAGCCCTTCTGGTAAGAAGAGAAAAATATGGTAAGAAATATTTAAATATTGGACATGTAATGAATATGGTCATTATGCATCTTAGTGTCCTAAAAGAGAGAGAAAGTATAAAGGAAATTACAAATCTAGAAGAGATAGACAGTGTTTGTATGAAAATGAAGAAAATGATTGTGATGAACAAGCAGTAAGTGCTAGTGATGATGAAATAGGATTTGTGGCAATTAAAGAAAAAAGTCCAGAGAAAGTAGCTTTGGTGTCACAGGTTCAAAAGAAATCTAATTGCATAATTGACAGTGGTTATTCACATCATATGACTGGTGATATGAACAAGTTTGTTGACTTCAAAAGTTAGGATGGAGGCATTGTCAAAGTAAGAAACAATGCAACATGCCAAGTTAAAGGTATTGGATCTATAACTCTTGATGGTAAAACTAATACTGAGGATGTATATGTTGTTGATGGTTTGAAGCAAAATCTTTTGAGTGTTTGACAACTGGTGGACAAAGGTTATCAATTGCAGTTCACAGAAAAGACATGCATGATCAGAGACAAAAATGGAAAGGTAATTGGAACAGGACCCAAATCTAGAGGTAATGTATTTCAGTTGAATCCTACTAAAATGACATGTTTGGTTGCAGAGGTAGATGACAATTGGTTATGGTATAAGAGATTTTTTCATATAAACTTTGACAATATTGTGAAGACTAGTAGTATGTTTGTAGTTAGAGATTTTCCTACGATTGTAAAACCTTCTAACACAATTTGCAAGGAGTGTGTTTTGGCAAAGCATAACAAGATTTCTTTTCCCAGCAAGAAGTTTACTACTATAGAAAATTTGGAGATTTTACACAAATCTCATCAATCCTACAAAGACTAAAGGATTCTATGGTGAAAGGTATTTTATGATTCTAGTTGATTTATTTTTTAGAATGATGTGAGTTGCATTTCTTAAAGAGAAATTTGAGGCATTTGATAAGT
The DNA here is from genome assembly GCA_028749045.1 of Cupressus sempervirens. NCBI lineage: Eukaryota > Viridiplantae > Streptophyta > Pinopsida > Cupressales > Cupressaceae > Cupressus > Cupressus sempervirens. Next base: position 146,762,647 of record CM053790.1, read on the forward strand.
TCAAGATATTCAAGAATAGAGTTGAGAATGAATCTGGTATGAAGATTAAATGTTTAAGATCAAATAGAGGGGGAGAATTTACTTCAAACAATTTTAACATATTTTGTAAACAAAATGGAATCAAAAGATAGTTATCAGCTCTGAGAACCCTTAAATAGAATGGCATTGCAGAGAGAAGGAATAGGTCAGTTATAGAAGAAATAAGAGCTATGTTAGCTGAGAATGAAGTATCCAAAATGTTTTGGAGAGAAGCTTTGAACACAACAGTATACACTCTGAATAGAGTATAGGCCAGGAAAGACACAAATGAGACCCCTTATGAACTATGGTTTGGTCACTCACCTACATTTAAGTATTTTAGAATTTATTTTTCAGTATGTGTTATATCAAAAGAGATGATGATATTGGTAAGTTTGATGCTAGAAGTGATGAAGATATGTTTCTTGGTTATTCATTAAAAATAAAGGCTTATGGATGTTATAATTTGAGAATTAAGACTATATGGAAAGTGTAAATATGAGAATTGATGAGAAATTTACGATACAAGAGAGAATAATTGATTACAATGCAGACGATGATGTTGTTACTAAACTAAGGAATGATGAAGTATTTCTTGAGACTAACAATGATTTGTAGAATGAAAGAGAGCAAAGGTAGGAACAAAGCTCAGAACCTTTAGTAGAGCCAAGAGTTGAGATAGCAGCTCCTACTTCGAGAAAGAATATGATAAATAATCACCTATCTAAGCAGATCATCAGAAGAAAAGATAAAGGTATGATGAAAAGAAGCAGAGTCAATGAAGAACTATGTTTGATATCTCAAGTTGAACCTAAGAATGCAGATGAAGCATGTAAAGATGATTATTAGAAACAAGCTATGAAAGAGGAATAGGATCATATAGTAAAGAATGAGACATGGGAATTGGTCCCAAGAATAGTAGACAAGAATGTGATAGGAACTAAATGGGTATTTAGGAACAAGATGAATGAGTAGGACGAAGTTGTAAGGAATAAAGCAAGATTGGTATGTAAAGGTTACTCACAACAAGAAGGAATAGACTATGATGAGACCTATGCTCCTGTGGCTAGAATAGAAGTAGTAAGATTATTCTTAGCTTATGTAGCACAAAAGAAATTTAAAGTTAGAGAACTTGAAGAAGAGGTAAACATTGAACAACCTAAAGGTTGTCCTTTAATAGATGACAAGGACATAGTATCTAGATTGAAGATAGCATTGTATGGCTTGAAGCAAGCACCAAGAACCTAGTATGGGAGGTCGGACAAGCATTTGACAAAGCTTGGATATAGAAAAGGTATGGCAAATAGTAATCTCTATTGGAAAGAAATTGATGATGGTTTGATGATCTTGGTAATATTTGTTGATGATATTGTATTTCGAGGAAACAATGATGAAAGTGACAAGTTTGTACAAGACATGAGGAAAAAATTTGAAATGAGTAATGATAGAAGAAATGAAATATTTTCTAGGATTGCAGATTGTACAAAATAAGGAAGGGATCTTTATTTCTTATACTAAGTATTTGAAGGATTTTTTGAAAAGGTTTGGTTTGGAAGCATGCAAACCCATTGGAACGCCTATGGTAACTAGAAACAAGTTATCTACAAAGGATGAGACAGCCACTATTGAGAAAAAGAAGTATAGATCTATGATTGGAGGTTTGCAATATTTGACTCACACAAGGTCGGATATAACAAATGTAATTGGAATTTTCGCAAGATTCCAAGTTGATCCTAGAGAAGCACATTATGCAACAGCTAAAAGGATATGTAGATATATGAAAAGAAAATCATAGTTCGGATTGTGGTATGATAGATCTAATGATTTGACTCTAAGTGCTTGTACTGATGTTGATTGGGTAGGAAGTATGGATGACAGAAAGAGCACCAGTGGTGAAGCCTTCTTTCTTGGAGGAAGATTGGTTTCTTGGCTAAGCAAGAAGCAGGATTGTACCTCACAAAGTATAGCGGAAGCAAAATATGTTGCAACAACAAAAAATTGCAATCAAGTTGCTTGGATGAAGCAGATGTTGAAGGATATAAGGATAGAAATCAGTGAACTTGTTGTCATACATTGTGACAACACAAGCAGAGTAAATATGTCCAAGAATCTAGTGTTGCATTTGAGGACTAAGGACATTTCTATTAAGTATCACATGTTGAGAGAGGGAGTTGTTGAAAAGGAAATTAGATTGGAGTATGTGAGCACTAAAGAGCAGATTGCATATATATTCACTAAGCCTCTTCCCAAAGAGACTTTTGAGTATTTGCAAGGTATGCTAGGGGTCATGCCCCTTCCTACACTACAGTAGATCTAGTGTAATAGAGCACTATTATTTGTCTGGACTGAATGTTGATGGTTCCTAGATGGGGGAGTATCTATGATGGATAGAGTCATCTAGGACTCTTGTTGGATGTTAATTTGAACAGTGTCTTGAGACACTTGAGCTAGTAAGAATTAGTTATTGCAAAATTTGATGGTTGCTAAAACCTTTGACATTGATGTCAATGGCAGAGAAGTACGACGTGAGAAAATCATGCGGGAGAAGATCATGAGGAAGAACATCATGGGGAGAAAGAAAAGACAAGGAGAAGTATAACATGGAATGACAATTTGATGGAAAGCACATTGAGGTATATCAATGGGGAGATGATTGATGAAGAGGATTTGAAAAGAAAGATTAACAGTCTTGCTGGTATTCTTGGAACTAGATGTTTTTCATCTATGTTGTCATCAATTCCAAAGAGGGATATTGTTGGAAGCATGAATGCTGATGATATTCCTATGGGGGAGTATTGTAGATATGTTACTATGCTAATATGTTACATTCATGACTAAGTGTGTCATTGATGTCAACATAGTAGCTTTATGTGGTATCTAACAAAAGAACAGTGGAAAGATCAAGTTGGTACAGATGACTAGTTGAGTATTCTCACTATCTAAGGTTAGAAGAGATGCTTCTAAGTATATGGTATATTTAGTTGAATTCGGATGAAGAAATGATAAGTCTAGAAGAAGTTATGTAAGTTTTGGTGATGTTTGTTTTGAGATAGTGTTTACAGAGGCATGTTATGGTAAACTTGTTATATCTATTAGCAGAATTGTTATTATGAGAATCGAGGTTTAGGATGTGTAGAAGACATGTTGATGATGACAAGGTCACTTCTCTCATCATAATATTACATGTACGAAAAGTTATTCAAGTTGCAAGGTGGTAGATTAATGTTATCGCTAAGTGTAACATGTACTTAATGTGGTCCTATAATGATTAATTGAGAAGGTCCAACAGTCAACTTAGGAAATTGTTTTACGGACTTGGTATAAAGGAAGGACATTTTCCTTTATCATTATAGATGTGGATGACATGAAGAAGTAATTTGTAAGTAGCACAAGAGTGGAATGCAAAGTTGAGAAGAGTACAGCAGAAGTGGAGGAAACTTCATTATCAAGGTTTTATTGTGTGATCTGAGATTCGATATTTGGATCCAAGGTTCATGACTTGGTCTACAAGGTTTGACAGTGTTTGGTTTGGTTGACAGAACAAAAGAAAGAAGAACGTAACAGTAAATTGCATGTTTGAGCACTGAGCTTTTCTTGTAGTTAAAATTGCATGTTTAGGTAGTAGGCTCTTCTTGCATACATTGTACTACAACTCCTAACAAGGTTGGAATCTCCTGACAAGGATTCAAAGTCTCCTAACAAAGACTCTATGTACTAAATGTTGTAATAGACTCCTAACAGAGTTCATCCTCTAACAAGGAATATTTATATTAGTGCATCATCTAGTGTGCATCATTCCCACCGAGGTTTTCCCTCTAATCAAGGGTTTCTCTAGTTAACATATCTGGTGTAATTGTCTATGTGCATATTGAAGTGGTTGTTGTTTACTTTGGTTGAATGGTTAAGTTTGTTTAAAGAAGATAAATGTTTAGATTGTTGGATAATTGATTCACCCCCCCTCCCCCCTCTCTCAGTTATCTTGGTGGACTATTGTTTCTAACACTTATGATATTCTCAAGAAGGAGAAAACATCATCTGAGAGATCTACGAGTAGTACTAAAAAGGTGTAAAGAACACAATATATCTATTAACCCAAAGAAATCCACTTTCTTTTTTGAAGAAGGTAAACTTCTGGGAAATATACTCTCAAAAAAGGGGATCAGAATAGATCTAGATAAGTGAAGGCCATTCAACAACTAAGCTTACCAACAAATAGGAGTGAATTTTTTGAGGGCATTTATCCTTGAATTTTCAGAGATTACCAAACATATCATAGATATGATGAGTGGAAAAGAGCATTGCAAGTGGAATGGTGAGGGAAGGAAAGCTTTTGATCTAATTAAAATTGCCATGGCTAATGCTCCTATGTTGGGTCTCCTAGATTACAAGAAAGACTTTTTTATGTATTGCTATGCTTTAGAAAATACTCTTTCCGAAATTCCTACTTAGAAAAATGACCAAGAAGCAGCAGCACCTATTTCATTCATGAATGCCCCGTTAAAGAAACATGAACTCAAATACTCTTTAATAGAGAAGTAAGCTTATGCAATCATGAAGGTTGTGAAATACTTTAGATATTACATCCTTCATTCCCACTTAGTCGTCTATGTCCCAAATTCAACTATAAAAAGTATTTTAACTCGGCAGGAGGCAAGGGTAAATAAAAGGGCTACGTGGATAGAAAAGATACAAGAATATGACCTCACTTTGAAACCTACCAAATTAGTCAAAGGAAAAGGGCTTTGCAAACTAATAGCAAAAGATAATGCTTCCCCCCAACATGATTATGAATAAGAACCTAAGGCTCTACTAATAAGTCTCATCAATCCTTGGTTCTCTGATATTGCCCATTACCTGAATTATGGAGAATATGCAAAACACCTGACTTCGTGTGGAAAAAGAGATTTGAAGCTTAAAGAAAATAAGTTTTTTATAGCACAAGGAGTTCTACGTAAATGAGGTCTAGATGGGACTTTCTTGAGATGTGTCGAAAAAGGTCAACAATAGAAACTACTTAAGCCTTTCATATTGACTCTTGTGGTGGCCATTTCTTGTCTACGGTGATAGCTTTTAAGATTCTCAAGAATTGATTCTATTGGCTTGGTATGTTTTGAGATAGTTATACATGTGTAAAGAACAATGAGAAGTGCAAGTTTTTCATGGTAAAACCTCAGTTCAAATGGTGCTTTACCGTTGAAACCAATGTCAATGGATGAACCTTTTAAATAGTGGGGTTTGGACTTTATAGGTCCTATAAATCCATCGTCAAGTGCAGGTCACTCTTATATCCTCACTACTACAAACTATTTTACCAAGTGAGTAGAACCTATCCCCACTAAGAAGAGCAATTCTCAGGTTGTTTATGATTTCTTAAAGGAGTATATTATGTCTATCTTTGGATTACCTCAAAAGATAGTTGCCAATAATGCAACCTATTTCTCATCACTAGAAATGACTTCATTTTGCTATGATTAAAACATTTTCCAATCACATTCTTCAGATTATTTCCCTCAAGGAAATGGGTAGGCTGAATTGAGCAATAAGAATTTAGTGGCTATCAGGAAGAAGCTGGTAAGTGAGAATGCCAAAGATTGGCATAAGAAATTATATGAAGCGCATTGGTCAGATAGGACTACTTCGAAAAGAACCATAGGAATGGCCCATTTGAGACAGTATAATGCATAGGTGAACAAATATCACTGTCTTTAGAATTAGCTTCATCAAAACTACACTTAGTCATTAAAGACAAAGACTTCTAGAGTTCCCTTGAGAAAAGAATTATGTATCTTACCAAACTAAACAAAGAAAGAGACAAATTGAAGGATTATATTAGAAGACATCAAATGAAAGTCAAGTAGATCTTTGATAAGTGAGCTAAACCCAAGAAGTTCATGTTGGAGATTAGGTTCTCCTATGGGATAAATGCAGGGAAGTGAAAGAAGTTCATGGAAAGTTCGAATCACTCTAGAAAGGACCTTTTACAATTCAAGAAGAATTTGGTTCGAATGCATTTAAGTTGGAATAGACTGATGGTGAGATCTTACCATTTACCTATAATGGTCAAGATCTAAAACTTTATAAAATATGATGTATGTTTGTTGTTCTCTCTATACATATTCCTTTTTTCCCCATTTTGTTTTGTTTGTGTCTTTGTGTTTGTTTTGTTTGTCTTTCTTGCTTTTCCTATTTTCTTTTCAATTGTCCAAAGTTTCTAAGTTCTCTATGTTTCATAAAACCCAGTCCCTAGTTAGAGCCAATGTTAGTTCATGGTTTTATTTAAAGAGTTGTCATATTTTTATTTGGTTTTATTCTCTTTTGAACCATTGGATTTGACTGTCCTCATGTCTTGAACTAGTCTACTTCGCCAATTGGTCTTGTCTCGAACCCTTGATACCTTTCAACCCGCTTTGTACCCATTGAACCTTCTTGAACCTTTTGAACTTCTTTGTACCTTTTGAACCTTTTTTAACTAAGTCCAAAATAGTTCATTCTAGTTGAAGCTGCCAAGGTTGATGTTGGTGAAAAAAATTTGGGTCCCCATAATGCTATGTGGACGTGGAATAGATTAAAGTGGCGGTTGCACCCTCAAAAGGGAAATGAATTGATCATGTCAAGTTTATCATACAACAAGAAATCATTACTTGAAAAGTGCCTACAAATCTAGCCTGTCAAGTCGAGCAAGTCACTCATGTGTCAAGGTAATTATGGTTAAGCGAATGACAGAAAGGTGAAATGATGGCTCATTCATGACATTTACCACCTGGAGCACTACTATATCTTTACCATTTCAAGAAATACAAGTTTGTCTCTTACCACTCCTGCTAATCATTTTCTAGACATTCCTTTAAGAGATTTAGCTCAAGGTAAATTGTGAAATCATTTTCTTTGTAGGATTTTTCTCTAAGGAATTACCAAAGCCAAAGATTCACCTAGTTTTTTAGTTGCGGATTAAAGGTAATTCTTTCAAATCCTTCCAGTTTCAAATTTTCAGCAAATTTCCTCTTTAGGCCTAGTTAAGTTTATGATATCTCTTGCCTAGAGTGAGAACAAAATGATCCCTAGATTTCTTTAGGAACTGTCTAAGTATGGAGTGTAGGGTACCCTTAATAACTGACACAGACTTAATGGCAGTCAAAGTTGATAAATTTTGTGATAGATTTTAGTCAAATGTAGAGGATGGGTATATGCGTGAAATCCTAGATAGTGAAATTCTAGAGGCCACAACTTTTCCTCAATCTATAACAAGTCTTGAATTGATCCAAGAATGTGCTAACCACTATGATATTGAGGCCCATTGTATCATAAAGAATGATAGAAACATATTGGTTTTAGTTGATAGGGATTCTATTGCCTCTATTTTCAAAATATCACATGAAACCTTTATTGATTTCACTAAGAGTTTTTCTCATGTCTAGTTCAACAAAAATTCTAAGAAAAATCGCTCAGTAATTGCTCGACATTAGACTGAAAAGTTTTATAAGGGAGGTTCAAGAATCCCCAAGGCCCTAAACAAAGATCACATGAAATCTCATATTCGTGATTTAGTAGTTTTGTTGCATAAAGTCAGAGGTTCGTCAGAATCTTTTTTGTTTGAAGATTGGATGTTGCATTTTATCCAAATCATCTTGGATTGAAAACAACATCTTGACTAGCCCAGAATTATAGCAAGCTCTTTGAGGAGTTAGCTAAAACTGACTCAGACTACTAGGAAAGATTTCTTCATGTCACCATACCTCATTTATTGTCTAGCTTGCACTCAAGACTTGACTCCATTACCACATGAACCTTGGACTACTGAGACCTTCATATACCAATATTGCCCACTCTTACAAAAGAGGCAAGTCCTCACTGACTTCAGAAAGGTTCATGATGTTTTCATCAACAAACTATGTTTTGAATTGGCAGGTTGAGTAGAAGAAAGAGTTTCGCAAGAGGCTTTGCAGTTAGTTCAAATGTGTAGCAGCCTATTCACCCAATTTCCTAGGTTCACCTACTTGAGCATGGGAGGTTTTGATGAGGAACCCACAAGATTACACAAATATTCTTTTGATTGTTCTATTTTGCCTAAAATCAATCGTCAGTTGGCTGTGGTAACTATGAAATTCTTACCAGAAGAAAAGAAGGAGAGTTTCTTTCCTTTGAATTTGAATAACCTTTCATGCAAGACTCTGGATGATGCTCTAGATATTGGTATGGACCTATGTACTTTTGATTTAAAATTTTATTTTCCAAGACAAGGATTTGATGTTAAAGGGTTTGTTGATAGATTTCTAAAAATGGAGCAGGTCTTACCCATCCCTCACTTGGAAGATTTTTGGGTGGATTGTTCAAATGAACGTGAACTTCATAAACAAATCCACTTCAAACTCACCATCTCACAGATTTCAGCCTTTGGTTTGAACTTAAGTTCAAATGGGGTCCGAGAAGACGGTTCAAATCTCATTGAACCTGAATATTTGAACCAACCCAATCAACCTCTCCCTCCTATAGACTAGTCTAAACCAAAAATAGATGATTTGATGCGGATATCTTAGAGTGTAATTCAGTACACAAAAACATGGCTAAAAAAGAAAAGAAAGATGTCGTCTCTACCTCAAGTTGAGAGTGTGAATGAAGAATATCCTCCTTCCTCTAGTGCTAACGTGGTCTTTTCTACTGATTCTGGAGGTTGAAAGAAAGGTTCGAAGACTACATCTTCTAAACTGGTTCAAAGTCAACCTATTGTACAGAGAACCAAGTATAAATCTAAATTTAACAAACAGGGCACCATGTCAACACCCCAACAAGCCAAGATAGATTTGGATAAAATGCAAGGGGAAGATTCAATTGATGGAGAACATCATGTTCAAGCTACACTTGACAATGTGATGCAAATCTTAGACTCGTTGAACACACCCAATAAAGAGTCAAAGAGCATTGAGAAAGTTCAGGTTGCCCCTGACTGGTTGGTTGGTTCAACAAATAGAAAAACAAGTTTGATCCCAGTCATTGTTCCTATTTTGGATGTAGCTAAGAAGTATGCTTCCAAAACCCCAAAGCCCAAGAAAATGAAGAATTATACTCGATTGATGACAAACGCCAAGACCGGAGAGGTAACTGTTGATGTTGCCTTGTATAAGCCTAAAGATACTTCTACGGATCTGAATATTGGGGATTTCAAAATCTCCAAAGTAAGCTTGGGGAGATTGATTAGAGAAAATAAAGAGCATTGGCTTAGCGAGTCAACTCAGCACATGTTGGTTCAATCTCAGAAAGATGCTAAGGAAAAGAAGGAATTGAAGCAACTAGTCGATTCTATGGTAGAATACATCAATTCATTGGATGATTCGTGAGTCCTACCTCTCGTCCAAGTTACCAAAGGCTTTGATCCATCATCTTCTGGTAATAAAATATTGTTGAACCAAGTTTAATGAGGAAAATCTTTAGTGTCTGTTGTGGAGGAGTGGATAGATGAAGTGATTCAAAAAGGTAAGAAATTCTTCTAGCAGTATGTACTGATTTTTAACAATAGTGATACCTTCCTAAATGAATTAAAAACTCAAGTACCTTACTGGGAAATAGAGGAAAACAAATGGGCATCTATTGTCACTAAAATATCTGACACTGAAGAATATGGATTAAATAAGTTCTTTTCTGAAAATTCCTTTTAAAATGTGGATATTGGTGTACTGTATGTAATCAAGGGAAATATGATATGGAGATGTCCCATTTTATGAGGTGCAATAACCAATTCATAAAATATTGAAGCTGAGATAAAACAAATGTATAAAGGATTCACAAAGGGCATGGAAGCTATAAGCCCTGGAAATGCAGTCCCATTAGATCCCACCAATTCCAACATTGAACCATTCTTCAAACCATTCAAAGCTTATCTCACAGCAATTAAAGAGATGGTAACCTTCACTTCAGCAGACCTCATTAAAGTAGCTCATATCAACTCTACTTTATCCCTCTGTATGGAGCAGTTGTCAGAGTTTACAGATCAACTCAAGATAATGAAGTTGGACCGTGACATGTGGAGAGCACAGATTCAGAATTTGAGGATTGCAAATACAAGTGTACTCCATGAATTTGCAGGTTTTATTGTAGCTAGAAATTAGTCCCAGATTCAAGCAGAAATGAGGAGAAGACAGGGAACATGGGTGAGAGTCATGGCTCGCCTACTTAGTTGTTTTTCGATTTTGTGGATTACCAAAACTTTGGCTGGAATTGTTTTTGAACCTTTTGGTTTGTTAATTGTTTTGTTAACTGTCGAGGGTGGTTGAGTTTTCAAGGAGACCCCGTCCAACATTTAGTATTTAAGATTTATTCAAAATAAAAAAGGATATAGATAGATAGGGGATTAAGGAAAGAAAATCATACATTTTTTCGAGCTCTATGTTACCAGATAGACCTCCTTCCTCTACCACTACAGCTTTTGTTACCTTAATCATTGAATCGTACGTGGTTGATGTGCCTCTTGGAAACAGTTGTGTCAAGACTTGCATCTTTGTTGACACCATTGTCAGATGCAATCTCCAATTACTCACCAATATTTCCGAATGCATGGCCCCTCATCTAATGAAATGATCGACCTGTCATCTAATGAAATGATCGACCAGCTAGACCAGAGATTCGAACCAACAACCCCAGTGCATTTTTGTGGGCGAAATGCCCAACATCGTTGTTGCTGCTACTACATCATCTGGTGTTTTTGCAAAGGGGGCGGCTCCATTTTCAGCCCAAATTTTTCTCATATCAATCCCTTGTCCTCGCCATGTATTTGAGTTGGTGCCTTCTTGTGATGTCATCAGAGGTTTCGGCTACACAATGTTTTTCCTTCCATTGTGCTTTGGAAATTTTTTGCCTTATTTTTTTGCAATTTTTTTTCTATACATGTGAAAGTTTGATTTTGGTCACTGGGTTTTAATCTAGCACCGGCCCTTGGTTTTCTAGATTATTTATGGTGGCTAGATTTTTTTTTCCAGTAGGGGTCATTTTTCTAGCTTTTTTTTTGCCTCGATGACCATTTAACCATCAAAATTGGGTTCGTCCTTACTGACATCAATGCCAAGTTAGTACTGCATCATCAACTTGTTTGTCTTTTAGGATCTATTTGGACATACCTTTGCATTTTTTCTCATATCTTGGGCATGCGGACTCCTTTTTTTGCAAACAAGATATCATCGGAAAGCTTGTCCCGAGCCCATCACAATGGTACAAGTGATTTTCAATTTTGATATTTTTTAATGGAATTTTCTATTGTCAAAGTTAGGAGTTCCTTTTTGCACTCTAGGAGACATATCTTGAGCATCTGATCTTCGATATGAGAATTCTTTATATCATTGGAAAGGTCTTTCTAAGATCTTTCTAGTGATGCTAGTTGTTTTTCTAGATTCTGTGCCAGGCACATTCTATTTAGTCTTTTGCATTTTTGCATTCTATTCAAGTTTGAGGATCAATTTCAGTGCTTCAAGTCTAAGGATCAATTTCATTGCTTCAAGTTTGAGGATCAATTTCATTGCTTCAGATGAATCGTTATGACTTATACTATCTATTGTATTAGTCTTATGTCTCTTCTAGTCTATTTAGACATCATTTGTATGTATTCTTGCAAACACACTAAGATAAGCATTATTCTTGCATTTGTATTCCATCTGTATTTCTATTTCAATTGTTTTGCCATCTGATTCGAGTAGTGTCATCTAAGGACACTCATACAGATTATTGTATTCTTGGGATTCACTGTATCTTGTGCCTTATTGTACATGCACTACTCATGATTAAAGTGTCACGGGAGGTTGATTTTTTCCTTCGATTATTATGTCCCTTTGTCTAGTAAGCTTCCCTCCTATGACATTAAGCTCATGATGTGTCTACGATTAATCACCTCATTACACACATATGTACTCTTTTGTGCATCTTGATAATGGTTCCTTGACATGCAGTTCTTTTGGACCACTTTTTCAGTTGCTTGTTACCTTACCCTTGTTTGCATTAAGGGGGTTATTTTGTCATTTCTCATGCTTCCTTGGTTCGATGAAGTGAGCTATGTATTTAGTATTTGTTCCTATTTACTAGGTGGATGCAGTGGTTGGGTACCTATGCATTTCAGTGAGATCAATCATTTACCATATAGACACTCTTCTTTTTGTTGCTACTTTGGATGCAGCCTTCCATGTTCAATTGATCATGTCTTCAAGCTTTGGTGTTTCATGTCATTTGTATCTTCGAGTTCAGTTGTTTGCCTTTGTGTGCCTCTTGACTTGATGCAAATTATAGTCTTCTCTACCTAGTCAAGTTCTATTTCTGCGGAGGTTCTTCAGATCATCAGTTACTTTTGACAGAGCTTTGCAGCTTCTACATGCTTCAATGGTGTTCTTCATGATCAACTTTTGTTCCTATCTTATGGGACATTCCCTAATTTGGAGGCTTCTTCATTCCTTCACTAGTTTCTTTCAGCATGTTTTCGATCTCTTTTTAGAGTAGGATTTTTTCCATGTGGTTTTCTCTATTTCTCCTTTTTTCAAAGACTTGGTTGTGCTGGGGTACCTCATCAAGCTTTGTTGTTGAGACCCAAATCTACTTTTTGTAGTAGTTTCTAGGTTTTTAGCTACTCCTTAAATTTATCTTAAGGAGGGTGTTAGAGTAATTAGATATTTCCTAATTAACTCTAGTCTACTTAAGCTAAACTTTAGGCATCTAATAATTAATTATTATGATACAACCTAGGTTAGACCTTTTTAGAGTTTTGATCTCCTTTATAAGGACGATCTCTCTTTGTAATTATTAACCAATTTGTTTTTTATTATAGCAATCTCTTTTTTGCTCATCAAGAATGTCTCATCTATGGATCTAGCAATTCCTACCTCCATAGCTTTTTGCTTCTCTCTTTTGTGACAAGTGTTTGCATGCAAGTGATTCTAGGGAGCTGTGGGATTGATCTTTCATCCACTTCAACAAGTCATACTCATAATGGGAGGTAATTATCAAAAAGTCAATGAAGAGATAGAAAAGGCTATTGTGCAAATGATGGCAGATCTAAATAAGGTAGTAGTAGCAGCAACACCTCATATTACTATTGGATCAAACACAATATTGATTGACAGCATAAAGGTCACACTTGACATAGCTAAAGATCCATTTAAGGATTATGGCTCCAATGTTGGCAATTTGATTGCTGACACCAGCTCTAAGGAAGAAGATGAAGAAAATAAATGGCTAGAAGAAGAGAAAAGAAAAGGAGAAGAAGGAACTAAAAAGAGAAAAGAAGAAAAGAAGAGAAAGGTAGAGGAAGAATAGGGAAGAATAAAGGAAGAAGAGAAAAAGAAAGAAAAAGGAGGAAGAAAACAAGAAAAAGGAAGAGAAAAAGAAAAAGAAGAAAGAAGAAGAAAAGTAAAGGAAAGAAGAAGAAGGAAGAGGAAGACAAAAAGAAGGAAGAGGAAGAGAAAAAGAAGGAAGAGGAAGACAAGAAAAAGAAAGAAAAGAAAGACAAGAAGAAAGAAAATGAAGAGAAAAGAAACAAAATGAAGAAGAGGAGAAGAAGAAAAAGTATGTGTACCTAGTTCCTCTAGGACACCCCTCACACTTGCAGCACTGACAGTCTCTGATGATGATGATTAGACTGAATTGATCACATTACTAAGCAAGATCATTGATAAAAACATAAATGTAAAGAGCTTACAAAGATCTCTAATGGAAATCTCAGAGAAACTTCAAAGCAACTTGACTGTAAAATTGACAGAATTACACCGAGAGGACAGAGCTAAAGTTGTAGTACAAGCTTTTGATGTTGAGTTCACAACTTTGTCTGACATTGCAGCCATCCAATCCCAAACAAAGCATTATGCAAAAATGTTTGACATTGTCTATCAAAACATTAGAAATGACCTTGGAGCTCTTGATACATGCATCAAGGAGCTAAGAAGATGTGAGCAAGAAGGTAAAGCATTGTATGCCAAGTGCATAGTTTCATTTAAATTCACCAAGGATATATATAATGAGCTGAAGAGAAAGTATGAAGGTCTACAAGCATTGGTAGATCAGCTTCAATAGCTAGATTGAAAGATTGAAGATATTGAGGTTCAGATAGGAAAGACTTGTGATGAAATAAGTCTTATTGAAGTGAATAGAGAAAGAATAACCAAGAGGTTCTAACTTCTGAGAGAACATTTATCTCTGAAGATAACAACTCTAGAGAAGCAGATTGTGAAATGGCTCAAGGCAAAGACATTTTTTTGAGAAGTTTATCTACTTAGACTTGAATGTAGTACACATAGCATGGACTTTGCACCCTTCTTAGCATATCAGAGGGAGTTAGAGACTCATGGAAAAAGGAATTTGAGAGCCTGACGACAAGTTTTGATGACTACATTTCATGCCTATCCACCTGAATGCAAAGGTATATATCCACAATTTTGACTTGTATATAAATTTTGATGTCAAAGGGGGGGTAATATAGGAAAATTGTATGATGCATGAAGAAAGGGGGAGCAATAATCATACAAAGCATTATAGTAAAAAATCAATTAAAATGTAATAGGAAATATAAGGAAAGATGGTTATAAAATATGATATGATGATCCACAAAATTTTGAATTTTTGTAAATTTTGTTAAGGCCAAGTTTTTGTAAAGTTCTTGTTTAACATTTTGGGACTTAGCCAATTTTTCCATATGTTGCCATCAATGCCAAAGGGGGAGATTGTTGACAATTTGTCTAAGAAGATAATTTGGAGTTGTCATTTATGGAAACATATATCTACTATTAAGAAGACAAATCTTGAAGATGAAGATTCACCAGTCAAACTTAGAAAATTGTCTAAGTATCAACTAAGTTATCTGGCAGAGCAAATACAATTTTGATGTGCATAGTTGATAGAGGTATTATTAGCATGAGCATAGTTAGGTATGGACTGTACAAGTTGACTAGATGATGTGTTCAAGTGCGCTAGTCAATATGGTCAGTATGGAAGAAGATATGATAGTTTTACCAATTGTGGCAGTATACAGACAAGAACATAGCATAACAAAAAATGGGTAATTATGAGTTAAGGGATTACTTTGTTTATGAGATAATCACTTGACTAATTAGGGGTGACATCCTAGACATTAACTCTAAAAGACCAAGAGTTAATTTTGTATTTAGTCAAGTGTGTGAAAGCTTGAAGGTTGACTGGACAATGTTTTGTTCATTACAAAGGTATAAAAAGAAAGTTTGTAATGCAAAGTTATGTGTCCTTCTAAGGAAGACTATGCAAACTTTATCTAATGCGAATTCAAATTTATAATCGAACGATTCTGAGTTATGTGATGAGAAGAAAAGGCAAAGATCATATATAAAAGATATCAACATTGTAAAGAGGTTTTGTAATTATCTCTTATATTAAAGAACTTCATTTGTAAGTTACATGTTTGGGTAGTGGGCTCAACTTGTACAACATTTTGTATATGTACCAACTCCTAACAGGGTTGAGGCTTCTAATAAGGCCTAAGTCCTCTAAGAAGGGCCGAGACACTATATGCATGTAATAGACTCCTAAAACGGTCAATATCTTTAACTAGTTTCTTTTGATTAGTGGATCATTTTGTGGGTACCATCCCTATCAAGGTTTTCTCTTGGCCAAGGTTTCCCTAGTTAACAAAATATGGTGTTATGAGTTCTCTTATTGCATGGTTAAATTACTATTCAATTTAATTAGTTTGATTTCATATGCAATTTACAAGGCAATTAATAATATCTAGTTTTGGGCTAAAGTTTGTAGAATATTGATCCCCCTCTCTTAACATTCCCTATTTCTAAAAAATGATTGTTATCCATCAGACTTTATAAAAAATCTAGCCTCATTCAAAGAGATGTCTTCAAATCTGTCTTCAAATCAAAGCTCGACCCCCTTCATTCGAAGCCACTGGCTTTCCTTCACACCCAAAAGTGGGGCATACTATTCTAAGCTCACCCATGAGAACTTAAAATAAAGGAACCAGCCAAATGGTAAACTCTAGAACCTTCATGCAACTGCTATGCCTATGAATCATCTCCAATACTTTTCATAGGCATTAATTGAAGCAAAAGTTTGAACCACAACCAAGAAAGTGGTCTCCTAATTTTAGCATGGGTTTATTTTCTCTTGATGGGAACAAAATGAAGAATTAAAATGTCTTTAATTTAACTACAATTTAACAAATGTAAATTTTATATAGAATTGAAAATAAAATAAAATGAATAATATTTGCATATAGTTTTACATAAATTTTGGTTCTCTTTATTAGATTGTACTAAATTTGTTATTTAAAAGTGTTATTTAGCAAACCAATGGCATCAATTTTAAAAGTTAAAAACCTTATCAACTTACCTAGAAATGTGTATTAAGTAGTTATTTTATCTTTTGATAGTCTTGAATAATTAAATTTGAAACCACACCTAAACCACAATATTTCTAGAATCAACTTGTACCAAAAAATGAACACAACATAATTATAATGACAAGAAAATATAAATAATGTCAATTTAGTTAAAATTCAAAATACAACTGAGCTACTTGCTTGTCTACTGAGCTACTTGCTTGTCAATTCAGTTAAAATTCAAATTGCAACTAAAAAATAGACATTGTAATACAATTCCATAAGCTTCCACAATCCATAAGTATGTTAGCAATATTTTTGGATTCGATTGTGTATCATTTTTTTGCATCAATGTTTCGGATCACACTTTGTGATCCATCCTCAGGATGAAAGAGAGCACAAAAGCATTGATAGAGAGAATACAAACCTAGAAGAAAATATGGGGATAAAAAGAGAGGGAGGGACTAAAAAAAAGGAGAGTCAAGGGGAAGAAACAACCATTAACACACCATAAAAGTTGCAACATAAGAGAAACGAAACTACTAAGAAATTAATAAAATCTTAAAAGAAAAGACAAGACAAATAAACTCACCCATTGAAAAAATAAAAATAAAAAAGAGGAAAAAAGGAAAAAGAAAATAAAAGGATAAAGCGAAAATTAAACCCCCACAAACCAAAAACAAAGAAAAAGGAAAGAAAAATAACAAGAAAAGAAAGCAATACCACAAACCAACACCTATAAAACCAAAATTAAACTACCACAAATAAATAATAACAAAGCAATAATAACAATTAGTAGCGATAGAATAAAGAAATAGTAGTAGTGGTCATAGTGGTAGTAGTAATCATAATAATAATAATATAATAAAAAAATTAACAACAAAAATAGAATGAATAAAATTAAAATTAAAAAAGGATAAAATACCAAAACAACCACAACCAAAAAGTGAAAAATAACATTAGACTCCCAAACAACACAATAAAATCAATAAACAAAGGCAATAGAAGCCCCAAAAAGATTAATAATAATAATAATAATAGGCAAGAGCCTACAACGCATCGGTAAATTGTGAGCCTCTCATCATGGAGGTCTTGGGTTCAAATCTACTCACGATTAACACATAATTATAATTCATCTTAATAATAATAAATAAATAACCTAGGCTTCAGTTGCTTACCTATCAAAATAATAATAATAATAAAATGAAGACAAGAGCCTACAACACAACAGTAAATTGTGAGTCTCTTAATCGGGAGGTCTTGGGTTTGAATCTTCTCAAGCTTAACTAATAATTGAAATAATTAATCACAACAAATAATAATTAACTTTGGCTTCAACCTCTTACTGATCAAAAATTAATAAAAATGATAAAAATAAAAAGCATAATAGCACTAATAATAATAATAGCAATAATAATAGTACTAAAAATTACAATAATAACAAGAAAAAGTAGTAGTAGTAATAATAATAATAATAATAATAACTACAACCATAAAAAAATTCTAATAAAATAATGAGAATAATAATAATAAAGAGAAACAAAATATTAAATAAAATAGAGAAAATAAAAAGAGAACTAAGGAAAACTAAGTGAGGCAACCCCCACATGCAAAAGACTTGTCACGAAGGAGAGGATAAAAGTACAAGGAATACAATATCCAAGATTGAATTATTAGCCAAAAGAATGAATCAAACATACAATGGATCAATCACTATACAAAGAGATAATTGAAAAAAACTAATAAGAAACTCTAATAGGAAAATAGACATTTAATAACTAATTTGATTATTAAATGGCTAACGCAAGTGCATGAAACTGAAATCTTAAGAATGGAGTAAAGTTAATTTAATTAATTAAATTAAATTAATACTTTACTCTAACACCCCCCTAAGATGAGCAACAATGCAAAAAGAAAGCAAAGGAACTACAATACTAAAAAGAAACTTGGGTACCGACAACATGGCCTGATGAGGTACACAATCACAACCAAATCTCTATGAAATGAAGAAACAAGAAAAACCACATGGGAAAAACCCTACTCAAAAAAGAGATAGAAAGATGTTGAATGCTGAAAAAAAGAAATCTCAAGAGACTCTCTTTAGACCATAAATACAATGAAACCCCCCATGATAGAGGATCGAGACCCCACAGCCCCCCCCAGAATGGTAGAATTCTTATGTGGCTGATGAGACCAATGTGGCTCCAATAAGATAAGATAAATCTATTAATATCCAACAAAAGACCACCAAGGGTCTAAGGGACTGAGAGCATACAACCAAATAAGCAGCGGACAATAAGACACCAAACGATGTCTGGGAAAGAGAAAGCAAGAAACAAAAGCAACAAAGCAATAAAGGAGCCAACAAAGAGGCAAGAACTAGGGATCCTTCCTTCACTAAAATAATCCAACACTGAATGAGATGGTTCTAGGTAGGAAGGAACTCTGGTTCATCATTGTGAGTTACAAGAGTGGTGCCGCTAAAGAGTAAGAGTAAACCTGGTGTAGGGTCTCACTGATCTAGACTGGCCAACTATGGGGGTACTGGAGGCACTGGAGATCCGCTTCATCTCTTGCATTAGAGTCAAGGGGGAGAAGAAGAAGGTGATGAGGAGCTGATACGAGGCCTTATGGGGGGGTCAAGCATTGTAAAGTGTGGTCCCGAAACTGCATCGCCTCCCTAAGATAGAGTGTCAGACACCTCTGATCTGTGTATGCAAAGAAAGTCGCAAGGGAACTACACTCTTTGAATAGAGAATAGAATCTCCCTCTGATCTTGTAGTAGGACAAGCAGTAGAAGATGAAATGGGTCTCAGTCTCAACCTCAACCAAGGAGCACAAGTGATAGATCCGATCCTCTCTATCCATATGATGATCAGTCTGGATTTGTAACTAGTGGGAGCTGACTCTGAAAGATCCAAGGGAGATGTGTAAGGCATGACACCAACATTGTGACAAGCAACTAGGTCACGTAATAATCCCATCGGTGATAACCAAGAAGTGCTCAGTATAAAAGGCTATCTTAGGACGTAACCCCCCAACCAGGTTACTCCAGGCTGCGGTGATATACTATTTATAAATGTCTATCCTAACATGCCCCTCAATGTGAGGTGAAGCTAAAAGTCCTTACTAGTGCTCAAAAGAGAACACATGAGAATCCTAAAATGGAATTTTGAATGGAGGTGAGATAATATGTGTGTTGAATCTGTCATCAGAGAGGAGATGAGTGTCCTCTAATATGCCTTAAAAAACTACATTGGGTGGCTCAATGAATGGAATTGGAATTTCAGACAATATTGAAGGGGAATCATGTGTAACAAATGGAATTTGAATAGGAGAAGGAGGTGGATAAGTCACACTAGTCTCAAGAACAACACATAAGTTCAAGTGACCTAACTTCACCTCAACTAGCTTTCGTGGAGAAAAAGAGTGATTCTCTGATGGTGGACCAAAATGAGAGAAATGGTACAAGGAAAAAGAATGATCAACAATCCTTGTAGCAACAATATTGCATGTCTCACAATCTCTAATGTGCACTCAACCTCCTATGAACTCAACTGTCATCCCTATCCCACTATGAGTAATATGATAAATAGAGAGAAGGTTAGAGGACAAGGATTGAACACATAGTACATCATGAAATGTACCATCATCAATGTCAATAGAACCTTTCCACATACAGTCATAATAGTGTTGTTCCCCATCAAAATGTGTGGAGTAGGAGGAGCCTCAAAAGAAGAGAACAAATCCTGAGAAGATGTCATATGGTGTGAAGCACCTAAATCTAGTAACCATCTAGAAGAATGTGGAGTAGTAGTTGCACATAATACATGACCCTTTCCTATGTCTTTACCATCTGACTAAAATGATGATGAAGAAGACCTATGACAAGTAGAAGGAATATCAATGTTGCTCTTCTGAAGGAGAGCTATCAAATATGAAACTTGTTTGGCATTTCCATCTAATTTCTTCTCACAGCAATGTGACTCATCATGATTGGGCTTATTACAATAAGCACAATTCGGTCTATTTGGCTTTAATTTATCTCCCTTATGAGGAGGTGGGCCCGATGAAAGGGGAGGGATAGAATCAATCTGAGACTATAGGATGTGACTTCTATTTCTTCTCCTTCTTTCCTAAAAGATGTCTAAGCTACCAATGCATGAGTTTGTGAGCTTGTGAGAGAATCCAACTGAGAGAGCTTAGCTTTCTCTCGAGTCAAATGATCACAGAAAACCTCAAAGGATGGCATGGTAAATCTAGTACCTAAAGCATCCATGGTGGAATGGAAGGTAGAAGCAAAAATTTGAAAGTTTCCATGAAGCTTAGAAAGGATCAGGTAAATGCACTTAGTGTCAATCTTGATCTTCCCACAACCTTGCAATAAAGATCTCTGTTGTTTTAACTTCATCAAGAAGTCCTCAATGGAAGGAAAATAATTGGGTACAAAACTCATTCACTGTACCAAACAAGTCGTTAAGCTTGGTCCATATAGCTAGAGGGGTATTTGACCCATCAAGTTGAAATTGTAGAGTGTCTAATACATGTAAAGAAATCAACCCTATTGCCTCATCCATCTTGTTCTTGTGTTATATGACCCTGAAAGGCCTCTGTAACACTGGTTGCACTCTGTGTAAACAAGACCACAACCCTTTTGACTAGAGAAATCATGTCATCAAGGATTTTCATGTGTGATAGTTACAAGGGGTCAAAAGTTCTAGAGAAGAAGAGGTCTGAGCCATATTTTTGAGAAGGGGTTTCATTTTGATATAATTTCGAGTTGACTAAAGTAAATTACATAAACAAGAAGCTAGAAGGAATGTGTGTACAAGAAAAGAAAAACTTCAAATGAGTATCATGTGTACCTTTGCAAATTCTTGATAAGAATGACAGAGAATCTAGAAAGTGCTTGAGAAGAGATTTTCAACACTTCTTTCAGATCGAAAAACAAAGCAAAATTGAGCAAGTTATGTCCCCTGGAATGCAAGAGCAATCATCTGACTTTGACTACAAAAATATATACCATACTAGAAAAATCACTAGTAAAACCTACACAAATGTGTCTACCTTGAAATCATCTTTTTGATGGTATCTCGTTTGCCCAATTTCGACACCATATGCTCCTGATAGAGCCAATAAAATTGACAAGTACCTTGTTATGCCAAGGAAAAACAAATATCCCCCTTAGGCCCCCAAAAATAAGCCCCTTGGGCTTTCACGTGATTGGTCGCTTGGCTGGAGCACTACTGGTGGCGCATGGGAAGAGAAGGTGGGCAGAGGTGGTTACGGAATAACATTCGAGCGAAGGTCA
The DNA here is from genome assembly GCA_028749045.1 of Cupressus sempervirens. Taxonomy (NCBI): domain Eukaryota; kingdom Viridiplantae; phylum Streptophyta; class Pinopsida; order Cupressales; family Cupressaceae; genus Cupressus; species Cupressus sempervirens. The sequence goes on from CM053790.1 coordinate 146,784,294, forward strand.
AGTGTTGGTGGCTACTGGGTAGTGTCATTGGCACAGGTGGAGTTGAGATGGTTGTTGGGCAGCAAAATGGTGGCCGCTTAGCAAAGCAACATTTACAAAGTGAGTTTTTTTTTAAATTTAAAATAATGCAAACAAAAATCTTTTTTTAAAATCAAAAAAATTATGATTAGTTCTAATTTCTTTGCCTCATTTTGTGTGTCAAGAGTCATACATCCCTAGTAGGCAAAAAAATTCACCTCGAATTGCCCAAACTCCAAAATAGACGTGTTTTATATGGAAATAAGGGTTTTGATATCCTCTAAATCCAACTGTGAGGTCTATTTGGACTCAAGGTGCCCCAAAATTTAGAGACCCCCTATTTCCACAGAAAATACCCAAAAAATGTCAGATCTGATCCAACAAACCCTTGATCTCTATCCGTTCAAAAAATTCGAACAAGTTGTAGTAGATCCAGCTTTGATACCATATAAGATTTGATGCAAAACAAATCTTCTAAGCCTAAGAAACCCGCATGCAAAAAACCTGTCATAAAGAAGAAGAGAGGGAAAAAGTACAAGGAATTTGCTCGAACAATATCCAGGATTGAATTATCAGCCAAAAGAATGAATCAAAGTACAATGGATCAATCTTTAATAGAAGGAGATCAAAAAACCTAATAAGAAACATTGATAGGAAAATAGATATTTAATAATTAATTTAATTATTAAATGGCCAATGCAAGTGCATGAAATTGAAATCTTAAGAAGGGAGTAAAGTTAAATTAATTAATACAATTAAATTAATACTTTACTCTAACAAAAACAATCGAGGGGAGAGATGCAAAGATGGAGACACCAAGGAAACTCGGGAACAAGGAGGGCGAAGGGGACTAGCGAGGCAACAAGAAGGCCCAAAGGAGGGGACCAACACGAAAAAGCACTATCGAGGATGGGGATGGTCATGACTATTATAGGAGAGTTTAGGATGACAAGATGTACTAAGATCCCAACTCACATCACTGGAGTGGAACCAAGCCCTAGCTCAATCGTGATGTGGGTTGGGGTCTCAATACATCTTGGCATCATGCAGTACTCTCCTCCTATTATAGTCGTGGTCATCCTAATCCCTAATGACGCTTTGTCATGTTGGTCCCCTCCTATTGCCTTGTTGATCCACTTCACCCTCCTTGTTTTCCTCTTCTTTTTAGTGGGTGAGTTTATTTGTCTTGTCTTCTATTTTAAGATTTTATTAATCTCTTATTTTGATTTAGTTAAAATCGAAGCCACAACTAAGTCATTGACTCCTACACTCCTAGATTACAATTAAATAATAAAAACAACATAATAGAAACAGGGCAAAACATATACTATTCTGAAATTACAGCTAAATAGATAAAAACTAGCAGTCACAAGCTTTTGTGCTTGCAACGATGAGCCGCTAGGTGTTTATTTTAAGTAATATAATATTTTATTTTACAATAAATTAAATAAATAATATTTATTTATTTAATTTATCATATATTAATAAATTATCATGAAAAATATTTAAAAATAGCAACTCCCACAAATATCATATCATATTGGCTAAACTAAAAATCAATATTACATTAGAAATTATACTAATTTAAAAAATAAATCAAAACAATTTAAAAACTAAAACTTCAATCATACAAATATTTTTAAAAACTTCTAAAAATTAATATAAAAAATGAATATGAGAAATATTCAAAAATATAGTTAAAAAAAAAGAACTCCTCCCACAAATATATTCTATTGACTAAACTAAAGATTAATATTTGAAATTAAAAAAACTAAGATAAAAATAACATTAAAAATGAATAATAATGAGGCAAAACAACGAGCAAAAATATAATTGACGGTATCTGGCGGGGCAGCCGAAGTGCAAGATAGACATAATAAACATATTTCTGCCCGAAGAGATGAGCATTTCAAAAGCATACTGAGATCATATTCTATTCTACCAACGTGATTTCCTATGCACTTTAAAAACAAATCCAACTTATTCTAGATTAAGTCATACATTACTTCTTATGTGCATGCTTTGCTATTTCTTTCAGCACAATAGCGCCCTTAATCACCGTAACAACCACCTCTGACGACCACTTAAGTGGGAAAAAATCTACACGCTCTCAAATCTCAAACTGGTGATTTTCCTCAGTATGAATTGGTTACACAAGTAGCATTGAATCACAAGGAACAATCGAGGTATTCTTTAGATTTGAGGCTTTTGCAGTCCTTTGAATTGGCTGATTGTTCTTGGAAGTGCCCAATAGTCATTTGTGTTGCTATCCCCAAATCATTTATTTCTTTTGTTGCCTCTGCACCAAAAATTGTGTTCAAGTGTTTTTATATTGTTTCATTATACAGATAACTCATCACACCAACAGAGACCCTACCACTACCCTCTTCCTGCTTCACATAATTATTAATTTTGAAATTTTCAATTAGAAGTATATGGTAGTTTTCCTTTTTGTAAATAGAGGTTTAGCAACAAAGCCTAACGAACAGCAATAAAAGACTGTGAATTTTCATATATTTTAAGCTCTCTTGTTCTGATGATGATGGATCACCGATATGATCCAAAATGTTTATTGAAAACTTTCACAGAATCAAAAGTTTAGAAACATAGCATATATCTATATGAATTGTAGAAATCTACTAACACTCACAATAATTTTTTTTTAATGAAATTGTAACATTAAGAAGCTACAATCTTAGAGAAAAAACTAGCTACTGAAGGGCAATTCTTAACTCCACAATTTCCACGTAAATACTAACCTCTGTATAGTCAACTTGCTGTGAAAATTTATTTATTTTTCCTTGTCAACTGATAATCTTAAAGGGCTTTATAATGAATAATTATTAAGACACGATACTTGTTGACGGTTTTACAAATGAAGTTGCAAGTAAAGTAGGTTTAATCATATAGGGGTAGTCTCAGCGCATCAGTGCTAAGTATTTCATTCATTTCAGGAAAAGTAGGTTTGCATCAAGATGCAATCTGTACCAAGTGTTTCATTTATTTTTGTGGGAGATGTGAACCAGTACTCATGAAACATGGATCAATGAATTTGATTCAAAAAACTACAAATTTGATTCCTAGATATTTACGTTTGAAAATTTGAATAATTTATTTTTAATAGAAGTTTAACATAACATCAAAATTATATAAACCCAATATATAATAAAATATAATTTTCTAAAAGTCAAAATATATGAAATTTTCGTTCAGCTGTTGATTTGTTTAATGCACTCTAGGATAAAATATAATTCCTTATAGTGAATAAGTGAATGGTATTTCATTTTGGCAGATTTAAAATCTACTAAACAACGAATTTAAAAACATGTAACCTCAAAATTTAAGTTAAAAAATGCTTCAAAATATCAAACAAATCAGGAGTCACTATCTTCCCACGAAGAGATGAAGCATATCTAAAGCATAATAAAATCATATTCGATATATTTAGCTTTCTTGTATGTACTTGAACTCGTCGTCGAGATTTTCTATGCTCTTTCAAAACAAACCCACCTCAAGCACATCAAATATCCCGGCTAATTTTAATTTTCAGTTTTTGCTCGTTCTTTCTACGCGAAGGCATTCTTTATCATGCGTTGACGCTATGATGGTCTCAGGCAATCATTTAAGTGGCTAAAAAAATCAGCTCTCTCAATTCCAAACGCCTCCTTCTGATGGGTGTGAGATAGTTCAAACCTGCCTTGAAACTATCCAGCCACACCAACCGACTACTGATGATGTTTCTCGGTCTGAATTGGTTCCAGAAGTAGCATGCAATCACAAGAAACTGTCGAGGTATTCCTCAGATTTGAGGCTGTTGCAGTCATTACTCCCCAAATCATCTATTTCTTTAATATAAATTTAGAACTGTAAGTTAGATGAAATTATGTTTAAATTTATCAATATAGCGTAGACTCCAACTTTGAACCATGATTTGAATTGGGTGGGTGAGCAGCGTCTATCCAACATTCTGGATGCACAGCAACGTATCCAACACTCTGAATGTACAAATAACTATATTTATTGATCAACTGAATTTTAAAATATAATTTTTAACTAATTAATAAATAAAATCAAATATACATCCAGTATGATGAATAAATCATATATCATATACATTGAGTATAAGATTCAACCTTTAATCAATATATATGATATATGATTTATTCATTGAATATAAAATTCAACCTTTAATCAATATATATGATATACGATTTATTCATCATACTGGATGCATATTTGATTTTACTTATTAATTAACTGAAAATTATATTTATACAAGCGTTCCACCCTCAGCACGTCAGAATGACGCTGATCCGGCGGGTAAGACCATCTGACGCGCGTGATGTGGAGTCAGCGTGTCATTGGTTGACTCGCTGAGGCCGTGGTCTCTGACCCGACCACGGTGGCCAACCTATTTAGCATAATAATAGTAATTTTGAAAAAAATAGAAGAAACAATTTCACTCCAGCCAAATGTTCATCAATACAATTTAAACAGAATACAAGAAAAATGCATAAACAATGCATAATATGAGACCCATGACATAGAAATGAGGATTAATGAACATCCAGATTAGTTTCCGAATAAATAGTAGTGTTTGCATTCAGTTATATGTTCAGGATTGAAAAAAGGTCCTTATCTTCCTTTATTATCCATTACATAGAATAACAAGTTTCATTACTTCACAACCAGATATAAAGTTGTGTATCATATATATAATATTTTCCATTATTCACTATGCATAAAAAGTGAAATATGAGGTTGTAGGTCTCAATCTCTCTAATAAACTATATGAAATAATAAGGTTGTAGACTGAGTCTATAGCTATGGTCGAGGAGGGGGATAAAGCATGATTAGGCGTAGCTGATCAGAGGGGATTTTATATATATTTGACAATATTTATGATTTCTATATATCTATGTTTTCTATTTCTTTCAGCTACAATTTATATTTGTACTTGTGTGATGGATGTAAGTTTATGTATATGATCAAATTGGCTCTATTTGATAATGTTATAGTGTCTTTAAGCTTTATTTAATAATTAGTGCATGAAATAAGTTTTGCATTGTTCAAAACCTTTAAATTTCAAGGATTTTTTTTCATTTTGTCGTGTCACAAGTCGAATCAGCCTTGACAAGTCTGAGTCTTGAAACTCTGATTTATATAGAAACTTTTATTTCTCATTCTTTCCCTCTATTTACTTTCTTCTTTTTATTTCCATCCTATTGTGTAAACTCAATATTAATGGAGACTCCCTCATGAAATCCGACAACTCTTTCTCCCTTCCAACTCTATATTGTAATCTTAATCTTTCAAACGAAAAATATTAAAACCCCCAGTGAAATGAGTACTAAGATATTCTAATGAAATTTAAACAGTGGTCTCTTTATATACACTTTGAAAGTGAATTAATTTACCATAGTATTACGTGAGCATACAACAATATGCATATTGAAATGAACATGATGGTCATTTTACAATATGAGATACATTAAAATCATATTAAAAATTGTTAAAATATAGAATTCTATGCACATAATAACATATTTAAGTATAATACATAATTATATAAACTTAATGAAAAAACTTTTTAAAAACTAAATATTTATTGATATTTTTAAGTGCTAATCTACATAAATCTATGTAGATTAAAAGATAAACAGAATAAAGAAAACCATATGGCGGAGACATCCACCATTGCTAGACTCATTTTTCTCGAATATACTGTTCCCTTACTTTTACCTCTCTTTTGAAAATTGCTTTCAGCTCCATTCAGTTATTAAGCTAAAAGTAAGTTGTTTCTCAGATATGGAATAAGATATGACTTACAATCAATTGCTATTGACCTTTTCTTGTCTTTTTGATAGAATGAAAATAGATAGATTTTAAGGTACCCCCACTCTCTTATACAGATCATAGCCAATATGAGACTCAAGCTTAACAAGAACAACCAAATTTCAATAAGATACAAACAGCAACAAAGCTGTAATCTAAGAGCAAGCTAGCATGGTATCATTCTTATTTCCTTTCTTCTCTCTATATTGCTTACACGTTATCATTATTATTTCTTGCAGGAATGAGGAAATTAGCAAATTTTTTAAAGATCATGATTATTCCCAGCCAAATCGTATCAGGCATTTCTTCATAGGCCAACGTCCAAGCCCTCATACAAACAGTAAACCAACTTGTGAATCTCCATTCAGTTCGGGCAAGGAAAGTAATACTACCCTTTCTACTTTTGTTTCCTTGGGCAAGAGGTGTTTTAGAATGGAAGGTGGAGAAATTACTGCTCAAAATTTTGAGAAGAAATTCATCCAAAACAAACCCAAGGTTATAAGCTCCGGTGAGGAGTTCCGCAGAAGATTAGAAGCTTCCATTAGTAAAGTGATCTGTCTTCTATGGCATACACTTACAATTGTACAAAAATGTGGTCAACTTAAGTCCAACAACACACAGACCAAACTAATTTCTCCATTTGAAGCATGTGCACTAAAGCTATTGAGAGCAAAAAGCTCATTGGTCTCAGAGAGAGAGACGTCTGCCGCAACAGCAACTGTTGATCCCAAAATATCAGACGGAAGTTGGGAAACTGAAACAGAAGAAAGAGATATACAGTTATTATGGGCAGAGAAATGGAGACCAAAAAGATTAGAAGATTTCCTTTGTCACAAGCAACAAGTACAAGAACTTCAGTTGCTGGTAAAGTCTTTCTATTTTATTGTTTTTTTGTCTGTGGAAGAGGTTCTTGCTTGATTGTTTGGAAAGTTATTTCTAAGCATAAATTTGTGGTAGAGCTTAAAAAGATACCATGATCTTGTTAATTGAGACATCCAGAGGCCCAAATAATAAATAACATACCAGTTGTTCACTTTCAGCCTCATTGCAATAAGAGATGTCTTTTACACAGAAAACATTGTAGCTGTTACTGGCATTACTTATAGCTATATCTTAGATAATATTTTAACCCTGGTCTAGTTGTACCCTACAAAGTACACGATCCAAATAAGAATGTAACCATTCCTTGAAATACAGCATTTATCGTAGGATTTTAATGTTTCTAACTTCTCATAGCATTAGAGCAGTATTTGTTTGCGGCTATGTAATGTTACATCCCAAATTTTGTCCTAAAATTTTTAAGCTATTTATAGCCGTTGAACCAAATTAATTTTTCATGTTCATGTGAAATCGAGTTAGTTCATTATAGCCATTGTTATATCATATTAGTTATAGTCATTATTTATTTCTTCATGTTCATATGAAATTGAATCAGTTAAATTATAGCCGTTGCATCGATTTGATTATCAAATGAAACTAGTGAGTTAAATGTAGTCGTTGTGTTCATGTGAAACGGAATTAGTTAATTTTAGCTGTTGTACAATGAAATTTCCTAACGATCACTTGATGATTTTGTTTAACAAATTATGAATCTTGAATTGATGTTTTGGTAAGAATATTGTTAAAAATGTTTATAGGATGAAGACCGGAGAGAGAGGGGAAGCATTATGAATCGAGGTCATCAGAATGGGATGAACATAAGATTTAGTCATCAAGAATGACAGGTTTGACTTTAAAGTCGCCGTGGCAAGGTTATTAGAACTTGACAATAAATTTCTTAGTAGAAAATTGCATGAGCTATAATTAAAAATTAAAAGCAATATAATTATAAAAATAACAAAGTTCTTACATTTATTAAATTTATTAAATAATAATATCACTTAATATTATTTTACTCTCTCGATTAAGATCATAAATAAATAAATACAACGTGGCACCATTACATTAGAGTTATTAATCCAATAATGCCACCTTGCAATTACGTATTTATAAACTTAACCAAGATGATAATATAATATTAAATAATATAAAAAATAAACTATTCATCTTTCCTTTCGTTTCAATTTTCCCTCTTTTCATATTACTTCTTTCAAACTGAATAATAAAAGAATTCGAATGAATTCTTGTAACGGCAAGGAAGCCGTAAGGTCAGCTTGAAATACATATTTATGTGAGCTTTGTCGTGTACTGGCATACCATTGTTCCCCGATATTCGACTTCATTTCTTTGCAAGTTTTCATCAAGTTTCCTTGCTTGATACGGTGCCTACAGCACTCAAAATTTATCATTTTGCATTCCAAAATCAGTGGCACACCCATGGAAGTCTAGGAAGGAGACGTTGGGTCAGTCTCAGCAAAAACAACTGCAGAACAAGTGTGTATCACGTAAGATGGTGTTTCACAAATTCTTCTTTTCCCTTTTACCTTGCACAGCTGAGTCTATTTCTAAATCTTTTCATGCAAAGTGCTGAGTTGGTTTTTACTCTTTCATGCTATGTAATGAATCAACTTTGTTAAAATCTTTCCATACAAGTGCTGAGTCGACTTTTATTCTTTCCATGCTATGTAATGAATCAACTTTGTTAAAATATTTTCCATGCTATGTGCCGAATTAGTTCTTAATTTAACCTTTTCCATGTTATGTGATAATCATGCCGTCCTCAATGGAAAGTCTGTAACCATCTTTAAAAAGTCTGAATTAAATTTAGTCATCTGCCAAAGCAATTCCATTCAATCGAATATCTTGTAGAAGCAGAATACAATTAAATTTACCAATCTTTATGAGTAATGCCTAAAGATTCTTCATTTAATAACTGTACTATTAATCTCTGAAAGATACGATTCAATAGCTGATAAACAGTAATGAGAACACCAAGGATATCACCCGGCTAATGCCAAAATGAGGTGATGAAGGTGTAGGATATGCAAATAAAGACAAATGTTCAGGCACCAAAGAGTCACCGGCCTGATGGCCTAATTATGGTGAGGAGGTGTAGATGAACTTGTAAAAGAAATACATGAATGAAATTAGTAACCATTAATATATATAAATTATATCTAATGAAATTAGCTCATGCAAATTTCACTTTCGAAATTAGTTGTCAAGCTGAGTGGTGGAGATTGAGTTATAAACCCACATTTCGAAATCCTTGGTCAGGGTGGTAAAAAGCAAACTTGCCACAACAATTGATCGTGTTGTTGTCCTAATGCTTCAGTTATTCTTTCGAATAGCTGTTGGGACCTCAATCCACCTGATTACTCCGATGACTGGATCAATGAACGTCCCATGCCCGACCTCGGGGTAGGGAGGGCTGTTCTATTAAATTAGAACTTGTGGGGATAAGTAAAAAGGTCCGCGATTGGGAGGTTAAGCCTATGATAATGCTTCTCCTCTCACCAAAGTCAAAGCTTGGGCAACCAATCAGAAAGTCTCTCAATTAGACATAGTATGTTCTATTTACCCTGTAAGTTTAGTATTTTTCTTTTAAAGTTGTAAATTACATTTACTGAAAAGTTAGATATTATTTTTCAGAATTACTTAGTTGATCATGAGCATATTAAATTGCATTTTCATTTCAGTAATCTATAAATAGATTAGATTTAATTTTTCAACTGAATATATCAACTAATAGTTAATTTGTACGACTCAAAATTCAGTTTTTATTTCTATGTCATGTGAATTTGAATTATAAATAAGTTAGTTTAATGATGTAATTAGTTTGTAGAAAATCCAGTTGTTACAATGTAATGTCCCCTATTATGAGGCCGCCAATTTCCAATGATTAACATACATCACTATACATTTTAAATCAGATTAAGTCAATGAATGTTTCATAATGCATCTGACTAAGTGCCAATTCCTTACTTCTCTCCTCTACATCAACCCTAAGGAGGATGGCTTGACACCAATCTACAAATAGGTTCACTCAAGGCATTGGAAATGTATGTTCATACCTATCTCAGAACTTTCCATCAAGCCATTGAAAATACATGTTCTTATCCATCTTGGAGCTTACCTACCCCTTGTGAGGATTTACTCTGCCTCTCCCTACACAATACCGTTGTATACTCTTCAAGGCTATAGCAGACAATTAAGTAATAGACTATGATCTATTAATTTTAATTAGTTATGAATAAATATTATATACATAAATACTTACACCCAGAGACACACACATGCATACATACATAAACTGATATAAATATATAATTTTCAAATTGCACCATTATAAACTGTTACGTATACTTCACCACACGCTAGACCATATATTGGTCCCTTATTCCCTAGCAGCAATCATCTATAATATTCTAAAAATCAATGTAGATCCACAGGTAAGTCACAGGAGGCCTATATGCTCTAATATGATCTACATTGATCAGAGTCAAATACATTTATAATCTTTTTTCTTCAATGCCTCAATGAATGGATTGGTTCATTTGTCCCTAGCAGAAATCATCTATAGTATTCTGCAAGTCGGTGTGAATCCATAGGTAACTCACAGCAAGCCTATTTGCTCCAATACGATGCTTACCAGCATATATATATATATATATATACACTGTTTCCTTTTGTCATCAGAATCAAATATATTTATAATCTATTTTCTTCAAAGCCTCAATTAATGGATTGCTCCCTTTATCCCTAGCAGCAATCATCTATAATATTCTGCAAATCAATGTGGATCGATAGGTAAGTCACAGCAAGCTTATTTGCTCTACTTTGATGCTTACCAGCAAATATATATATATATATTCTATTTTCTTTCATGTTCAGAATCAAGTATATTTATAATCTATTTTCTTCAATGCCTGAATGAAAGGATATGAATGTCTTGTTATATATCTATAAAATGGCAGATTTGTAAGTCACTTTTGCAAAGGAAATATCCCATGCCTCTTCACACTCAGGACTCTTCATAATAACTATTAGACACTGTTTATCATATCAGTTGCTTCATTTATTATTAAAATTTGTGATTATAGTTATTAACTGTGCCTCGGCAATCCCATATGGTAATAGATTAATAGTATAATTGCTGCCCATATTGATGTTTCTTATCATTTAAACTAGTTAGCTTAAGGATCTTCATCGATGATTGCTGACAATTATTCTTAGTATTGACAGTGCTTAAGGGTATATAAGAGTTGCTGTCAGCATGGGTGCCATTTCACACTCTTGCTTCACTCCTTAATGGTCATTACATCTCACTGCTTGGAACAGTTTGTGGTCATATGAAACTTCAGTATAATGTTTTGACCACCAAATTGCTGTTTTGTTCTTTATATCATCATCGCTGATAACTGATCACTGCTAAGTTTCAATACCTAATATCTTTGCACTTCATCAGCCATGTAAACCTTGCATATTTTAATATGCACTTGACTAGTTGACTGATGGTTATCGATGACCATCATTCAATGATTGAAAACATACCTTGTATAACTATTGCCTTCCATTAATTGTTGTAACCTTGTTATTATTAATTGCTTTTGTATTAGCAATGTTTTATATTTTAATTTTACTATTATTTATTTATTTTATGTCTTTATTTTTTTTATGGAGGGTTCAGACCTACAAGGCAACCCAGTGAGGCAAGAGGTCTGCAAGCTACCAACTGACGAAGGCCACCACTGAAACGATTTAGGAGCCTGATACGGGCCCACTCGTGCCTAAAACCTTAGAGCCAAGGACTGAGGGGCATCCATGCCGTCAAAAATCACCCAGGTCACAATCCCAACCTCATCCCTTATGGTGTCGAAGCCTTGCACTCAGCAAGACTTGATCCCTGGTGGACTCTTTGTGAGCCATTCAACTTCACTAGTAAACCAAGGGCCCATTGAGAATGTTTTAATTTTAAATTATTATTTATTATTAAATCCAAACTCAGATAGGGAACATCACAAACTCGAGGATATTGTACAAGATCTTGTATTTGTTATTTGGTATATGGTCTCTTGGAAGTGTAGTTGAATAAAACAGTCTAAAATTATCAAGGGAAAATTTCTCTGTTTTTCTTTAAGCCATAAAGCCACACAAATTTGATCCTAGTTTTTTGAAGTCAACAAGAATCTAGAAACAAAAGATGGTATTGCTGGCAAGTTGGATGACAAAGTAGATAGAGCATAATTGGTAAAGTAAACTCTAAGTGCTCCATTCGATTGGAGGTGGTGGTTTGACTTTTTCCTTTGAGGAGACTGGATCCAATGAAAAAGGAATCTTTATATAAGCAGATAGAATCTTCATGGGAATAGGATGATGGATGTGAGCCTCTTAAAAGTGCAAAAGTAAACAACTAGCAAGGAAGAATTGAAGTGGGAGATCCTCTTTCAAAGTATATACATGTGTTGGTTAACAGTTTGTCTTCCTTGGATATTGGTTTACCTGAGTCTTGATGTGTCCAATGTGGTGAAAGACGAAGTAGTTAGCAACAGAATGGGTCAATGTAGGTGTTCTATCAAGGACCCCCGAATTGAAAGGTACAACTCCATTCTGTGCAAAGATTCGCAATGAATATTGTTTTTAGTAGATCAACTCTTAACCAAAGAGCAGAAGAGGTATGACCAAATTGCCCAACATTTCAAGCAATCCAGGCGGATTTCAGATGATGACTCACAATCTCCACACGTATGAATGCATATGAATCAATTTTAAGCTCTTTTAATACCTAAAATGTAGTCTAGTTGTCTACTGAATGCAAGATGCAAAAATACAAGACTATCTACTAATGCATACTGCATGAGAAGAGAGAATGTGATTAACTAAACCATACCCAAATTGCCCAAGTTACTGAGATTACCCAACAACCGTTTACTTCCCCTACTCAGCACATAATATTAACCAAATCCCAAACTTCTCATACAGCCATGAAAATGCACATGAAACTAACTTGCATAGAATAGAGGAAACAAGAAGATACTATGAATGATGGTGATAAGTCATATAACCACTAAAAGAAAGCAACAAAACCCAATTTATCTTTAATCCCACAGTTTCCATTAACAACACATTTCATTCCAAACACCATCTAAGAGCTAAGACTAAACTAACATGAACAAAAAAATAAAAATATAGATGCAGAGTCTCACACAGTAGTCCCAGTCATAGTTGGAAAACTCGCCAAAACCAAAAACTTGCCAAGCCCCCCAAAAATTTAATTGGGAAAATCTCAGCCATTTTTTTTAAAAACTTGGGAAAACTCAGGAACCTAAAAAAACTGCTAAAATTTAATTCAAAATACATTTTTTTGTAAATTTCAATGAGAAGATGCATTTAATGAGTTCATTATAGAGAACAAAAAAGAAACAAGCAAGAGTTTAGATATATATAAATGCATAGTGGGTACAAAATCGCATTTTCATGTGGTTTACTAATGGTGGGAAGCATAATAGTAAATAGTTTGTGTCGAACTGGAAGTAAAAACATCATTACAATCACATCTTCCTCTTCCTAGCTCTACTAGCATACTGTAACTCTCTATTTTACATAATATATATAGGCTTTTTGCCTTTTGTTTTTAACAAAAAAAAAATTAAATATTTAAAAAATTAAAAAAATTAAAAATTTAAAAAGAGTTTTTCTATAAAACTCACCCATTTTTTGCAAAAACTCGACGATTAATTGACGATTTTTCCACAAAAACTCAGCGAATTTTTCTATAGCCGAGTCGGGATTAAATTTGTGAAAAACTCGCCAGTCCCAAAAACTCGGCGATTAGTAGAAACTCACCAATTATTCGGCGATTATGCCAACAATGGTCCCAGCTATAAGGGTTTGCCCATATAATAATTTGTCGATCTTATTTACTTCTCAAAAAGTTACATTTATAAGCCCTTTAGAACTCGCCTGTTACATTTCATGATTACAATACAGAGCATCTTTGGACAGATGTATTCTGAAAGTAGGATTGACTGATCAGTCATCCATTACAAAGCCTCAGCCTATGAGGAGAATGCCATATATGGGTACAACATCAAAAAAAAAGAGGAAAGGATGACACTTGTCACATCTTGCAGGGAGAATGTAACACTTTTTGATAGAGCATCAGTTCTTCTTTGGAGTTACAAATTTAGCTCTGTAGGCCTTCATTGTGCATCAATTACATTCTTCAGCTCCATGACACCTGGAATGAGGATGTTGTCAGCTCCGCCCAATAGACTCAAACCAACCCCCCTACAATGAGATAGAAGAGTGAAGAATCCCAGATCTGATTTGTATATGACAAGTGTCCACTTGAAATCTCATCCTACTGTTTGAAAAGCACACTTGAAACTACTCATTGATGAGGAAAGCAATCTTTAATGGCAAAATAATCCTACTAGGAACATTCCTACCAAATCTAGAGATGACCCACTTCACCATTAAGCTCAAAACTGAATTTGCACTATCAAACAAAAATACAGTTGAGAGTGGAGCACATTGGATACATCTGAAAATCACAGTAACCCACTAATACCTGCATTTGATCTTATGGCAAAATTGAAAAGTTCATCTCTTCCCCTTTCTATTGATATACAATGCTCATATATTTGAATCAAAATCAGGCCCTTTCCAAACTTAGTCAAACCCTGGTTGACTCTTCTTGACACACGGTCTTCTGTGATTGGTTGCTTGATCCATGTCACCAGCTTTGTCATAATACACTTGGGTGCTTCGCCATGTCATTGCCACATGGCATCATCTTGCCGCTTCTCATCTCTGATAGCTCTGGCTTGCAGTTGTGCAAGATTTCAACACGTGAAGCCTCCTACATAGTCACTTGGCAGCAAAGCGTAACTCCAGAAGTCTTCAGATTTGACCATACGATGTTACACTTAACTGCCCATGGATGCACGCCTTTACACTTCCTCTTTGGACGTAACATCGTGACCACCCTTAAGTTGCACTTGCGCTCATATGCCTTCCTTTTTGGGTGTAAGTTCAAGAGACATAAAATCCTTTATGAACTTATGCTCACTGCCTTGCTCGTATCTTCGGATGGCTTTTCAAGTGAGTTTTGTTCCTTTTAATCTTTGGCCTAAAATACGACTAGGGCCACTCAATCTTTGTTGATCGAATGGTGTGTAACACTGTAAAGGATGTCGATGTCGATGCCGCAATAGATGTTACGTCAAGTATGCCACATGTCCTCTTTCCGGAGAATATGTGAATACAAGTCAATTTTGCCAAAATCAGCCCGAAATTCATTTGGAATCGTTGATCTAACTTGATCGAACCGTGGTCGGCTTGATGCCATGTCTCACGATTTTTTTTTAAATCGCCCTCATCCTAACCTTAATCGTCAGGCGTAACTTTGCAACTTCCTCTTTTACTGTTGTTAACTCCTCCAAACTCAAAACTACCTCAGGCTACGAACCAAGCATTAACATTAACTTCTCCATCTCTTAATTGCATCACAAGGACGCAAGGTCTCGCTTGTTTGCACTAACCTTTTGTAATAAACCGCAGAAACTTTGCAAACACCTGCAATTAACTATGTCGCATCATCGCGCCTTAGAAAAGACTAAAGTGTGAAACCTTTAGCACATTCATTTGAAACAAGAGGGTTAAGACATGAAAAAATATGCATATGAACATAAAATTAGGGTTTTTCTAGGAAGATCTCTACAACATGAAAACGCAAAACCCTAATTACATCAGTTTAACCTAGATTTTCACAATGGGTTCTTTAGAATTTTAACACTAGTGAAAATACAGCCATCACCAACCAAGACTTAGTTGAAAGGACATTGAGTGTTGATTGCAGGGTTGTTGGATCAAAGAGCTTCCTTACAACTGGGGGTGTTACCTTGTGCTAGCTAGCAAATGGAAAGGCAATTGCTTTAGTAACTGAAAGGGCTAGAGTATCACCTTGCTGAGATGAGAAGCTTAAAAAGGGATGGATTGGAAGTCTGGCAACAACATGTTAACTTGAGTAAGGCTAAGCTTTGTAAAACTCTGCATACATGGTTCCTAACTTAAACTACATGTTTAAATTATTAGAATTAAGGAGCATAGATTGAAAACTCTATAAGAGGTGCTTGCTCCACAGTGTTTGGATTTGGGACTCTATTTATAATCAAATGTCATGTCTAGTAGGAGAATATAAATATTTGTGTTTGTATGAAGATCGTGGACTTCCTCACCAACATTCAGTATTCTAACCAAAGGAATTTATCCCTTTTCTGGGTTTGTCACCTTCAATACAAGGCTTTGCTTAGCTGACTGTTATTTAGACGAGTGCTCTTTGAAAAAATAAGTCACTGTGTCATGAAAGCCATTGGTCAAAGCACAGTAGTCTCCACTTCTGGGCTAAATTTTTTGATTATTTCAAATACACACACACACATATATAACAAGCCTAGCAAGCATAATTTGCCCTTCAAATATCTAAAAACTCAAACTTGTTAACATTATTTATTTTTGGACACTACTTACTCAAGATTATATTTAATAATGCCTAACATCGCAGCAGCACCAAATGACCAAAAACTAGAGCCCATTTTTGTTGTTTTCACTGCAAAAATATCCAATATTCAAGCATCCTATTTCTATCTTCTATTGGCATCAAGGTCCTTCTAGTACCTCTAACTGATATCACATGGACCAAAGCCAGGTCCACATTACCAGCTTTCTTTCTACCTCACAATTTGTCACCACTGAATGTTAGGAAATGCTCTAATGGAGCTGTCATTTTTCCTCCTAGAACTATCCAACCTAAAAACCTTAGTTCCTGACATTTGCCTATTGACATCACTGGATCTTATATTAGTCCTTCTGAAATTATTGGTGACTACATATCTTCTTATCCAAGTTTTGGTAACAATGTGTGATAATGGTGTCTCTAGACAGCACCAATCTCTAACTTGGGTCATCACTAACTCCTTTTTCTAGTGAATTCCTAGATTTATCAAACATAAGCACCTTATCTCTATATATTCTCCGATATATTCAAATCTTAGAATGGCACTTTTGATGTGATTGGTGATATCTTCTTTTCCGAAGTTTGATCAAGGGAAGTGATAATGGTGATTTTATACAAGGCACTACTCACTTGCTTGGGTTTTCATCAACTCCTTTTTCTTGTGGTTTTCTCCTATGCTTGGTTTTCCTGTGGTCTTCTCACTTGCTTAGGTTGCCATTGACTTCAGCATCATTGTATATATGTACCTGGATTGGGTTTACCTTTCTCTGAGATTAGTATTAGATCAGTTAATGTGTTAAGAGACTTTCATCCTGTTATAATTCTCTATAACATACAAATATACTCTCAAATTTCATTGATCTCTTTGGGTCATCCATTGATGCTAATCTAATTTATTTATTTTCTTCATATTGATATCTTAATGTTGGAGAAAAATTACAATTCCAGAAACACCAACAAGATATATATCCTTATTTACTTAGTTTCATTTACGATTAGAGATCTAATAACTTCCATTCAACATTGGAAACCTAAAAAGGTGAGTGTGCCTTAATAAGAACCTGCCATAAGCAAAGCAAGAGCCACATAAGTGACTTTAATTTTCACTTTATATAAATGAAAAACTCTCTCCGGTACCTTTTTGGGAAACATTTTTGTGGCTTGTTGCTCTAAGTTTCACTCCCAAATAATAAGCCAGTTACCAACTTCAAGAAGAGAAGAATATTTGCTATATGTTATAAGTTACTGATTGAAATTAACAGCTTCTTCATTTGCTATAGAGTTATTGTCAAGGCTCTTTCCTTCAAAGTCATACATGTCATCAAAGATGGGCTGAGCCTTTAGTTGTAGCACTATTGGGAAGGTATACAATAAGCTAAGCCTTGTTTGTAACATGTCTTCCTCATCAAGATCGATTTCAAAATGCTAAGTATAGCCCTTCACTATGACTACACTGCTGATTTTAGATTTTGGTGTCAAATTAAATCAAGCTATAGAAACTCTTTAGCATCTTTCTTTTTCTTATCTAGCCACAATTGGTTATATATGGGAAGGATTTGGCCTTTGTAGTATCAAGCAGTGGTATACTCTTGCCCTTTCCTTTTATTTGTTTCTATTGAAACTTCAGGTAGTTTTTTCCCCTAAAGTTTTCTAGAAAATTTTATAGGGTACCATTTTTCGATGATTATTTTCTTGCTATTTTTAAGGAAGATGTTATTTGGAGAAGTCATTCATTTCGTTAGCATTTTCTACTAAATTTCTAGCTCTGAGATTCACTTGTGATAAACTTAGAAACTTGATACTTCAAATAATCTCTGCATCCATTCCTGATTCGGTTGCATCAATATGATTGGCCCTAGATTGATACAAGTATTATGCTCAAATTTTGGGGTGTCCTCTTTGCTTTCCATGCCACCCATATCCTCTAAAGTTATTTCATAATAAGGGTGAAAAACAAAGTAGCTCTGGATCACTAAACCTGTGTCTTAAATTCTTACATCTAGATGAAGTCTAAAAATATTGTTGCTACTCGTGTTTATTACTCTTGTTATAGGCTCCTTCAACCATTACCAAAAGAAGGTTAGAAAGGCTTCTTAAAGATTTTTCCTGGCCTAAAACACATTCATAAACAAATCTTTATGGTGTCTTGGTTGCAATGTTGTTTGAAAAGCTCAGAGTAGTATGGACCTAATTGATGTCAAACTCATGGAATGGCTCTTTGTGCAAAGTGGATTCTTAAGACTTTTAGGGGGTTGGGCCTTGAAAAATCTTAGTCTAAATATGTATCACTCAAGACTACCCTCTGAGAAGAGTTTGTTAAAAAGGCCTTGGTTTTCAACTATAGTAAAGATAGTAGGAACCTTTACACTTTAAAAGTATTCAAAGGGTTGAAAGAAAATTGAATTGTATCTCATTTACCCTGAGGACCAATTGAAGAAAGGACTTTCTATGTATGACAATTGCATTTGATGGTTTCTATTCCTTGTCAATGCTCTATGTTTGGCCCCAAACAATTCCTTTATCAAAGACTTTGAGCTATTTAAAAAAGTTATTGCCAAGTTCTTAATTTTTTGCCAAAACATATAAAAGGTGGCTGGTTAGACCTCAAATTTATGTAAGTTTGAACTTCAATTAAATAAGAGGATTGGCATAAATATCATCCATGCCTCCATATTGTTGGAATACATGTGTTATTCACCTATAATAAATGTTTTTATTCATTTAAGGTGAAATTGGAAGTACTTTTCCATATATAGATAGAGCCAATTATAGGTCATGTTGTCTCAAATCATCTGATGAGAGCACTTGTCATGATCTAACTTAATCCTTACCTAAGCTTTCATCTAGCATTTTTCTTTTATTATCATTCATTTGTACCTTGTATTCAAATCCAATTAAAAAAGTTTGTCTTGATACAGCATTCCTGTTTGGATCAACCTTTCTCTCAGATGTAATGGGTGTTTTAGTTGCATATGGTTTCTAGGAGATGTGGTGTTCATTATTCGAATCCAACATGGTATCAAAGAACCAAATCTTTAACTTACTATCCAAATTCTTAGAGATCTAGTGCCTTGAGGGAAAGCTTGTTCATCCTATAGCAAAACAAGCATCAACATTTGAACTAAAATAGCAAAAAACCATGAGAACCTTATTCAAGTACCCAAATATTATGAGTACAAGATCTGAGGCCATTCATACATCCTTTGTATAGATTCATACACTCTCAGCCATTAAACTTTGTACAAAAATCACACCCACATCACCTAATACATGCACAAAATTTCTGATTTCTAAAATATTTTTTTCAAAAGAGTCAATCAAAAAGGTCGCAAGCTTTTAATTCTACGCACTAAGTGCAAATCATACCTTGGCAACAAATTTGAACTGACCACATGAGCCCCTTGTCAACTTGTGATGACTTGTACCATCACCTAGCACATCACCAACAAGCCTTCAACCACCAAGTGCACCCATTCAACACCACCAACAAAATCAAGGGAATGTTGATTTGACTTGCAACAAACTAGTGCATACCAATGCACAATATGAATATCCCAACAAACCGAAGTTTTCCCCGAATTTTCATGACAAACGGGGAGTATTCGTTTTAACCCCAACATTTACTAACCACCTTGATGAATATTTCAAGGAATCTTCTTTTCTCAAGGACAATAATTTTTTTCGACAAACCAAATCATTATTTCAAACATATCCTCACTAATGTTAACATCACCATATGTACCCTTCCCTAGTCCCCCCCTCCTAGCCCCCATTTGGCTCTAAGGGAGCATTTTTTCTTTTTGCCATAACTTGAACATACAGTGACAAAGTCAAGGAAATAAGATGTTAGAAACATCATTAGATTCTATATTACAATTTATCATTCTCATATCCTTTTGTTCAAAACCCTAATTATATTATTCCTGCCCTTTCATATCATGGCAACAAAGTGCTCCAATTTTGTGAAGTGTCATAAGAGCTAAAATTGCATAAACGGAAGTCAAATATATTATCAAGGATAGCTAGAGACAAACATCTTAACAATTAAATGAAGATCTGAAGTATAGGATAAGAAAATACAATATAAATATCATTGATTATATTGACACACCTAGCAACACATTCAGCTACTTGGAGATTGATAGCCTAAAAAATATTGATTATGGGAAACACAAGTGTCGTGAATACCAGTATCAAAGCTACAAACTGCAATTGGGAACATTAAAGCAAAGTAACAAGAATCGGAATCGACAAGGCTGAATCAAATCGTGAATCAGCCATGAATCGGAATCGAATCGGCCATGAATCGGCAAATTTAAAAAACCCTTGAAATTTAGTGAGCAACTTATTTCATAAACCCTTGTAATAATCCATACTAGATTATTATGTGTCAGCAGACTCAGCACTGATTATATTTGAAGAAACCCATATTTCAAAACATAGGAATTTGAACAAATAATTGGTGAGCAATCTGATTTAGTTATTCTGAGCAATATCTCTCAAATTGAGAATTCCAAACACTAGATAATATATCAAACAATTGGTGTACTCACAATTTACTGGTAAACTTTTCAAGCTCACTAAATACTTGATTCTGGAAGCATACCTATAATAATCTTGACTAGACTTCAGACTCAGCACACATTATCCTTAATCATGATTATGTAGACTGACATTATGTCAAACAGTTGGATTGTAACCTTGGTAATAACCCTTCCCTAGCTTATAAAAAATTTCACAGTTTCTTCATGGACATTTTACGAACATTTTGCAAGCAACTAAGCTAAATGCTTGAATACCAATTTCTTTTGAACAAATATCAGTCAACTAGACAATATAAATAAAACAGCTATTCTAGTAAGCTTGAGAATTCCAATTCACCTATTATGAAATGATAGAAGGCTATCTCATAACAATGTTCATACAGCAGTATAAATGCTCAACCTCTGAAATGGATATTCCACTCACAAATCAATATTAAAATGTGCATACAGCAGTATTACACTCACCCAATGTAAAGATTTGGTTCTAATAAATATATCAAGTGCAAGAAGGGTTACGCAACACCTGAAGTGACAATGCTCATGGATTCTTTAGAGTCCCTGCTGTATATGATGGTGTTGTAGATAGTTATCTGCAGAAGCAACGTTATTGCTACCTTCCTTCACCCGGGATTATATCCCTGTTGTGAGTAGCCTGATTCTCCAACTATGTTCAGACTATAATCTTCAAAAACCCTCCTTACTTGGCTATGGTAAAGTCTGCCTACCTTGCCTGTTGTCCCACATAATACACAAGCACTAACCTGTATGTATTAATTCCTTGGAGGTCTTCAGACACCTGTATCCTCTTTGCCACTGAACTCCCACTTTCTCAAAGATCTTCAATGAATCAATCTAGAATCATAACTCTGATGTGCAAATGGTGAGAGGCTAGGTTTGTGTCTAGTCTCACTCTTTTTCCTTAAGGGATTTCGTCCTTAGGAAATACCCAGTCACATTCAAGCAACCGATTAGGATTTGAATAATAACAAATATTCGTTGTGTGAATCCCAATGTAGCTCCACGCTTTTATAACCTCGATATAGGGGAAGACACAAACAACTAGGCAATATGAGATTAAAAGCCAATTTCGTCTTTTAGTCACTTAAGTGACTTTATAACTTTATAACATTAAATATTTAAATAAATCACTTAAGTCACTCAAACTTTAATATCTCTTGAAATACTTGTCTGATTGCCATGTCATCTGAAACAGGAATCTCTTCTCATAATTCCCCATGTGACCAAATATGCTTTCTAAAAATAGAAAGGGTCCATCTCTATTACCCCTGACTTACTATACATAGCATGGAAAATGGAGTCCAAATGACATTGAACGAAGGCCAAATCCATGAATGCTGAATATTGGAGATGAATCAATCCTCGGAAGACCCTCTAACCATCCTCATTAGCCTACGAAAATCCAATATTAGGCTAATCCCTGAAATACCGATGCTGGCAACCAATGGGGACATTACAGTTCTCCCTTCCTAAGATTGCTTGTCCTCAAGTAATCCAGCAATAACAGTGAACTCCAACCTCCACCTGGATCCCAAATGTAGTAGTAGGTGACACCCTTGTTAAAACTTAACACTGAACCAACTGCATACTACTAACATCAACAGGACCAACAACATAACTTGCAGTATAGCACTCAAAACTTGTGCTAATGATGTAGGGATTAGAATATCACCATAAGAATCCGCCACAAGAAATATCTCCATCCTAGTTCTCACCCATATAATATAAACTGGACTGGAATTTAGATCAACAATCCCTTGAAGAGACATAGCTACAGGAGAACCATCTGCACTCAGGCCCACTGTATCAACCATAGGTGTAGCCACGTCAAAATCTGTGGACACAAGAATGTTACTATTTGCCACAACACAAAACTAAATCTTTACAAATGGTGAAAACTGAGCCCAACTCCACTTAGGTGAGTGATCAACCTCAAACTCAAACAACGGATTGTCATTAGACAATGTTGCATCCATGTCAAATGTAGAATTATCCATGAAGTGAACATCAACACTTTGTTGATCGATAGTGTAACATGACTCTATCATTGCATCGATCACCTCATCAACAATAACAAGTGTACTATCATCGGAGCACACATATACAACCACATGCATACTGCTAAACTCGTCAATGGATTGAACCGACACAAAAGTGGCTGCTGATATGACAATATCCTCGCATGCTCCTACTCCCACTACCACTACATCACCATCAAAAACATGATCTAGGGAACTCATGCTGACAACTGCATCATCTAACTTGACCTAACATAAATCCTCATCACATTCCACCTCAAGTATGACCAACTCATGCAGTGTCTCATAAGAAATGTCCTACAAATCTGAAGCTACAACTGTATCATCAAATCTCGGATTCAAAATCAATTGGGACATCCGTTTGTGATTTTTATTCATCTCATTCACTAGCACATCCAACTGTTTCACAAAACCCTGTATCTTAGAATCTCCCTCCATTGGCAGAGAAGTACGCCCTCCCTGGGTGTAATGAATACCAAACCTTCTATCACCATCCCTAATGTAGAAAACCAAGTCCTCGACTTGTGGGTCAAAAGAAAAGTGATAAGCACTCCTAATAGTGTAATGCCGATAAAAACTCTTGATCTCTGTCAAGGCCCATCGTCATCAAACTAGAAATCAAAAGATGACTCTAATCTCTGACTCTGAGCTATTGGTCGAGTAGGATCCTGAGCAACCGTCTCAGCAAGTGCAACCACAAAATCCCTATTGGGAAGTATTGTAGCCAAGGTCTCTACAATCTTCCTCACCAAACATCGAATAGCACGAGGATCCCAAATGAGAGCACCCTCAGATATACTGTGGACCTCTCGCAAATCTGAGCTCTCAAGCAAATACTCCATGAATGACTTAGTACAGTAGAAATAATAAGTGGAAGCATCAATCTGCTCCCTCGCAATCCACAGCTGATCTCTCTGAAAATGTGACAATGCGAACTGTCCCATGCTACCAACTATATGAAAAGAAGAAATAGATTCACTTCCAATAGAAGGAAGCAAATCACCATAAGATCTCGTTTCTATTGATGCTCTCACTTCCTCTGTACATGCTACACTCATATTTTGGACGAAGGTGTTTGCCACATCATCACGTCCCTCATCCTCAACCATAAAAGAAAACTCACCACCAACCACAATATGTAACTAAACAGGGTCTGAGGCTGGTCTTGATTGTATCCATTTTAACTGCACAGTAACCTTACCCAACTGTGACTCTGACTCCTAAAGAGCCAACTGAGAATACTAAAGAGAGTCCACCATCACCTCAAGCTTCCAAGTGAGCTCAACCACCTCCTCCTCTTTCCCTAACAACGCCTCATAGCAGGTGCTCCCCCACTCTAGAAGGTAATCTTTGTCATCAACAAAGTGAGAGTAACTATGCTTCAAGATCCTAATAGCCTCTCGAAGTGCATGAACCTCTAATAGGGAAAAACTACTATCATCATGCTCATCTGACACTGCGGCACCCATACCAGATGTAGCTAGCATATGCCAAATAACATCATAATGATCAAGAGATGAATAAATGTCACTATCACTCACCTTCAGCTGAGAAGTCACACAATGCCTTTGCAACCCCTGACAACTATGCAAGCTCTGTGTCTCACTAACTATACTATGATAGGAAACTAAATCCAAACTGTCCACCACAAGATCACTCATACATGTGCTATCGTCCTTGTACTCTGCGTTCGAGATACAACTACTACGTATCTCAAACAACTCCTCTGAAGAAATAGAAGGCCTCGCAATCTCAATCTCCACATAGTCTACATCCCTATCAGCTAATAGAGTCTCGACTACTATCACCTGACTCTGCACACATGACTCTATGCCAGGCCATGAATCAATAACATTAGAGCATGAACCCGCATCTACTAACTCCGTTGTAACACCCAAATCACCGGCATCACAGCTAGGTGACTCGACACATGCATTGGTCCCACCTGAGAAAGCAACTACCTCCTACACTAGAGCAACACTATAGATAGGACTAGTAGGTCTCGTACTGAATACAGGTACATCTGCATCATAGACACCTATCAAGAGAAACTCAAGTTTCCTTCCCTACAATCTCGATGTCGGTCTTCTAAAAGCATAAACTGTATACCTCGTTGCCCTCTCAACTATATCTGGATCTGACAAGCTCTCCATTTTTTTATTTAAGTATTGAACAAAGGACAAATTCTACTTAACCAAATCAAGGAATAAATCCCATTCATTGTATATTGCCATAACATTATCTGGTAGTAAGTTTGGTGCTACAGGTGGTGCTACCTCTTCCTCTACATTAAAAATGGGCATCAAAGGCCTGTCAGTGTACCGTGTGGGGGCCGTAGCAGCTCGAGGTGACCCTGCCATACTACCACCTCCACTATGATGACTTGGGGCTGCCCTGTGAGGCGGAGATAACAATTGCTTCGCACCTGGAAGTTGTTGAAATGCAATGGTTATATAGCCCTCAGAGTTTCCCTCATCTCTAATAGCCCTCAAAGTTTCCCTCACTTCTCGTCCTTGTTTATTCTCAATACGAACCGTTTCAGTGTTGTTTACCTGTTCTGCCTGTTCAAAATGATCAACCTGTTTAGTTTGTTCAGTTTATTCAACTGTTCCAAAAATCAATTCCTCATCCATTGAATAACTATCTCTAATCTCAATATGTTTTGAAGATTCTGCTTGTTCCAACTATAGATGACTGAATTTATACTGTCTTTTATTCATTCCCGGGTCATTTTTGGATAAAAATCAATCTGCAAATATTTTGTTATTTCTCCACAAGTTGGCAGGTCTTGTGGCTCTGATACCACTGTAATAATCCATACTAGATTATTATGTGTCAGCACTGATTATATTTGAAGAAACCCATATTTTTGAACATAGGAATTTGAACAAGTAATTGGTGAGCAATCTGATTTAGTTATTCTGAGCAATATCTCTCAAAATGAGAGTTCCAAACACTAGACAATATATCAAACAATTGGTGTACTTCTCACAATTTACTAGTAACCTTTTCAGACTCACTGAATATTTGATTCTAGAAACATACCTGTAATAATCTTAACTAGACTTCAGACTCAGTACACATTATCCTTTAATCATGATTATGTAGACTGACATTATGTCAACAATTGGAATGTAACCTTGGTAATAACCCTTCCCTAGCTTATAAAAAAATTCAGAGTTTCTTCATGGACATTTTACGAACATTTTGCAAGCAACTGAGCTAAATGCTTGAATACCAATTTCTTTTGAACAAATATCAATCAGCTAGACAATATAAATAAAACAGCTATTCTAGTATGCTTGAGAATTCCAAGTTACCTATTATGAAATGATAGAAGGCTATCTCATAACAATGTTCATACAGCAGTATAAATGCTCAACCTCAGAAATGGATATTCCACTCACAAATCAATATTAAAATGTGCATACAGCAGTATTACACTCACCCAATGTAAAGATTTGGTTCTAATAAATATATCAAGTGCAAGAAGGGTTATGCAGCACCTGAAGTGACAATGCTTATGGATTCTTGAGAGTCCCTGCTGTATATGATGGTGCTGTAGATAGTTATCCGTATGCAGAAGCAACGTTATTGCTACCTTCCTTCACCAAAGATTATATCCCTGCTCTGAATAGCCCGATTCTCCAACTATGTTTAGACTGTAATCTTCAAAAACCCTCCTTACTTGGCTATGGTAAAGTCTGCCTACCTTGCTCCCACTTTCTCAAAGATTTTCAATGAATCAAGCTAGAATCATAACTCCGAAGTGCAAATGGTGAGAGGCTAGGTTTGCGTCTATTCTCACTCTTTTTCCTTGAGGGGTTTCATCCTTTGGAAATACCCAGTCACATTCAAGCAACCGATTAGGATTTGAATAATAACAAATATTCATTGTGTGAATCCCAATGTAGCTCCACGCTTTTATAACATCGATATGAGGGAAGACACAAACAACTAGGCAATGTGGGATTAAAAGCCAATTTCATCTTTTAGTCACTTAAGTGACCTTATAACTTTATAACATTAAATATTTAAATAAATCACTTATGTCACTCAAACTTTAGTATCTCTTGAAATACTTGTCTGATTGCCATGCCGTCTAAAATAGGAATCTCTCCTCATAATTCCCCATGTGACCAAATACACTTGCTAAAAATAGAAAGGGTCCATCTCTATTAACCCTGACTTACTATACATAGTAAGTATGGCAAATGGATTCCGAACGAAATCGAACGAAGGCCAAATCCATGAACCGCTGAATGTTGGATATGAACCAATCCTTAGAAGACCCTCTAACCATCCTCATTAGCCTATGAGGATTCAATATTAGGCTAATCCCTGAAATACTGATGATGGCAACCAATGGGGACATTACAACCCTTTATCACTGATTCAATTCACCGATTCATAAAAAATCATTTGGCTTGAATCGAATCGCGTGAATCGCCATGATTCTTGGAACTATGCATTAAAGGCTACCATGAAGATAAGTATGAATGTCTACAGCAATCATGAGAAGCTCAATCATTCTCTACAAAGATTTAAAACAAACATTCCCGTTATCAGAAAGACGGCAATAATGATCACATGATGTGAAGCATATATCAATTGGTACAGAGAATATACGACCTCCTTAACTCTAACTAAGCAACAGCTAAGCATTTCGATAAAGACATAAACCAAAGTTAAGCGACTACATGTGGGGAACAGCAATTAGTTGATGGAAACAGCGACTTGGACATATGCTGCACCAAAAGACTTATGATGCTAGCAATTACTTCACACGTCTGTTCATTATGAAGAGTCACAGGCAAGACTTAGACAAAGATTGATGGAGTGTGATGAATAGCGTTTAGTCAAATAAAACAAGGAATCTACTAATCAAAGGGATGTCATATACTATCAAATATATAAATAACCTTAATAACATTGTTCAGTTATTAAGAATTGATGATATTAACAACTAAACATGACTAATTAGATAGCAGCCTTAAAGGAAGGCTTATCAAAGTGGTGCATTAAAATGACATATGATTAAGAAAAAGGAAGTGTCCTTTGGAAAGATAACCATTCCCATGTATGTTGTATAAGATGAGGTTGGCATCATGGACAGAGAAAGAAAAAGAATCAAATGGGAATAAGGAAATCTGAGGAAATGGATAACTTTCACTTCAAATGAGATAGAACTATCAGCAGAAAGAAAAGGATGATAAGAAACAGACTTCATTAAATAGTCTCAGAACAGCATCACTACATATAATTAATACACAATAAGTATTTGCTAGCTGTTCTGTATATTGATTTCGTATACATTTGAGTGACATGTTATTATGCTGATAATACAAACACACACACTTATACATGCCATTCAGTAGTTTAATATATGCATTTCTCTGATAACTTATAAATGCTGTAATATAGAAATCAAATTTGAAATATTAAGTTCTGTTTGTCATAATTAGCCATGATAGAAGAAATGAGATAGTCACAGGATAGAAAATGGTGATGAGGCCATCTTCTAAGCGCACCACCTCATACTGGGCTAAGGAGTTCCACGAGGCCAAAGGGGGACAAGGTGACTGCCTTTAGACTTAGAAGGAGAGACTTTCCAAGCACCCTCTTGTATATTCCTCGTGACCTATATCACGGTGAACAATTGCATTGAGATGTTAAATCATTGGAGATAAGCTAGAAGAGATAAGGATGAGGGAAATGGTAATAGGACACCATACTAGGCATGCCACCTCATTCATATGGCGAAGGGCCACATCAGGGCAAGAGTGATGGTATATCTGCTCTTGGGCCTAAGGTAGGGGGTCTCTCAGGCAGCTCATCAAATCAGCCTACCTTATTACTTCTATGGTTAAGCCATCTTAAAACAGATTCAAGCAATCTACTAATCTGATATATGCTTATTTCTAACTAAAAAATATCTAATTATGAATTCTGATCATAATGTTTCCTAACTTGTTTGGAGGATTCCAATCGAAGCAAAACGTACCCTAAAAACCCTGCTTGCTTTAATATAGGTACTGTAATCTAAGACATAATTTGGGTTTTCCTAATTTGGGGACACTATAAATTGTATCAGAGCATAATCCTGCCATCCTGTGGGACAAATCTACCATTTTTTCCATTTAAATAAGGATTAACTATTCAGCCCTTTCCTTAAGTAGGTTAAGAATATAATCATGTGGGCCAAGATTGCATGTCTACATGAACCTTGAATTAAATGCTTAGTTTAATTGTATTTCTCTTCATGTGTATACCTTGTGTTAGTTTTATGATTGATGAACTTCGTGATTAATATATGCTTTATGGACTGCTTCACAATGTATATTTGATGATTGCTTCATGTCTTATGTGTCTGAGGTGTATTCATTGCTTCATATCTGACATGTTTGGTTTGTACTTCTACATTTCTGCATACATTATATGTCTAATGAGTGTATATGTACTGCTCCATGACTTACGTGCTTGGCATGTGATTGTTTTACCCCATGCTTTGTGTCTGATGTGTATTTAATATGCCTGACATATATACTTCATTCCTTACATGCATTTATATGGCTTCATGCCCTATGCGTATTTATACTTCATGCCTTGTGTACATATCATGCCTTGCGTGTACCTATGCATATTACTACTTCATGCTTTATGTATGCTTCATGCCCTAGTGTATTCGCATGTATCCTTCATGTGCTACATGTATGCTAAAGTGGATCTATATGTATGTGTTTACTCCCTTACTTCAACAAGTTCATGTGTACTTATTCTTTATGTACTATGTGCATTCACATATGTACTTTTTAAGTAAATTCATGTGTATGCCTCATGCTTTATGTGCTATGAGTATTCACGTGTATGCTCCATGACTTAAGTGAACTCATGTGTATGCTTCATGCTTGAAATGTTGTGTATTCATGTGTACGCTCCATGACTTAAGCTCACATGTATGATTTGTGCTTTATGTAAATTATGTGCTACATGTACTTGTGTGTATGACCCATGCCTTGTGAGTGCTTCACACCTTAAGTGTATTCGAGTGAATACTTCATCATTTATGCATATTTGTGTATCCTTGTGTATGGTCCATGCTCTACATCTATTCATTTGCACACTTCATTATATGACTCATGCCTTATGTGTATTCATGTGTACGTACATGTTATCTTAAAAGGATGCCCCATGCCTTATGTGTATGCTTCATGTGTACTCATGGATTAGCTTTGCATCTTCGGGATATTTACATGTTTGCTTCATGATAGATGTGTTATAAGCATGGTTACTTCATGGTTGTGCATACTTTTCTAATGTATGCCTCATGTCTAAAGGGTTTTCAATAAGTTATTCTGCGTGTGAGTACTTATAAGTCCTAGATCCATATTAATGCTTCCTAGCAAGACAACAAAATGAGGTTAATATGCTCCATTCTTAATACACACAACGTTCTAGATAAATGTCATACTTTTAACTCTCAACTTAATGTAAGAAAAGTATGTCTGTGCTTCTATTCAAGGAGGTGTATGTGGCATGATGCAAGTGAGAAAAAACTTGTCTAAATTATCAAATTTCCATTGAAAAACTCAAAATAAAGATAGAAACGTAGGTCTTAAGATATTAGAAATTTAAGGGTTAGTTTAAGAATTAGAATAGAGTTTGTTGAGGACAAGCAATTTTGGAAGGGAAAAATTGTCATGTATCCCTGTTCAAAACCCTCATTATAGTGTCTGTATCCTTTTCACATCACGACAACCAAGTGCTCTGATTTTGTAAAGTCTCTCAAGAGAGAAAATTCTGTCAAAGGAAGTAAGATATGTTATCAAGGATGTGAAGTATAGGATCAGAAACTACAATATATATACCATTGATTATAGCAACACACCTGGCAACACTCAGTTACTTGAGATTGATAGCCCAAAAATACAGATTATGGGAGAACATATGTACCATGTATACTAGTATCAAAGCTAGAATCTGCAATGGGGAACATTAAAGGCTATCAAGATGATAAGTACGAATATCTACAGCAATTGTGAGGAGCTCAATCCTTCTCTACAAAGATTTACAAGTAACATCCCTGTTATCATAGAGGCAGCAATAATGATCAGTCAATATGAAGCATATATCAATTGGTATGGAGGATATACTATCTCCCCAAATCTGACTAAGCAGCATAAGCATTTTGATAAAAACGTAAACCAGAGTTTATCAACTGCGTGTAGGGAATGGCAATTAGTTGACAGCAACAGCGACTTTGAAATATGCTGCAATAAAGACTCATGATGCTGGAAATTACTTCACACCGCTGTTCATTATAAAGAGTTGCAGGCAAGACCTAGACAAAGATAGATGGAGTATGATGAATTGAATTTAGACAAATAAACCAAAGAATCTACTAATCAAAGAGATGTCATTTACTATCAAATAATGAAGTCAATAACCAATAACCTTAATACCATCATTCAATTATTAACAACTGACAGTGTTAAAAACTAGACATGTGACTTATTAGATAGCAGCTGTAAAAGAAGGCTTATCAAAGAGGTGCATCTAAAATGAGGTGATATGGTTGAGGAATAGATGCGCCTTTTGGAAAGACAACCATTCCCACATATGTTGTATGAGATGAGGTTCAAACACATTTCATTGGGCATCATGGACAGAAAAAGAAAGAGAAAATCGAATGGGAATAACAGAATCTGTGAAGTAGATAAGTTTCCCATTGAATAAGATAGAACCACCAGAAGAGAGAAGAGGATAATAAGAAACAGACTTCAGTAATCATCTCAGAACAGCATTTCTGCATATAAACAATATATAATAAGTACTTGCTAGTTGTAATCTATATTGATTTGGCATGCATTTTAGTGACATGTTATTATGCTGTTATATATATATAGACACACACACTTGTACATGCCATTCAGTAGTTTAATATATACATTGCTTTGATAACTTATATATGCTGTAATGATGAAATTACATGTTAAATACTATGTTTCCTGCCTACCATAATTATCCATGGTAAGGAAAATGAAATAGTCACAGGAGGGAAAATGGTGATGAGGTCAGCTTCTAAGCATGCCACCTCATGCTGAACTAAGGAGTCCCACGAGGCCAAAGGGGGACAAAAGGACTGCCTTTGGGCTAAGGAGTAGAGACTTTCCGGGCACCCTGCAGTATATTCCTTATGACCTCTATCATGGTAAACAAATGCATTGGTACAAGAAAATCGAGACAATGTGGAAGGAACGAGGATGAGGAAAATGATGATAGGACACCTTACTAGGTACACCATCTCATTCATATGGAAAGGGCCACATGAGGAACCTCATTCTTACCTTATTACTTCTATGGTTGAGCCATCTTAAAACTGATTCATGCAATCTATTAACCTGACATATAATTATTTCTAACTCAAGAATGTTTAATTATAAATTATGATCATAATGTTTCCTAAGTTGCTTGCAAGTTCTTAATCAAAGAACAAAAGGTCTCTAGAAAACCTCACCTGTTTTTATATAGGAACTATAATCTACAGAAAATTTTGGGTTTTCCTAATTTGAGGACATTACAATCATCTATTGAAGTCAGATCATAAGTTTTGGCTTCCAAACTTGCAATTTTTTTCTTGTATCTAATTTTTTTGTAATTTTGTGTTGGAAAGGTATTTTAGAGCTCTAGGTATCCATATATAGTACATACACTTATTTCAGAATCTGCCCCATGTATATTTTAATCTGTTTTTGTGATTTCATATTCTAGTCAATTACTTGGATGCTATGGCACCTGAAAAGGATCTATTTGCATGACAGGACTTCATTTCATGTGCTTAACATGTATTGATGTCATTGATCTCTGTTTTTTTTCATTTGAGACGAATCATGGGTGTTTGTGTTCATCAGCTTGGGGTAACATCTTTGACCATGTCGTACGACTAATTTGTTCTAATATTGATCATGACACTATGGATAGTAGATCAGCTTGGGGTAACATCATAGCTTTTTCCTTTTCAAATGTGTTAGTTGTTTTGGTTACACATGATTTCTAAGAGTTATGGGGTCCACTATTGACACCAACGCTTACTAGTCATATTCTTCACAAGCTTGAGCTCAACCCCCTTCATAGGTGATGGCAGTTGAAATGACTTGCATAAATCATGTTCAACATGAATACAACAAGATTTTCATATGAACAGTTCATCCACAAGATGATCCTTTGTAAGATTCTTGCTTATAGCTGGTATCTTGATTTAACCAACCCCACATGGATTTAACCATAGAAGCATTAATCATTTGGAGAATAAATCAGCAAACTAGAGGAGTAGGAGTTTTTAGAAAAATTGGGAAAATTTTGAATTTACAAGAAAATGTGAAATATTGAAGAAAAACAGTCAATTAAGTACTTTTTTAAAAAACAAATTAAGCATTCCCATAACATAGATGATAAAGGACTCATATAAATGATTCATTGCCCTTGAACAACTCCTAATATATTTTAACTTGGAGGACTCAAATTCTTAAAATTGATTTTGTTTGTATAAATTTTCAATCAGGCTATGATTTGAAGCAGATCTGAAGCAGCACCAAAATATGATTCAGGCTTTCTCGTTTCTCAAAATCAAAGTGAAGCTTTCTTCGCAAAATATTGACGATAAAAGAAAATCTTAATATTCATATAAGTAGAATTCATTTTCTAGAATTCTCTCAAATTCCTTCTGTTATATATACTCAACAAAAAAATATATACAAAGTTGGCATGGAATACACATATATGAAGTGATATATACACGTCTATACCAAAACAACTTTATATATGTTGAACTTAGAGAATGAATTGCATGAATTATATAATTTAATTCTCAGTAGAGTTTTAAATATCCAGCAATTTCATTAATAATAAGAACTTATATGTCAAAATTGGCAAGCCTAGAAATGATATTGTGTCGCTTTTTGACAATCAATTGCCTGATAAATTGCCAGAGAAGCGTTGAAAGTTGTTGACCAAAAAATCTCCATTTTTAGGGAATAGATTGCTGCACATGCAGACTCGATTGATTGCGTATAATTGCAACTTTTTCCATTTTCTTCTTGTATACTATTAATATATATTAATAATCAATAATAACTTAAATTTTGAAACTACTTTATAATATTAACTATAAACTATAGGGGTTCATTGCTTCCCCATTAAAGGGTCATCTATAAAAGTGCATAGTAGTTATAGTTTTAAAATTAGTGTATAAATATCAATTATATATTTGACCTCATCAAAAATCGAGGCATGTAGAAAACTCCATTCATATTGAAACCACAATTTGGAACAAATTCATTGACCGTTTCAACAATATCTCACATGCCCCCCGACATATAGGATGATTGAGGCCATTTCATATTTTGTTGATGACCACCATTGCTCCTCCTACTCCTATATTTAAGGTTTTTCAAAGGGGAGAAAGAAAACTAAAGGGGAAAACCTACAATTTTCCCCACGTCAATTCTGTATTGACTTTGCTTGCATCCTGGAATGAACCCTATTTCTGAGCGATTTGTCAATTTTGTCAGTTATTATATAGGGTTTCATAGGTTTTTGCAATGATTTTTTTACGTTTGTTTGCCATTTTTTACAGAATTTAATATGATCTTAATGTACTTTAATGCAAGAAGGTCATTGAAAATTGGATCAACAATTTTTTCATGAATCAGAACTTTTGCGGGGAAAATCAGTTGGCTCTAAGATTCAAGATAAATCGGTTATAATTGGGATTTTTCGCAGATTTCTGCTTCTATATAATAAATTACTTGAAATAATTTTACCATATCAAATCCGAAAAAAGACCATTTTATTTGGTGTTTGATGTTTCAAGGCTTGTCCTCAGTTTTTGGTTTTGGCTAAAGGCTAAAGATCTTGGTTCTAAACAATTTATTTCTTCACTCCATTTTATCCTAAATAGTCATCTTGGTTGTGGGCTCTGTTGAGTAGTTCAGGCTTGTTCCTATAAAAAATGGAGCTTTTCATTTCATTCAGAATTGAGATTTTGCTTCAACTTTGGAAGACCATTAATCCAGATAACTCGACAGTTGGTCATTATTTTCATCGAGATTCTGAACTAGTTATGGTTTCTATGCTCTTATACGGATCTAGAGCTATCAAAAAAAACAGAGCTAAGCCAAACTATTCAAAACTGCTAAGTTGTTGGAGAAATATTGTCACACCATCAATCAAGTGCCCCCTGAGTATGCAACACAAAATTAACTTACTACTTAGTAATATTCAAATCTTGCATATCACTTCCTAAGTGTTATGTCTACCACATACATATTATAAAAATTAATATATACTAATTACAAATTATTTTTTCTATTCATTTTATATATAAAATGAATATTTATAATTATGTTAAATAAAATTGGAGATGCTAATATTAATATACTTTTACTCTTCCATTTTTTTCTGATAATAACCAATATAATCAATATTTGTGAAATAAATAGCATCTAAAATGTTTCAGATGTCTCTCTTCATGCAGATATATACACATTAAAAATAGTTTAAAATATTTAAATTTTCTTTATCTTTAATATTATCGTATCTTAAATACATGTTTGTAAACATAATTGATGTATCACAATGCTGAATATGTACTTGTATAAATAATTAAAGAGTAATTTTTTTTGTAGATAAGCAAAAAAACATACATGGTCTTTATCTACATCTAAACAAACTAAGTTCAGTTTCCAAGTATATGTGACATTTTTCCTTAATCAAAATAATTATCAAAATCTTGAAATTATACATAAATAATACGTGGGAAATATCTATAAAAAAATTAACCTTGTCGATCCAAATATGCCAATGCAGTAGAACAGATGTATCTTGAATCTTAATGATTGTCTTTACACAAACAATTGTTTTATGATG
Organism: Cupressus sempervirens; assembly: GCA_028749045.1. Taxonomy (NCBI): domain Eukaryota; kingdom Viridiplantae; phylum Streptophyta; class Pinopsida; order Cupressales; family Cupressaceae; genus Cupressus; species Cupressus sempervirens. The sequence continues at coordinate 146,820,074 of CM053790.1, forward strand.
TGATTCAGGTTTCTCAAAGGCGCTGTCCACACATGATTTTTGAAGGTCCTCCTGGTGTAGGGAAAACTTCCCTTGTCCGAGCTATGATCCAAGAAATATTTCAAAGTGAAGAGCAAGTAGTATGATTTCAATTCTTTAAAGTTTTAAACACTAGCCCTATACAGCTTTTCAATGTTTCTTTCATGGAATCAATTTAATACGTTGAACAGCGTTCCCATTCCATGGGCCTTACAACCTGTTTATACTGGTTTGATTTTGCAGATTAGACATGGAAAAATAACAATCCAGCTGAGGGTAATTTTTATTATAAGGGTGATTTAGATTGCATCAGAACAAATAGAGCTGGTAGTCAAGAAATTTTGGCCAGTTCGTGGTTTTCAGGAAATATAATGCATAATTGTAACTTTCTTATATGAATGTTTTGAGTTGTGTTTGTCCTCTCTCAGTTTCTTTAACACTGTACTTGAATGTTTTCTGCTGATTTTCACAAGCTATTCATTCTTCTGATGCATGTCTGCCTCAGGCAGAATCGGAGACCAGAATTGTCGTACCTATTAAAGCAACTTCAAACCACATAGAAATCAATCTAAGCAGCTTGAGTGGTTATGAGAAGGATGTTATCGGCTTTCTTATCAAGGAATTCCACAAGGATAGCCTTGAAAGAAATATGACAGAAACTGCTGTGGACTATAAAGGTATCCTGTAAATTGCTTGTTCACAAAACACAGATTTGATACAGATAAAAACCAAACTGCTTGCAGATACGATTTAAATTTTAAATGGCTTTCATAGATTCTGTAATGCTACACCTGCAAGAAAATAAAATAGTAATAGTTATCTATAACTAAGGAGCTACTCTAGATAATTGTAGTATTATAATAAAACTTGTACTAGCAGTGTACATCCTTCCCCATTTAATTAAAATTTATGTCTTTTTATGTCACACACCCAAAAATTACTCTGGATAAATGCAGACAATAAGGCCCATAGTAGCAAATATAGAAAAGAAATTGCAATAAATCATGGTTTATCAAACATCAGACCAGACATAATGTCCCAGTTCACACCAGGGTTTTTTTCCCCATTCTTTTTCCCCCAGTGCCTGCACTTTGAATGGGGTAAAATGTAAGTTAATTAAAATTTAATAAAGAAAAGGACAGAAGTCTATTATCAAACCAAAAAAAATCAGACCAGAAAATTGCTTTTTATCTTTAGAAAATACAATTTCTTCAGAAAAACTGATTTCTGCAAAAAGAAACATAAACTAGATTTCACAAAACCCGCCAAAAAACACAATTTTTAACAAAGATCTAAGCAGAAAAAAATCACATTACGCAATTTTTAGTTAATACAAGTCTGTGCTGTGCATGTTGAACATAATTCTTTGTTAAAACAAATTAGAGTTTCTAGATTTTTTTCAATCTCTATGGCTATCTTTTCTTATTTTTCCCTAACCCTGCTGTGAATGTTTTAACCAACCCTGTCCTGATTTTTCCCAATCAAGTGGTATTTTATTTTTATTGTTTTTGTTATTTGGAGACAAAATATGGCTGGAAAATGAAATAAAGAAAGAGGTTTACCAATGAGACAGAACTGTGAAAAGGAACAAGCAGAAAATATAATTGCAGGTATATCACTACCTATAATGGTTAAGATTTTGAGGTAGCTAAAACATTTCACAACCCTAACTGAAAATTCATATTTAATTAATAAATATCCCAGAAGACTGAAAAGATGAATGAATCACTTAACCTGTTTGATAAAATCTTCTACTTATTTTATTTTTTATTCGTGTCATCATAACATTTGAGTACTCGGTGATGTCTTGCTCAAGCTTGATCCATCCCTTTATTCCCATTTATTGAAAGTTATCAGTATTTCTCTAAATTTTGAAAACCCAAAAATAATTACTTGATTGCAAATTATAGGTACAACAGGGCAACCATACAAGAAATAAACCACAACAGCTACACCTATCAAGTCCTCTCAAATGATACCATTGACCCCTTTCCTCACGACTAAATAATTGGCATCCCCAAAGTCAAATATAGCAGTATGTGATGAACTTTCCCGTGCCTGGCAAAATTCATGCTCAAAATATGATCCTCAATGGTCTAAATGCTGGAAACAAAAAGTTATTTGATCAATGCAGTAAAGAAAATTATAGCTGAAATAATGACATTCAATCAAGTACAAGAAACAAATTTACCAACGATTAGGCCTAATCCTAGTTAGGCAATGAATGTCAAAACTGATTAAACAAAAAACCTTGCCATTGGTATGTATTCAATGACAAAGCCAATAAAGAAGCCTTATTGACAACATACTTGTACTTATATGTGTGTTATCTTTTGGACTAACCAGGTAGAAATGCTCTTGGGGTGATGTGTGTGAGAGACTTGAATGGTTATGCAAGTGCAAGGTGCAATAATTCAGACTTAGCAACTCTATCCTAGGAACAGTCTTGTTACCATTTAAGCTTGCTTCTATATCCTTGAGATCAAACCGCAATCAGAAATATCATTTGATTGTGAGTGGCTTGTCCGGTCTAATTTTCCCTTCTAGTACTGGGGATGTTTCGGGGACTTTGGGATAGCCAAGGGATGTCCAACCACATCCCTGATTTTTGAAGATTTGGTGGGGATGTCAGAGAAACTTGGGGACATCACCCAAAAAAGTGGGACAGATGGAAGTTCTAGGGATTACTGGGGATGCCATAATCGTCCCCCAACGATACCAGGGACGGTTATTCATCCCCACTGTTTTACAAACAAAAAAGTCAAGAATAATTAAAAATGCTAATTTGTTTTTCCTTGTGAGGATCGGTTTGTGGGTACCGCCTTCTTACATGTCCTAGAAAGCCAAAAACATGGATTATGCTTGCATTTTTTCCATTCTTTTTACACACATAGAATTTTCAAGTTATTTACTATAATGTCCCCTTTCTAACAGGTTAATTCATGTTTTGTCATTAGCCTATTTCTTCATGGTCCCGTAGGCTAACCAGGACTCAGGAGGGATCTGGGGGATATTTGGCCTAGGCATGTCCAATTTCAGGCCAATCCGAGTTTAATTGATACAATTTTGATAAAGTTTAAGTTACAAAGTTAAATTAAATTAATTATTAAATGTTCCCTTTCATTAAAAGTACATGGGCAACTTAATATGGGAAATTTAATATTAAAAAGTAAAATGTGTTCTCTAATATCCCACATTGCCTATGAGATGATTAGACCTCTTGGGGAAATAGATAAATAGAGGCTGAGAGAGCTTTTGGAGATAGGCTGGGATGAGATTAATGTTAACCTATTGGATTTCGTAGAGATCTAATTATTGGGCTTGGAGGACGGAATCCCTCTTTGCTAGCATTCTCTTCGCTGTTGGAAGACACAGTCAGGAGGATTAATGGTGTTTTCATTCAGGAAACACATTGGGCTTCATTGGGTGCTTTCGCATGAAGATTTTAGAGGGATTTGAAAGTGCAGGTTCATGAATATTGTTTTTGCTACAGTGCTGCGTGAATAGTATTTTGCTACAGTGTCGCGTGAATAGTGTTTTGCTACAGTACCGCATGAATAGTGTTTTGCTACAGTGCTGTGTGAATAGTAAAAATGCTACAATTCCATGAATAGTGCTGCTATAGTGCAAGAACAATGTTGGTATGAAGTTTACTTGTTTTTTCCTGCTGATTATAAGTTTGGAAGACTACCATTACACCTACAGACCACTACAACATTCAATTCCAGGTCTCTTCTATCATATTTTCATAACTAAGCATTGTAATTGTTGAATACAAACCTGAATAATTATCGCAGCCCATAAGGCAGTTGAATGTGCACATTTATATTGCAAATCAGAATTTAACAGCAAATAAGAATTGCATATATTGTTGTATGTCTGTCAAGTGTTTGATAAAATGCCAGGTTGATTATTAAGCAATTTAATTGATATCACATAGTAGTTTGCAAGTCTCTTTCATTGAAAAAAATAGGGGTGGTCATTACATTTACTTCTACTCTCTCATTGACATCGGCAACAAGGTTAAAATAAATACAAGAAGGTTAAAAGTCATTGATAGTAAATTTGGAGATGGGACAAAAATTGTAAATCATAATCAATTTAAAGTCAAGCAAAAACAAATGACAATCACAGCATTAATCTCTTCATACAATAATAGACCTGGCTTTGCAATCACAAGCATTCGTAGACCAAGATGTTGATCATCACAAGTGCTCATGAGTCAAATAGATTCTTTTCAAACTTACCTATTCAATACTTGCTGCTTCAAACAGAACTATTTGAAGTTCTTTTGTCCCTTTAGATGACTCTGATTTTGATGCAGAGTTGGCTGAATCAAAATAGGAGCAGCAATGTGCTTTGTTTTTACATGAAATTATATGGCAGCCCTTAGCCCTTGGGCATTTTTGGTTTTGTATATTAAACTTATGTACACTTTCTTTGTTATCACTTGCACATATGATATTGACAATTAACATCGAATTCTAATTTCTGAATTTTGAATGCATATTGTGTTTTGAAACAATGAAATATTGTTATCTTGTATGTCAAGGTTATATGATGTTTAAATGGCATGCTTTATCCATATTTTCAAATGAATGTCATGTATACTTGCAAATTTCCCTATATATTTGAAAACTTTCCTATATTGTATGTAGTCATTCCTTTACCGACCCCAACCTTGGTGTCATGTCCCCAATTTCTGCCCTTCCTTAGTGACAACATTTCTAGCAAGGTTGGTCTATTATTTGGTTCCCATAGGCCAGCAAACCATAGAGGGAACCAACCCAGGGGCTTTGAGAGTCATGCATGAGCTTCCCAAGTAGTTTGGAGCAGTAGACAACAGTTTCCTACAATTTAGGAGGGATTCCTAATTTGTAGAGATTGACTAGGAGTGGTCTAGGAGGCATTTGGAGACCTCGGCGAACGTTTTGGAGACTTAGAGTGTATATCCTATTTTTTAGGAGGAACTCCCAGTTCAGTGACAATTCTCTCAGAGGTGCACACAGTAAAGGAGTCATTGGGACTCAATTTTGGTTGATTGGGGCTCTCTCCTATTTTTTAGGAGCATCCCTAGATTTTAGGGATGGACTGCCAGTTGACCCATCTTGTCCGGCATCAGTCACAAATAGGTGACAAGGTTAGATTCATGTTTGATTGGTCATTTTGGGCCTTTTGGGATCATTTGGGAAATATTTGAATATATTTAAATATTTTCTAAGTTGGTGATTAAATAAATTAAAATAAGGTTAATAATATAACCATTTTGGAGTAATAAAGGGATTTTGGCTTCAGTTGATCAGGTACACCTATGTGTTATAGCTTGTTGGAAAGGTCTCGAATTATTATACATGATTTTTACTATCTATAGACTTTTTGGTGCCTTCAGCTATGGAATTTTAATAAAGTAATGTTTTTCGTATAGCATGGACGACTTTAATTGGGAAAATGTTATTTTATTATATTTTATTTAAAGGGCAAAGTGTAATTTCCCTTTAGGGTTCAATTTACAATTGGAAGGGGATATAAGGAGATGGAGACCTAATTTCTTATTATCTTTTGCATATTGAAAAACTTGTTTTTGTGAATTGGCTCTGAGAGAGCAATTCTTCATCTGGGACGCAAACCCCAGGTTTTGGATTGGCTGGGACGTAGCCCTCAGCAATTATTGGCATTGGATTCTTCAGACAGTGTGCGTTGCTATCAGGGATAGAGTACACCATTCTTTATTGTGGATTCAGGTTGCAGATTTATGGTTTCAGCGTTACAGATTGATTCTTTCAGCTGGGACGTGATTCCTTGCAGTCTTACGGCTGCCATTCGCAGCAGTTTGGCATCATTGTTGGATGTAAGCTCCTTGGAACTGCATTGGATTTATTATTTGGCTTTATAAATCAGAAATCTGCCTGGTACGATTTATAGCAATTCTGATTTGGCTCTATGTTCTTATTTATTTTCAGTCTCCTCTCATGTTTATTGTTCATTATTCATTATTATTGTGAAAACTATCAAAAATCACAAAACAAAAACAAAACCTTCTGCAACTTCTGTCTATTCTCAAAGACCATCAAAGAAATCACAGGAAAATATAGTTTATTAATTTAAAAAAGGCATATATGAACTTGTTACAGCCAATTGGGAGCATTTCATAGGAAAATATTTAACTTGAGTGGCTAGGCATTGGACATAGGTGTTTGGATGCTAACAGCTATTAAAAATACATTTATGGCAGCTCAAATACCTTGGTTAGATGCTACTTCCTATCATTAGCAATAAAAAACAATTTCCAAAATTTTGAGGTATAAGGATAGCAAAGAATTTTTGTAATATGGTGTAGAGTTTGTAACAATCTTATATATTAATTGTTGGTTGCCCATGCACCGAAATCCAAATGTGTTTCTTGTCTAATTCTCATCCTTCTGTCAACTAAGTGGTAGGAGATTTACAAAGAGAGAGCTATTTTTTGGTGCTAGTTACACATAGATTTTCTTTTATTCTTATCATAAGCTTAATTACTCCAAATGCAGCCCAAGATCATCTTACACAAAACAGACTTCCTCTTTGTGTGTGCGCATCTGTGTGTGCATGTCGCATGCATGTATGTGTAAAAATATAGGGAAATTTCAACTAGTCATATGATATCATTGACAACATTGCAAGGTAATCACATTGACATATACAATATAAAATCAATGGTAAAACACAACGATAGAGTTCACATGAGAGTCAAACAAATTAATAGTAATATGTAATTACTTCCATAATTGATAATTCATCAGTGTGCATATGAAAAATAGTAGTACTGCATACACCAAAATGCGCCAAAGGCTATAGTTTGCACTATGAATGTCAAAAATTGTAAAACATAATGATGAAAAGCAAAGTTTGATGAATCAAACTCAGCTTAGCAACCCAGAAGTTTGAGAGGCATCAATGAAAAGCTGCACAGGGTGTTAGATGTGAGAAAACCCAAACGACAGAAGAGGTATAGGGGAATGTTTTGTTCCCTCATAGGCTGTAAGTGTGTGGTTGGGGGGGGCACTTGGTATATAAACTAATTTATCCTTTTTAAACCCTGATTAAATAATAGAATGTAATCAGAACATATGCAAACTTTGGCAAATAAGGACCCTAAAACACAAAAATTTACATCTAAACTCTAATAGGGAAAACCACAGCAATAAATGTGTGTATATGAATCTCCTTTTACAGTATTTATAGCCACCAATCTACTAGAGGCACAAAACCCTAAATATGAATAACCAACTTCTCAAAGATGAAGCACTAACTTAGCCAAAATGAGGCACCAACCTCCTCATTATGAAGCACCAACTTCACCAATAAATTCTGCTATAATGATGGTCATGCCACTGACAAGACCTGAACACTAGATCCTTTTAGAATCTGCATATCAATTCCTTCAATCCATTACAAACCTGATCACAAATATGCTCCAAAGCTGTCTCAATCTCTTCTTTGCATCTGCTTATGGACTTCTCATATCCTCTTGAATCAATCTACTTTATATACTGCTCTTTGTCCTGGTGTATGTACTTTATCTTCTTTGTTCAGACAACACACACTCTCAACTCCCATTCTTATTATGATCTTCTATCTGCCCCAAGAGAGGCAGTCTCCTTAATAATCACTACTCTTCAGTCGAATGAGTCATCTTCGTTTATCTTTTGTTTTGACAATTTGTTGTCTTAATGGATGCTTTCTTTAAATCGCACCCTTTGAGAGTGTTTAATTTTTTAACAATACAAAAGCCAAATCACATCTTAAGGAATAGCTTCTTAATCAAAAACCTCAATTTAACCAGCACCATTAATCGCACCTTTTGAAATTGTATTTTTTAATAGTTGGAACACTGAATATACGAATTGCTCAAAAGAAGTTGGTTGTCATGTTCTCTAAATTGTTTATCTTACCAAGTCAACCATATTATGATGATGTCGGGTTATCAAATTATAAGCCAATCTCTTGTTTCTATTTTCTCAAAGGGAGACAACCTTGTTTATGATTTTAGATCCTTGCTCTTATAATGATCACTGCTTTGTTCCCTTATACAGTCAGAAATTTTCTATAAATCTTGTAATCATACCTCTTTGAGTTACACGGTTATAGCGTTGTTAATATTATCACTGTTGTATGTTCATTCACTTGTTCACAGTAGTTGCTCTTCATCTTATCGTTGTGGTATGTTTCATTTTTGTTCATACTAGTTGCTGCCATAATCATTTCTTTTATGCAATCACTGTCATCACTACATTGCTAACTCTGATTTTCTCTAAGTCCAACTAAAATGATATCTTCTAAAACATGTTGTAAAAACCACTTTTTCCGGGTCTTAACTAACAACTAGCATATCATAAAAGTACAGCTACTAGTCCATATCCATGAGAAGGCAGTTATAACAATTATGTTCATGTGAATGAGATCAACGGTTACAATCAGTTAAACGAAAATTTCATAACTAACAGTTGATAGCATCATCATTAAATCTAAATAAAGAATTTGAGTTTACATACCCTAAATTCCGAAACTGGAACCTTCCTAGGGCAACATCTGCAAAACCCAAGTTAATCCACATATACCACTTAGGGCACAAATAGTTATATTACTATCGAAATGTCAATTACCATTTAGGGCAACAAATACCATTGCATCTAGGGCATCAAATACCAATATATCATCCTTTTTCTTTCCTATTGCTAAATATGGCAATAACATATAGTTTAAAGATACACTCATATTCATTATTCACGTAAATAAAAGACAGAAAATAACCACCATCAGATAAGCCTATCTCATGCATACAAATACATTTCACGTTCAATTGGACGATCAACTGATCTAACCGGTTGCCATTTACATTGGCAAGAAAAGCTGATTTCATTTAAGGAAATAACCAATTCAACGATATAAATCATTCTAACATATCTTCAACTTGTAATTTCAAATATCATAAAAGTAAATTACCTGTTACCAACAGATGTTGAATGCATAACTTATCTTTGTCTTGTGCATGTCTTGGCATCTGGTGGAGAGGAGAAACATTTTCAAGTTAAAGAATTCTCAAAATCATAGTTCACAATTTTATTTTTCCTTTGAAGTTCAAGTCCAAAATGGATAACAAAATATTAACTACCATTTCATATGAACAGGAATGTAACTACATAAAGTATAAGGCTGAAAACATGCAACTAAAAAGAGATGTCTAGTGACCATCAAGGTTTAGATAACACCGCATTAGGGTTATAGAAACTGGTTTGTATTGTGCAAGCTTCAGCATTTGGACCTAGTTTAATCTTCTTATTCTCTACTAATAATGGCCCTTCCTCTTAGGATAAAGCACATGTACCATTTTGGTCCTGTCATTCGAGCATACTAGTGTTAAGAATGTTTGCTCATTAATAGGCAGGCATGCCTGATTAACTAGCACCACCAATATCTTGTGATCAAATTAGGCAAGCATGCCTCTAATCAACCTTGGCCAAGGATTTATCACCACCACTCGACTTACCAATCATGTCATTTTCCTTAGTTTTGATTCATCTTTATGATTTTGCAATTTATCCATCTGTTTATTTCACCCCAGCTCTTCTAGATGATCCCCGGTGTGTTTTTTTTTCAACTTCCATTGTAAAATATTCAGTTATGCAAAATAAATCTCATTCAATATTACATTATTAGTTCCTCTGAAACAGTGTTCGGCCCAAGGTTCAGTGTCGAATCCAGTTTTCTGATACCATATGTAACAACCACTTTTTTCGGGTCTTAACTAACAACTAGCATATCATAAAAGTATAGTTACTAGTCCATATCCATGAGAAGGCAACTATAATAGTCATGTTCATATGAATTAGATTAACGGTTACAATAAGTTAAACAAAAATTTCATAACTAACAATTGATAGCATCATCATTAAATCTAAATAGAGAATTTGAGTTGTCATACCCTAAATTCATAAACCGGAATCTGCCTAGGGCAACATCTGCAAAACCCAAGTTAATCCACATATACCACTTAGGGCACAAATAGTTATACCACTATCGAAATGTCAATTACCATTTAGCGCAACAGATACCACTGCATCATAATGACAAATACCATCTAGGGCATCAAATACCAATGTATCATCCTTTTTCTTTCCTATTGCTAAATATGGCAATAACATGTAGTTTAAAGATATGCTCATATTCATTATTCACATAAAAGAAAGACAGAAAATAACCACCATTAGATAAGCCCATCTCATACATACAAATACATTTCATGTTCAATTGGAAGATCAAATGATCTAACCAATTGTCATTTACATTGGCAAGAAAAACTGATTTCATTGAAGGAAATGACCAATTCAACAATATAAATCTTCAACTTGTAATTTCAAATATCATAAATGTAAATTGTACATCGGGACGGAGAGATGTCGGAACAAGTTTCCAGGACGGGGGAAAACTAGGCCTCATTTTCGAGACGATGGGGGGACGGCCAGGGGATGGTAGCAAGGGGAGGACGGGGCAGGGAGGAGTGTTGTATGGTATACATATAGAACTTGAAATGCTTGTTATGAAATGATGTTTCAATAGAACATACCAAATTAAAATACTTGAACATAGCCAAATTGCAACATGAACTAAAACCATTGAACATTCAACATAGTAACATATTACATTCCTGATTAGGACCAGGGCGACCAAAGGGCGCAACAGCTAGAAGCGGAGGAGAACCAACTGGCCTTCGAGGCTTCTCAGGTTATGCAAGAGCTGGAGCGAAAGAGAGAGGAATAACTCTCGCCTGTTCTTTTGTTTTTCTGTCTTTTGGCTTTTGGTCTAGCTTTAGGCCGTGGTTTGACTTGTCTTTTTTCCTGGTCTTTTCTCAGAACTCTACTTTTTGGCTGGGCTTTATGCTTATTATCAACCTCTGAACTTACACTTTTTTGGCTGGGCTTTCACGCTTATTATCAGCATTATATGTTTTAACTATTGGGTTTCAGGATCCCTGTAAAACCTGTTTATCTAATCAAAAACATATTACATACCCAATAGTAAAATTCAAAAAACAAAAGTCAAATAGAAATCCAAGTCCCCATACTAGTGGCAGCATGGTTGCAGAATGGCAGAGGTGGGGGCACTTGGGTACGTGAGTACCCGGTGCAAGGACGTCTCAGGGATGGATACTCCAAGGTTCAGGAGGGGGGTGCGAGTCCTCATGTAACACTAGTAAATTACCTGTTACCAACAAATGCTAAATGCATAACTTATCTTTGTCTTGCGCATGTCTTGGCATCTGGTGGAGAGGGGAAACATTGTCAAGGGCTTTTACCTCCCACCGTAGACCTTTGAATATCTTTACACAATCTCAATCGAGAAAGGCCCTCCCTACCCTAGGAATTGGCTTGGGACACCACAATCTAGTCACTGAGCATTCTAATGCTAGAATGTAAACCCACCGCCTGGCTTGGCAACAAAATTTTATACAAAGGATTTCCATGAGCCATCTTTTTATTGTACTTGAATGTTATCACTGATTATATTCTTTCTTTTATTGCAGGAACTCTTCCCACTCTTTTCTCCCTTCAGCTTGACCATAAAGCTCCTCACACTCTAGAGGTTCACATTATATTTTCTAGATTTATGATCACTTATTCCTTTGCCATGCTTCATGCCATTTTCGGCCTATTGCATCATTACTTATTATGCTTTTGTTTTTGGTTTGATTTCAATTATGAGAGAGCATTCCATCTTAGAGATATATCGATTCTATCCTCGTATAGTGCTCCTTTCAGATTACATATATATGCAATGCAACGTTATTACCAAACGAAGCATATCAGTGAAACGATAAAGTCACTATGGAAATTTATCACATTCAGCTCTGTACTTACAAACCAGAAAATAAAATCTAGAGGCCGAGTTAATAGCAATCGCATATTCAAGAAGAACAAATTATATACAATGGGAAACATAGCATGATCCCACGCGAGCATTATATGGAAATCTGTAGTATTACCAGCACCAAGACCTCAAAACAATTCGATGAATAATCACAAACTTAGTCCACAATCCTTGACTCTATCAATATACCATTGTTAATAACTTGCAAGAGCTCAATCATGCAACATATGTTGTGGTATTGATGGAAATCTGTAATGTTCGGTATAATGTGCAGCGAGATAGAAGAGAGGTGTGCCTCTGCAGCATGATTAAGAACATAAATAAGAACAAGTCTCAGCCAAAATGGGAAATGACCTCCCATGTTAGTTCGGTTAGACCAAGATTGAGGTGGCATGAACGTTGCAAGACTCTTAAAATTTCAAAAAGACAAATATAATAGCTCAATGCCACAAGGTGGTGGATACAAAATGCAATAAGGTTGATAAAGCAATTTAAAATAAATAGCCATGGACAAGGTCAAGAAATACATTAAAAATAAAAGGTGGCAACATTTGCCTAACCATGCCTTAGTATATTAATGTCGTTTCTATATATATTCAAGCTTGCCTAACTAATATATATATATAATACGTTACTGATGAACTTCGCATACATATATATACATATATGTGTATACATATGTAAATATTTAATACCCACACAAGCATGAGTATAGGCATGATATTACTATACTAAGACATGGTAGCTTTGCAAGATATACCGAGATCATCCACAAAATGAACGTAATATTTCTTATTAAAATTTTACAATGTTTTTAATTTAACCAATTAAGTCATGGCTATCCTTTGTTCTTCTTACTTCTCTAGCTGTTTCATCCTTGGTCGTGGTGGTTTGGGACTCCCATCTATTTTATCAATGGTAGGTGGTGGCCCCCGTGCCCAACTCCTTTGTGGCAATGCTTTCCCCCCCCTTCGACATGCTCCTGCAAGGAAGAAATTCTCCATGATAATATCATATTCCTCAATATAACCATATTTTTCATAAACCATCATAACAACTAACCGCCTTTTCACTTCCCATGAATTCATGATGAATAACCAACTTTCTAAGATAACATTAAAATATCATCATAACGGTTAACTAGGATGCCAACTTCATATGAAATTATAACAATTAATTATCTTACCATTTCATGTGATCGTAACTAATTTTACCTATCAACTAACTTCACAGGAAACCTCACCGACTATATGAACAATTTTAAATTGAGCCAAAAATTGGGATGTAACACATGCTATTTGTTATTGTCATATTTACCATATCTTCTTACTATCAATATTTGACCTCAATGACAGTTTTTTCACCAATCCCCACCTTGGTCATTGATGGCAACCTCTTAGTGATATGATCTTGATCCTCTTTACTTCTATGCTCCCACTTTCTCCAATCTCTCCCTCTTTGAAACCAATTGCAAGAGGTATCTAGGGGCTAAATGAATAACACCCCTTGAATTCATGCATCTCATGAAGAACTTATACATGAGAGTGACACTACTCCCAACTTCTCTCTTAGATGCTAAGTCTCCTTTAGAAGAGGCTTTGTGAAAATGAGTGCAAATTCCAAACTTGCTTGTAGCTCAAGTACTTGTTCTCTAAGGAGGTGGTATTTTATCAAGATATGCTTCATCCTAGAGTGCATAACTGGATTTTTGGATATGTTTATAGCACTTGTATTATCACACAATATGGAGATAGGATGCTCATATTCAACCTCACTTGTGCTCTTTCTATCATCACCATTGCCAGCCCAATTGACATGTGTATATGCTCTGAGGGTGAAATCTTCACCTCTACCACAAGCCAAGATTTATTGTACCCTTTAGATACTCAAAAATCCTTGACAGCCCTTGTGTCTCCTTTGGTGTTTCTTGAAAGTGTGCCACCAATCTGTTGTGAGGTTCTCACATAATCACCCCAAAATTTTGGGGACCCCCTTTTTTTGGATTGCCTTGACAAATTTTTCGAGTTGTCCAAAAAAATTTGATTTTGGAAATTTTACACTTTGGACACCTTCGGGCTAAGAGGGATGTGGTTGGATTTCATTCTTCACCTAGTCTTAACTTGATTTTCCGGAACTTGTAATTTTATCCTTAGGCCAAACGATTTCAAAGAAAACATTTTTTTCGACAGTTACAACAATACTCGGCAGGGTAAATTTACAAATTTTTTTGGACTCAGACGGATTTTGGAAATTGGATGTAATTGTATAATCTTGAGCATTTTCAAAATGAAATTCTTTAGATTTAATTGTTTTGGAAAAATTTTAAATTTTTGGTGAAAGAGAAAATTTTTGCAAGAGTGAAATTAAATTGGAAAATTGATTTTGGATACTAGAGAAAATGATTTATCTTGGAAAAATTTAAAATTGCATTGCAAAATCGAAAATGGATCAAATTGCAAAATTTTGCATTAAATTGGCTAAATTTGCCTTTAAGATTTTTAAAATATTTAAAGAGATTGGTAAATTAAAATTGAAAATCAATTTTAATCTGATTTTAGTGATATTTTAATTACCAAGACATTGTTAAATGAAAATTCTTAACATCTCCAAGGCTTTCTTAATATTATTTTGCAATTTTTGGTCCTAACTGGCAATTAAATGTGCAAATTTCACTATAGGAAAAATTAATTTTGGCTTGGCATTCAAATTGGGACCATTAATGAAATACTAATTTAATTGTTTTCTCCTATAGGAGCTAGTCGGCCAGCCTAGAGGAGTAATGGGATAGTATAAGAGGGCTCCTCCCTCTCCCATTTTCTCATTCCATCACAAGCCTTCTCTTGCTTGGCAATTTTTTTTGGAGCAGCTTTCTTCTCTAGCTTGGTGATTGTCTAAGGAAGGGCAGTTCTATGTGTTTGGCAATTTCTGGAGAGCAGATTTCAACCTTGGCAATGATGGAGCAGACCTGAATATTCTCTTGCTTGGCGATTTTTTTTCACAAAAGGAGGCAATTTTCTACCTTAGCTGATTTTCCTTGAGGAGCAGATTTTCATGTGCTTGGCATTCTCCTTCCTCCAAATTGAGCAAATTTTAGACCTTGGCAATTTTGTTGGGGCAGATCAGAATATCTTATTCTTGCTTGGCGATTGGAAAGGACTGATTTTCTTGCGAAGGGTTGTGATTTTTTACACCAGATTTGGGCGATTTTACTTGGAGGAAACACATGATTGAAGGTCTGATTTTTGGCAGAGTGTGGGCAATTTCCAAGAGATTAAAATTCTAGTTTTGCAAGGAGGCTTGGATTTTTTAAGGTCTGATCCAAATTCAAAGAGAGTCCAGCTATTGGTAAAGGTAAAATTAAAGCAAAATTCAATTCATTTTAGAGCTGAAGATTGGTTCGAAGGTGGAATTTACTCCTTGTTCTTGCTTGGTTTCGTTTCCCTTATGTTCTTCTTGCATTCATCATCTACCACTTCATCATCTCATTGCTAGGTTGAAGATTGGAGAGATAAGTATAGATTTCATGATATGACACTTGGCGAGGCAAAAATAAGCTAAACCACCCTAGGAATGAAGTTGGGAGATATAAGTGTAATCCATCTTAAGGTAATGAAGAGGTAGAAATAAGTGGTAGTCCCACCCCTAGGTTGAAAATTGGAGATTAATAAGGTGTAGTGATAGGACTTGGCGAAGCAGAAATAAGTTAAAATCCATTGATAGAAATAAGGTTGGAGATCAATAAAGGGTAGTCCATATCGCTTAGAATGAAGAGGCAGAAATAAGTGTTTAGGATGGTAGACGTTAGTGCAAGCAAGAACCCCAAGGGAATGAATACCAAAAAAGACAAGGAAGACATGATGCCTAAGACCACCTTCTTCTCGAAAGTGAGGCGAATAAGTGATACCAATATCGGCACTATAAACATGATACAGCTAAAGGACAAACTGAAGGAAGGGCAATTCCCCATGGCAAAGAAGATCTACAAAAACGGAATTGTACATGCAACGGCCTTCCCTCCTACCTTGCCTTGTCCAGAATTGGTAATGGAATGTGCATCCCAGTTTGATTTGGTTAGTAAATTCATCATTTTTTATGGAGAGAGAGTGTTAGCCAACATTGGGGGACAAGTGGTTGAAGAAGCATTCAATATCCCCTAGTACAAAAACATGACAGTGGTAATGATGGATTAAGCGGCTAAGTTATTCCAAGATAACCAAGAGGCTTATTTCATTCACCTAAAACAAAATTGGTTACATGAAGGCAAAAAGGGAGCCACCAGATCATCAAGGCTCACCGTGTCAGATTTCAAATTAGAATTATGGTGATCTCATTGTGCTTCTCAGCCGGATCATGGGCCTAGCTCAAGCTATGCAATTCGAAAACTGGATGTACTTCTTTATTGATGAAATTGAAAAAGGGAAAAGAAGATTTTATTGGGCTAGGATTGTAAGCCAAAATTTAGAATTGCAACTTAGGATAGTGCAAAATCAAAAGCAATTCTATATGAGTTCCTACCTCTTTTATTTGATTTAGAGGTGGTGAAGATTGAAGAGTGAGTTTTAAGAAGAGCACATTTTAAGGAAGTGATTTGAAAATATTTGAGGCTAGAGACCAAAGGGATAATTCGAGTGGACAAGAGGAGAACATTAATGAGACAGAATTTGGATCAAGATTGGATGAGTTGGGGAAGGTTCCCATCAAGAAGAAACATTTGGGCACCCTTGCCTCCCTCAATGCCTTTATTGGATACGCGAAAGAATATGAGAAGTATCATGAGAAAACATTGCAAGCAGCAAGCAACATGATGAATTCAGATAAGCTCAAGATGAAACATACACCTTGCCCTCCCATAAAGGAAGTCAACGACAAGCTAGCCAAGTTCATTGCTTTGGCTAAAAAGATGAAAGGAAAGGGTAGAACTATATTAGAAGATCATTTGATGTAAGCCCAAGTGGCAAATTCTCCTTCTTCTTCAATAGGTTAGGTGTTTGATTCTAATTGGCTACCATTTTGGTGCCTTCTCATTGGTTGCCACTTTTTCTTTTTTTCATTGGTCCATTGATTAGGTGGCATCTTCTCATTGGCCGATGGGATGGCAACCCTAATTAGGGTTTCTAGGATCCAGTCTGGATCGTTGGTTTTGCCCCTTTATTTCTACCGTCGGTTGTAATTTTGAGCCTCTATATAAGGCCATTTGCTCTCATTTGTAAAGGGTTGAAGAAAATTGTTGCTCAAGATAATGCCAAAATCGCTTTTCTTTCTCATTATTGTGACTTGCATGGTGATTAAGAACTTTTGGTGTTGTTGCAAGGTTTCTACTTCCAATAGTTAGAATAAGATTTTCTTTGAAGTTGCTAAAGTAGATTTCATTTCAAGAAGTTTGATAAGTAGAGAGAAAAGTAGATGGATAGTTGCATGGTAGTATTAGTGGATGTTTGATAAGGATCTATAACTAGGCCACTAGCATCCTAGTGGCTTGTTGGGAAGCCTTGTGTGGTAAACTAGTTCCTTTCCCTTGAATCATTGCATCTATGGAGGTAGAGCCGCTGGTTAACTTTCATTAGATTGGATCCCCATGCATTCGCTAATTTTTCCATTCATAGGAGTAGTAGAATAGCGAGTAGTTGAGTAGTCGAATTTCATTCTAGAAAGTTAGGAAGGTAAAAGTCATTAGAAGCATTATTGCCTCCTCCTCACGCAATCAACATTATCTGGCACTACACCCACCATCACCATCACCATCTCCATCAACATTATCTGGAACTCATACAAAACATCGTCACCATCATCCCACCAAAAGTCCAAGTTGTCCTCAAACAAATAGCGTAAGGCCTCCTACATGATTACCAACAAATCACATCAATATAACTGAGTTAATATCCACAGGTGTAAGGAACATTGAAGTTTTTATCATGTCTTCATGAGTATTAACTTTTAAAGAGAGGAATTGAGTGTTTGATATTTCATATCAAGTGTTCAATTGCTATATGTTATGTAGTGGTACAAAACCAACCTCAACACAATCCTATGGCTTGCATAATGTCAGACCTCATAACTGTAGCATATAGTAGACTTCCAAATAATAGATTTGTATAGGGTTTGATTAGCATCAGGAAACTCGTCATCTTACTCAATTTGCAACCTATGAGCATGGGAGTACTCACTGGATTGCAATCTTCCATTCTAAATTTCTTCAACATCTCTTTAGTGTACTTGGCTTGTGAAATGATTTTGCCCTTATTTGTTTGAGAAATTTGCAACCCTAGAAAGAAAAACAACTCCCCAAGCATAGACATTTCAAATTCCTTTTGCACAGTGATGGCAAATTCTTTGCACATTTCTCTTTGCTACACACAATCACAATCAACAAATTAGTTGCTTCATCCTTAATCTAGAGATTGTTATCTGCAACTCTTTTGAACCCCTATTTTTTAAGATACTTGTCCAACCTTAATACCAAGTTGTTTGGGCTTTTTAAGTCCATGAAGACCATTTTTTAATCATTGTTTTCTAGCAACACAAATCTTCAAATTGTTCAATGTACACTTCTTCCTCCAAGACTTCACTCTAGAAAAGGATGATTTACCTCCATCTAGTAGATTGTGAAGTTCTTGAAGTTTACAAAAGCTAAGAACATCTTGATAGCTTCTAATCATGCAACTAGTACTTGTGCATATCCTTTGCACACAATGTAAGGAAACTTGCATTCATTTAATGACCATATAAGGAAACTAAACTAACAACTATATCATGCAACCAACATGGATGTAAGCCTCTCATAACAAAGAAGATCAAACCACTACCATTCCCAATCTAGAGAATAAGCCAAAATAAACCATCTCCCAAACCCAATCATCAATGAATACCATCATAATAAAAATTCCAATGCACAAGGAGATAACCAAAACCAAACATCTCTCAAATTGAATCCTCTAGAACTAACAATCAACATAGCTCAAGATCCATAGCTATGAAAGATAAGCTTAAAATATAATACATTTGAAATGGACAATGGGCAATACCTCTCAAGTAGTAAGTTATCGAGTACACCAAGAGTGAGGAATGAGAATGTTCATAAGGATGTCCAAGTCACCAAGAATCATATAAAAACACTAACCTCTCAAGTCCATACCAAGTGAATGCTTTCTAATCTTTCTACTGAAAGCATCAACTATATCACCACATTCCTAATCACAAGAGCATACCAGCATCACCCAAGGCTCCAAGTGTCCATGAGTACATATAACATCAATCCATGCCAAACTCCAAATGCACAACGTCATCATTAAGTGTCAAGCAAATGATCACGTACACAAGACAAAGGAAATTGAACCGAGATTAATGTCAAGGCTCCCACCGCAAAATTGGGAATATAAACATGACAACAAAATCCAATCAAATCCTCCTAGGAGATAGTGTTTCCCACGTGAACATATCAAATAACTATAACATGCCAAAACTCCAAATGCATATCGAGTGTGTCATGACATTATCGCAACCATGATAACATGTCAAATGAAAAGCAAAAAACCACACCTCAACTAAAGTGCCACAAGATGTTAACATCTCCAATCGTCATGAAGATAACCATCTCCTACTTGTGAAGCAAAAAATGAGAAAGGCCCTTCTATAGCAACACGATCTAATGCATTTTCCAACATGTGCAACACTAAAGAAGATTATCCACCATTTAATTGTGAATCAACATCACTACCAACAACTCTTACTAAATTGTTATACTAAGTCACACATGGCATTGTGATAGCCATCTCCTAATGAAGATCCTTCAATTCTATACACACAACTGACAAGTTAGTAATATCACGTCAAACCAAAATCTCCAAACTAAGTAGATACATATAACAACCAATCAAGAATCAAACCTACACCGCCAACTCATCATTGCCAAAAGTTGACTAAAAATGCAATCAATGAATAACTAAGTTATCATGACATTGTGATAAACCATATGTTGTAAGTCCCAAAACAATCTAGGTAGTGTAAACATCATCCATCCTCTCATCTCTAACAAACTTAACAATGGACAAATAGTCATAGACAAGCCCAACTAATGAAGTCTACAACAACGCTAAACCAATCACATGGATATAGAGTCTAGATAGACCACAACTGAGTCTCTCATTGTATGTCTCCCTTTCCATAATTCATATGGTGTTTTGGCACTTATTACTCTAATTTGTGCATGATTCAAGATGTGCACCACAATGTGAACTACATCCTTCCAAAATGTATCAGCTATTTTTTATTCATTCAACATGCTTCTAGCCTTTTGTTAGATAGTTCTATTTTTCCTTTCTACAACCCCATTATGTCGTGGAGTTCTAACAGTTGAATATTGTCTTTCCATCTCATGTTTTCACCAAACTCTTCAAATTCATTTAAAGCAAGTTTCCCTCATCTGATCTGAGACATTTGATTCTTAAGCTTGATTCATTTTTTATTAGTGCTTTAAAGGCTTTACACTTATCAAAGGCTTCAAGATTTCATTTTAGAAAGGTAACCCAAGTCATTCTACAATTGTCACCAATTAGTACCATTAAGTACCTTTCTCCTTATATGCTCTTTAAACAAATTGGTCCACAAAGATCCATGAGTATAAGCTCTCCTGATTTTGATGTTGAATTTTCCTTTGATTTAAAGCTTGCTCTAGGTTGTTTCCCAAGTTGGCATTGCTTACGAGTGACATTTGTGGGTTTGAAAATCTTGGGGATGTCTCTTCCTACTTCCTTATGACTAATCTTGATCGACTTATCAAAGTTAAGATGGCCTAATCTCCTATGCAACAACCAGTGCTCATCTTCTTATACCATGTGACATTTTTCACTATTGATTTCTTTCAAGATGTGAAGATTGTTTGATATTCTATAAGCATCTGCTATTGATCATCTATCTTTCTTAATTCACATCCTTTAAGAAGAAATGTTATTATGTGCCCTTGATCACAAAGTTGACCAACATTTAGTTTTTGTTTTGATCCTTATACATAAAGGACATTTTCAATCTTTGTTTTTCTGTGATCTAGACTGAGAGTCCCTTTCGTTTTATCTCCTTTGAGTTGTCACCAACTCAAACCTGAGCCAAAAACACAATGGAAGCAATTGTTTGGGGTAATAGAGATGATCGTATTATAGGGTTGATTTGTTGTAGCCCCAGTCAAAGTTTCCTCCATGATATTTAACCCATGTTTTGTGGTATTCAATGCCACGCAAAGTTTGGACCATTATTTGGGAGATTTTTGGAGATCCACATGTTCCTCCATTTCCAGAAGATCTTACTTTAGATTGCCTTCTTCCACTTGATGATGTTGATAATAATCCCTTTGATTATGGTACCATAGAGGATTTTCATTTTGAATATGATGCAGCAGTTAAGAGTAAAGGAATGATCTAGTGACTCCTTCTGCAGCTCCTACTTATTCAATTGATATCACACATTCATCTCTTGTTGGTGGTGTTACAAGACTCAAGAATTGGCAGATTAACAGATTTCTAAATGATTGATTGATTAATAGAGGAACAAATGTGTTCCTTATAAAGAATTACAAGCATGTTGTTTCTAAAAGAAACAACATAGACTGAAGACGAATTTAGAAACAAAACTGAAGACAGGATAGAAAACATTCCTATCTGGACTGAAGAGAAAGAGACAGGATAGGAAACATTCCTATCTAGACTGAAAGACGGACTACAGACAAGTAGTTGACCATTATAGAAAGCATTTAACTAAGGAGATAATATCTTAATAAAGATATTAAAGATATTATCTGAATACCCTCCCTTAATGGTCAATGTACAGATATCGAAACATTCTATGATAACTGAGACCCTCCCTGGATCTACAGAATGCTGAACCAAGAAGCTTTGCCAGAAGAGTGCTATGACTCAAAACAAATTGCAATTACAAAACTTTGTTTTTGTGGAAAAAATAGTAAAACCCAAAATCTCACGCAACCTTGCGTATTACAGACAACATGAAATGATTTTTGAGGAGAATCAACAAACCTAGAAAAATAGAAACAGATTCAGAAGGCGAAAAATGCAGCTTTGCCTTGATCAGGAAGCTCGACAACTTGTGTTGTTGGCTGGGAAGCAGTTTGCCTTGCTTGGGCAGCCAAACGTTTCCGACACTCGAACTTCATATGGCCAAACTTGTGAAGTAATTACACTATACATTTTGCTTTGTAGAGCCATCCAAGGATTAAGAAGGTTGATGCTGGAAAGGCTGAGAAGACCGATGGTTGTCGATGTTTTGTTGAAAGGATTTTGCAGCAAATGCCTACTCTGAGGAGGCTGTAGAAGCATTGCTGCCAAATTGTTGTTTTCAACAATCCTGATGTAGAAGTTTGGTGCATAATTCTAGAAACTTCAGATCAACATTAGTTGATGTAATGCTGAGTGTTTCTATGAAGTGCTCATAGGATGATGGTAGACTTTTCAAAGTGATGTCTACCATATCCTCTTCCTCCATTTTCTGACCGATAGCTTCAAGCTGATTGCGGACGTCCTTAATCTTTGTCAGATGCTCTTGCAAGGACATACGTTCATCCATCATAATGGAGAACAGTTGATTCTTCAAAAAGAATGCCCGACTCTTGTCAGATGTTTCATGCAACTCCTTCAGATATTTCCGAATTTCTGCAGCTGACTTGCCAGAAGGAATCTGCAGCAGCTGATCATTGATAACAGAGAGCTTGAGAAGCATAATAGCCTCTCGATTGCAATCATCAAACTTGTCCTGTTCTGCTTGGTCGAAGGTTGGACGAGTCTTTGTGCCTAGAACAAGCTCATCCAAATGACGAGATTCGAAGATGGTTAACATCTACTGCTTCCAGTGGTTATAATTGTGGCCATTGAATTGTAGATTACCCTCCAACATCAGATTAGTCAAAGATGCCATTTGCACGAAGTTTGAGGCAATGTTGAGGCTGACCCAGAAAAAAATGACTACTACCCAGAAGAGTAGATAGAAAACCCAAAAGGAATCTAAAGTCAGATTTCAAATCTGTCGGCTCGAAAATCGAGGCATGGAAAACAAGGCACCCGCAAAAATCCAATGAAGACCCATTTGAGATCTCGAAAAGCCCACCAAGAATATGTGATCAAAAAAAAATCAGACCCAAAAATTAGGGTGTCAGGTAGAAAATCAGGTGGCGGCCATGGAGGTCGAATCTGCAAAAAAGAATGGCGATTTCATTGAGAAAATGGTCGATTTTGTAGTGGCAAGTGTTTGCTGAGAAAAAACATAGAGTTGTCAGATGATATTGCTATTACAGGGGTTTGTAAAACATGCAAAGCCATTCTGAAAAAACGGCAACAAAAAAATGCAGAGCCTTTTTTTGTTCCACGATTTTGTAGACAAATGCGGCCCAGAAGTAAGTTGACTCTAGTCACAAATCCGGAGGCCAAAGAAAAAATTGTGATTGGAGAGAAAATTGTGCAATAGAAACACAAATTTTGCAAAAAAAACATATTTGAAAGTTGCGGTTTTTAGGGCAGACTGGTCGAAATCTCAGAAAAAAACCTTCAGACAAAAAACCTTGGTCGAAATCTCAGACAAAAATCCTCAAACAAAAACCCTAGTCGAAATCTCAGGGTTTTTAAAAAGCAAAGATCACAGAATAATTTTGAAAATTGGCTTTGATACCATGTTACAAGATTCAAGAATTGGCAGATTAATGGTTTTCCGGATGCTTGATTGATTAATAGAGGAACAAATGTGTTCCTTATAAAGAATTACAAGGACATTGTTTCTAAAAGAAACAACGTAGACTGAAGACGAATTTAGAAACATAATTGAAGACAGGATAGGAAACATTCCTATCTAGACTGAAAGACGGACTACAGACAAGTAGTTGACCATTACAGAAAGTATTTAACTAAGGAGATAATATCTTAATAATAATCCCTTTGGTTATGGTACCATAGAGGATTTTCATTTTGAATATGATGCAGCAGTTAAGAGTAAAGGAATGATCTAGTGACTCCTTCTGCAGTTCCTGCTTATTCAATTGATATCACACATTTATCTCTTGTTGGTGGTGCATTGCAAGAGGTATCTATTTGTCTTCCTAATTGGGATTCCTATTTGCCAGAATTGGTCCCTTGTTTGTGGAGTCTCACATTTCAGATTTGGAGGACACATTTGAGGGTTTATCTCTCTTATTTGATTATTGTTGTTGAAAAATTGGTGTCACTTCGTCTTTGTCTTTAAAGCTTGTTCAATATCAATTTTCATTGGTTCCTTGTTTGTCACCTTCTATTGTGATTGGGCGTTCACCTAATTATTTACTTGGTGATACATGAGAAAGTTCTAGAGGCATCATCATTCTACATTTTGATTTTGCTTCTTACCTATTCTTATCTAGAATGGGAATCATTCTTGCATTTGTACTTCGTTTATATTCTTCCGAAGGGGAGAAATGTTGTTTGTGAGCATTGGACTATGTTTCGTCTTCATGTACTCACCATTTCTACAAGACGTTAATCATTATGGAGGAGATATCATATCTCTATTTTTCCTTCCTATGGGGGAATACTTGATTGTGTATACATGATGTATGTAGTCCTTGGGAGATATGATTGAATCCTCCATGTATCCATTCATCATCTTGTTGTTTCTTTCCTCTCATTTCTAGAGGAGTTTTCTGCCCTGTGGTTTTCTACTTTTCTCTACTTGTGAAAGATTTCCTTGCATTTGCATTGTACATGGGTACCTAAAATGGTTGTGTAGTTGGAACCCTACGTTGCATTTAAGGGAGGTTATTGGAATAAATATGGATTTATCCCAATGTAACCTGGGTGCACACACCTGGCCTAAAACCCCCCCACATCGGGTGTGCGTATATCCCGGGTGCGGGTATGTAACGCACTCGAGTGCCGCAACCGTGGCCAAAACATGGTTGCGCTGATCAGCACACCTAAGTGGGACTCGAAAATGCAGGTGTGTCCCAGGTGCAAGGGTGTGTGCTCAGGTGTGAGCAGCGTATGTCCAATGATTAGCTGAAAAAGTCAAATAAAAATAAGTTTTTGATTTTGTTTTTGAACAATGAATTTTGAATCTTTCACCTTTATCATTTATTAAATTGATAGTCAATGATTCACTTAGATGGTACTATGTATGGTTTAAATTTTTCATTTATCATTATCATAGTTTTAAAAACCTATGATATTTCGTCAAAACCACAAAATATCACGAAATGCTAAGGCTGCCAAAATAAACACACAATATATCGCTGGCAAAATAAAGTTAAATAATGCCACTATTTTTCCTATTTCTATCATGTGAAAAACATAAAACATAGTGAAAAAGCATTGAAAAGTCATTTCCACTTTAGGTTTAACAAGCCAAATATATTGGACTTAACGTTTTTTGTTTTTAGTTGCAGCTTTTTTGTTCTCTAATGGTGATTTTAGGTCTCCATTTGGCAATTGCGGAGGTGATTCTCAACAAATGTACAAACAAATGGTTCATACTTCATAGAACTCCCGCCTTGAGCCATTGAATCACAACTTTCATGCCAAGCTAGTTGGTCAAGATTTGAGTGTGATCAAGAATCAAGACTTAGAACATTGTGGGGATTCAAGAACCTTCAGATTCGACCTCCACAAGGAACTTCCAATGGGTCTTTCTCACAACAGCATCAACCTCCTGAGCTTGACATTCATATTGAGCTTTGACAGACTACAACACTTCATTCACCGCATTCATCACAGGCTGCAAGTCGACACTTCCCAGGTATGTTTAAAATTTACGCAAATAAATGTGTAAATTTTAATTTATTTGTAATTTAGTTCTAAAATGTTTATAACTTAATTTTTTTTTAAACTAAATACTAAAAATTAAAATATATCAAATGATTTACAATTTTATTATTTTGTTTTTGATAAAAAATTTAAGGTTTAAAATACACTAATTTCATAGTAAACTGTAAGTCACTATATAATTATTTAGTATTTATTATTTAAAATTGATTGTATTATTTATTTTTCTTATTTATATAACTGTTATCCAACAATATTTAACAAATTATCAATATTTATAAATTATAAATAAATTTGAATATATTGAAATTTTAAAATACTAAATTATGATTTTTTAAAAATAAACTTCTTGTTGTATATGTGAATTATAATAGTTAAATAAAATAGCATTATTGTGATTAAATTTACTGTTTTATTGAAATTTATGTAATAGTATTTAGGAAATTTACAATAAAGTTATTTTATTTAACTATTATAATTTATATATAACAGTATTAACTTTAAGTGTATTTTCTAAAAGATTTATAATTTAGTATTTGGATTTTTAATAGATAATGTATGCTTTCTAACTATACATTATCTATTTTTTGTCAAGTTCTCTAAGTCTACAAGATGACTAGTGGTGGTAAAGGTAAGGACCCTTTATGGAAACATGGAATCTCAGGGGTAAGCAATGAACATGTCAAATGTATTCATTGCCATAAGAATATGACTTCGGGCATAAGCCAATTGAAATACCATCTTGTGAAGATTCCATGCCATGATATTACACCGTGTGACATATATTCGAAAGAGGTTACAAGAGAGACTTTGACAAGCCTACAAAAATATGTACAAAGGCAGCAAAAAAGAGGACACCCGAGGCCATGACAGCCCCAATGGGGACTTTTAGTTCTACAGGATAACAAACAGGTGGAGAGGGTTCTTCTATTGGGCCTCGGATACGAGATTCAAGAAGTACAAGTGGGTCTGTAGTAGACTTTTGGATTCCGCATAACACTCCTGGTGCTCAACTCGGCTTGTTAGGCACTACATGGAACAAAGAGATGCATGAGAAAACAAAGGTGGCAATTACAAGATTTTGGATCCGCAATGATATTCCCTTGAATGCTTTATGTAGTCTGTATTGGGATCAAGTGGTAACTTTCATTTCTTTGTCTGGTAAGGGGTTCAAGCCCCCAACTCCCTATGAGGTGAGTGGGTCATTGTTAGATGGCGAATTAAGAAACATTCATCAGCTTGTAGAAGAGCAAAGAAAAGTTTGGGAACAGAAAGGTTGCACTATTATATCTAATGGGTGGACGGATGGCAGGAATAGGATGCTCATCAACTTTGTAGTTGCTTCAGGGGTGCAATTGGTATTTCTAAAATCAGTTGATGCCTCTAATCAAATTAAAAATGCAGAAAATATGTGTAACATGTTGGATGAGGTGGTAATAGAAGTGGGAGTGGCTAATGTCATCCAGATTGTGACTAATAATGCAGTTGCGTATGTGGCAGCCGGTAGACTTCTAATGGAGAGACATCCCACATTATTTGAGAGCCCTTGTGCTGCCCATTGTCTTGACTTGCTTTTTGAGGATCAAGGGAGACTGAGCTGGGTGGAGAAGGTGATTGAAGATGGAAGGAATATTGCAAAGTACATCTACAATCATACATGGGTCTTGGGTCTTATGAGAGAGCACACTAGTGTTAAGGATCTTGTACGAGCAAGGGTCACACACTTTGCTACTAATTTTCTAAACTTGCAAAGCATATCTGAGACATTGTTAGACCTCAAGCGCATGTTTTTTGATAAGAAATGGTTAGCGTCCTTATGCCAAGAAGCCTGAGGTAGAGAAGATTGTGAGGATTGTGTTTGATGCTAGCTTTGAAAAGCTAATGGAGGAGACCCTCAAAGTAAGTTTTCAAGTCTTTATTGATGATTTAGTATTTAATTTTGAAATATTTTCATGGGCTAATTTTTGTATGTTTTATTATGTCCACGTGTCAAAACCATTGGTGAAGGTTCTACAAATTGTGGATGGGGATAAAAACCCCATGGGGTTTCTATATGAGGCCATGGATAGGGCAAAAGAGGCCATTTAGCACTTGTATAGGTCAAATGAAACCAACTATAGACCCATATGGAACATCATTGATCATAGATGGAACCGACAACTCCACCAACACATTCATGCAACTGCCTACTTCTTGAACCCCAAGTACTATTTCTCCAACACTTCTAAAGCAGATGCAGAGGTTCAAATTGGCTTGGACATATGTATTCAAAGATTGGTTGCTGATACGGACTTTTGAGACCTCATACTTGACTAGTTGTTGAGCTACAAGAGGGAAGAGGGTCCATTTTTTTCTTCTCAAGATTGCAAAAATAGGAAATACACCTTGCAGCCAGGTAAAAAAGAATATATGTTTAGTTTTATCAGACCATTTATTTCACTCTTGAAGTTTATTGGAAGTTTTACCACATCATAAATGGTTTTTTTAATCCTTGCAGATTTGTGGTGGTGGGAAGATTATGGTGCCACAATGCCTAATCTTCAACAACTTGCCATCCAAATTTTATCGCAGCCTTGTAGTGCTTCTGGCTGCCAGAAAAATTGGAGTACTTTTCAAAACATACACACAAAGAAAAGTAATAGGTTAACTCAAAAGCACTTGAATGACTTGGTTTATGTGAAGTACAACCTTCTCTTGCACGAGAAGGTGAAAGGGCAAGCGTCATATGAAGCACTAGACTTGGACGATATTGATCCATATTCAACAGATTGGATTGCTCCTCCTAATGGTGAGAATGTAGATGTGGATGTGAGTGAACCTTTATTGACAGATGAGCAACTAGCTGAGTTTGAGAGAGAAACAGATTACTAGGATGCGGATCTGGCAGCACGTGAGGAGGAACATGAGTTTGGTCATCCATCAGAGGCTTTTGTCAAGCGTGAGGCACCAATTAGGGCACTTGTTGAGGATGTTGCCATGGCAACTACTTCAACAACACCCACCCAGCTGCAACGATCTCTTTTGAGTTTTACTTATAGATGCAATTTATGATTGCAACTTTTAGTTTTCATTGATACTGAAACTTGAATTTAATATGTATTCAAAAGTAGTAGTTTCATGGAGTCTAACTTTTATATGTATTGAACTTATTTATATTTAAATGTTGTACTTGTTTTTTGGTATATGATTCTAGCACTATGTTAATCTACTAAGTTCTACTTGCTGTGAATTATTGTTTAACTAAAAACTTTGATTGATATATGGTGGATATCTCAAATTATTATATATTCTACAAATTTGGTGTGTGTATATATATATATATATATATATATATATGCATTTTTAAGAATATTTTAAGAAATTGTATATTTTCAAATGTTTGATAAAAGTGTCGATTTATTGCTGAATTTTTTGCCAAGTTTTTGCCGATTCTGAGTTTTTCAAAAAAATTGGGTCGGCCGAGATATTGCCGATATTGAACTTTTAAACTATGATCATTATTGTTAATATGTTTAAAAGTTTTAGTATTTTACTATGAGTATGTTACTAAGTTCAATGGTCATTGGTAATGGTTACGAAGATTCAAGTTTCAAGTTTGAACTTATGGTTCGTGAATCGCATTTCAATTTTCTATATTCAACTATATATGGTATGTTATATTGAAGTATCATTTCATAATTAGCATTTTTAGTCATATATGTATAAGCCCCTCTGCACCCCTACCATCACACCCCCACCATTCCCAAATTGAGGCCCTTTTTTTGCCCGCAACCAAAACTCATCCCACCGCATCCCTGCACCTGTGTAGCACTAATTTATCCTATTTACCCTTGCTTAAGTTCACTTAGGCATCATTTGTTTTCTATTGGCTCTCTCTCTTTCTCCTTGCCTTTATAGGAAAGGCATGTGTACATTATTTCCACATCTCAATATAGTTATCTGCATTGGTTAAAAAGCCTCATGCTTCTCTTTGTGTGCAAAGGCACTTGCTTGCAAATTGTTCTCCTAGAGATGGTTTACACCTACTCCTTACACTTTCATTAACTCATTCTTCCACATATTCTTCTTTGATGGATAACATATTATCTAGATTTTTAGAAATTCAAGAAATCTATAATCTGACTTGATTACAATGTTAGATAGATCTAGCCTAATTAATGGGTTCTTAGAGATATCTGGTAGGGTGAGAGCCTTGTTACTTCTACAGTCCACCACAATAACTTCTTGGGATCCCCATATTCTTTTATACTCAGAATTCATCCAGCTTTGTCCCAATAAATATTCAATTGCTCTAGGGTTTTCTATGCTCCTTTTCCAATTTATTTCCCTTTTTCTCTTTCAGTAGCACCCACCTTGATGCGCTCAGCAACAACAACATTGGTGTGTTCATTTCTTCTCTTTTCCACATTCTCCCATCTCTTGTGATGTCTTTCTTCCCTTTCAGCATCCGATCTCTGTAACATTCCTGATTCCTGGCTGGGTTAGCCAACTCTGATAAATAAATAAATAAATAAAGCTTTAAATAATCTATAAATTGAAACTATAAATAAATGCAATTATTATTAGTTTTATCATGGCCAACTTGTTTCATTTGTAAAAGTATCTTCCTAATTAGGTAATTATTTTCTGTAAGGTGGACCTTGGGACAAATTTGTATTTATAGGGGTTGGTGTGGAAAGATATTCATCAATGAATTTTATATCAAACTGCATCAAACAGATGTCCTGTCCTCCGAGATGAAAACAAGTTATGAAGGTCTCACAGATTTGGATCACCTGAATATTGGAGCTTTCTGTAATAGTCAGTATCTATGTGCCTCCTTGATCTGAATTGTGACTTGTATATGATATTGTGATTCATCAGATAATCTAAGATATGGTTGTGAGCTTGATGCTTCAGGCATCTTTGTTAACAAACTGAGACTATGGCTGACGTCTGAGTTCCTGATGTTGATATTAAGTTTTACTGTGTTTGATCTTTAGAATGCTGAGAAATATTAACAAGAGGAATCAGTTCTAAGAACCAATATAGTTTTCTGTTGTGAAATTATGAAATTATGCTGTGCACATAGGATGTTTGAGATTCAATGTCCATACAAATCTGAAAAAAATTGATGAAGGATGTTTCAGTCTCTATCTCCTTTCCTTGTCATTTAGGCTTGCCATGTTATTCTCACTTTAATTTGTATTTCCTTATTTTCTCTTAACTTTTTAGTCTCCTAATCCTTTCACCATGAGTGGTTTTGGTTTGGTGGTACATGACTCTTTTACCTCATCTCACGGTAATTATTTTGTAACTGTTTCTTATCGGTCACATCCTTTTAGGGATTCCTATCGGAGATTTCCCCCTCCTTTCCATTATTCATGAGGCTGACACCAAGGAAATAGTGCCACAATTTATTAGCAACTTTTTATCTCCTTTAGTGCTCTTGTTTAGATCTATAATTAAATTCTGTCTTTGCTCTCCTCTATACTGCCTACCCAAGCACCCGGCAACAGAATCAATGTTAGCAAGAAAATGGGGCAAAACAAACCAAAGTACTGAGCAAGCAATTTTTATATGTTGTATTTATACTCCAAACTCAATAGTATGAGAGGGATAAGAAGCTAACACAGATCGTGAATAGACTGCTGAACAGAATGATGTTTACCACATAGGTTAATTAAGAATTGCACACAGATAATGAACACGAACACGAACAGAAAAACTCTTCTTATTATTATTCGCATAAGCCAAACAGTACATTATGCTTCAATCATGATTTACAATGCTTCCCGAAGGGGATATAAATACTTTCCGAAGAACCTTCCCGAAGGGGTCCGTCGGCTACATAACCAGAACCTTCCCGAAGGGACCCGTCGACTACATACAAGAACCTTCCCAAAGGGACCCGTCGGCTGATACACAATTTCTACCAACGACATCATCCCCCCAAAAAAGAAAAGTAGTCTCCTGACGACTACAGAGCAAAACTCAAACAACTAATACAACAATATTGATCTGCCACATCACTTTCACATTCATCCCGTTGCATCTATAGCCTTTGCTAACACAATATTGACTCCTCAAGT
The DNA here is from genome assembly GCA_028749045.1 of Cupressus sempervirens. Taxonomy (NCBI): domain Eukaryota; kingdom Viridiplantae; phylum Streptophyta; class Pinopsida; order Cupressales; family Cupressaceae; genus Cupressus; species Cupressus sempervirens. Next base: position 146,851,848 of record CM053790.1, read on the forward strand.
TGACCTTGATAGCCACCTATGTTGCTTTCTTTGCTTCCAACTCCTCGATACCCTGAGCCAAGTGTCGCTGCACTGCCTCCAACTGGATGATCAGCTCCTCCCGAGCTCTCTATGCATCCACCAAGACAACCTCACGGCCAACACCTACTCTCAGTGCCTCTGGTACACAGACACTCCATGCCTGCAACAGCTCCAAGTCTTCTCAATTGTTTAGACTCCCACGACTGATATTCACAACGACTGGGGGTCCAGGGGGCAACGCCCCCAGCGGGGTCCTGCCATGTGCAGCCAAGACCAAATTAGCACTCCGAAACCCAAAGAAAAATGCATGGAACACACCGTTCCTGTCATGTTCTATCAATTCTACACTCTTTCTGGCAATCGCTAGTTCTTCCTCTACCCTTTGGCATCATCCGTTACTCATTCTGAGCATTCCTGATTTGTCGATTTTTTTTATTTTTTTTAGAAAACCTCCCATCACCCTTCTATGCTACCAATGTATAGCTACACCATACATCCTGCCAACGTATCGACTCCTTCCTTATGCAATATCCTGTAACATCCTCCAAAGTCTGAATGCAATAACAGGTAGAAGCCGTACACCAAAACCTATATAATCAATTTGCCACATTATGCAAAAACCGTACCCCATATTATGCAAAATCCGTCTAGGGATCTCAGAACCATACAAATCCGTACGGCATTAGTATCCAATTAATGTTTCAAGTGTATAATGAAAACTTTAAAATCCGTACGCCATGCTTTGTCTCAGAAATCCGTATGCTAGGCTTTGCCTGGGAAATCCGTACGTCAAGAAAGTCCATTCGCCAAGTGCTCTGCTAAATTCTTACAGTGGTTAGAACCCGAAATCCATACGCTATTAGAAAACCGTACAATGTCTCCACAAATCCGTACGGAACTGTGTAGCAATTGTCTCTTAGAACCGTACAGTGGCACCTTTAAAAACCGTACAGTGGCATCCTTTTGTTAAAACCGTACGGTAGCCTTCATAGTGCATCAATACGATAAAATCCGTACAATGGAGAGCTGGTAAAAGCCGTACGGGCCTGGGAAGTCCGTACGGTGACTTCTCACTTTTTTTTTCCCAATTTTTTTTTTTTTTAACAACTATGTACAATATTTACATATATACAACACTTATAGTCTTCTTCTCTCAGTTGTTCATCCACGGAGGTGAGTTACTTCTTTCATGGCAGACATTCAACTTTGACCTGTTCACTACATTGAACACTTCCCTTCCGTCTAGCATCCATTGTTTTACTGCTCCGTTAACACCCACTTCCCGAATTTGATATGGTCCGACCCACTTAACTTTGAACTTTCCTGGCTTGATCTCATTCTGGCCATCATACTTTAACACCCATTTCCCCGTCTGAAACCTGTTTCATTTCAAGTGCTTATCGTGCCATGCTCTACACCTGTTCTGTGTCACCTCTGTAGCCCACTCCTGCAACTGTTGCTCATCAAGTTTATTTAAGATACACGATTTCTCCATCCGGTTCTCCATATCGCCCGGTTTGTTTCCGAAGCTCGGTACCATGGACTCTATCAACTGCCCCTTCTAGTTGTCAATAACACATTCACTCCGTACTGTTGCAACTTTTATTAAACCCTTCCGCTTTGTTTCTTGTGCGGACCGTATGATGTGTCTTCCTTACTGCTAGCACCTTTCTGCTATATCTGTGGTTTGACGTAATATTTTCTTCCTACGCGGTCGTAGAGTGGAATCTTTCCTCCTTTCGGGTTCATACTTTGTGTTCTTCCCTTCAGCTTCAGTCATACCCACGTTTCCTTCTTCGGCTTCTTTGTGTTGCTTCGAACATTCATTTCCTCCTTTGGCTTCTCTAAGTTCTTTCGGACATTCATTTCCTTCTTCAGCTTCTCTGTGTTCCTTCAGACATTCATTTCCTTCTTTCTTACCTTCGTCGACTCTTAACATATTACAGCTCGGAAAGAGTTCGTAGTCCTCTATCTGCCAGTGGTAAAGACCGTTCACTGAATCCAGATCATCGTCTATCGATCCTCCTTCCAACCACAGGACTCCCTCCTGATCTGGTTCCATATTCTGCCTCCTTTCATCCTCTTCTTCTTCGAAATCTGACGATAGAGCTTCTTCCTCGACCATTTGGGTGTGTAAATCGATGACGTACTTCCGATCTTTTCTTTCAAGCGATAAAGTATTTTTCTTGCAATCGTGTTTTGCCTTCGCTTGTATCAGCCACCCCCGGCCCAGAATGGCATCATATCCTCTCTGCTTCAGTGGGATCATGACAAAGTCCAACAGGAACGGTTGTGTTCCAATCGTCATTGGTTGCGCTGTGAGTACTCCCAATGGCTTGATTCCATGTTGATCGGCTGTTAACAACTGGAAGGTAGGTGGCCACAATGTCGGCTGTCCCAACTTTTTCTAGGTATCCTCTGGCAGCACATTGACACCAGACCCTCCGTCCACGATCGTGTCCATTAGCACAGTCCCGAGAATGCCCATTTCAACAACCGCTGGATAGCGTCCGGATGAAAGAGCTAACAACATCGGATCTTCTGCACTTGCGCCACTTTCCTTCTCCTTTTTGTCCACTGTACTTGCTCCACTTTCCTGCTTCCTTCCATGTTCTCCTAGTAGTTGAGCAACAAGAACGATGTTTGTGAGTGCCGATTGGAGCTGAGGCATAGTGAGCAACAAATCATTTATCCTAACGGGTATCTCGGCTTGCAATATTTGTTGTACAATGTTCTGTTCTGTGCAGTTTCGTACGAAGGTACTCAGCGTGTCCTTCAGGTGTGTCGTTTCTATCTGCGTTGCTCTCTGGATCTCTGCCCATGCTTCCTCCAGTCTCTTCTTTTCCTCCGTCGGATCAAGGTATAGCTTTGCCTGCTTCCGAGTGATTGCTGGAACTTCTTCCTTGTCCATCCCGACGGTAATCAAGTTTACTCTGGACTTCGGGCACTTAGCATCATCATGATCGCCCAGTCCACACCATCGGCATAGCAACTTCGGTGTGTTCGCCGTTGTGCATTCTCGGGCAAAGTGACCCCGCAGATTGCATGCACGGCATTGAACAATTGGCCGACCATTGGCATCATATTGAATTCGACTCCTTCCGCCATTATTGTTGTTGTTTTGACCGTGTCGGTTGTTTCTATATCCACCCGATGTGGCACCTTCCGTACTGGTGTTCCCGTTCCCTCCTGACGAGGATGCCTCCGATGTCAGGAACACTTGCTGCGGTGTTCTTGTTTTCAAATTGAAAGGGCATTCTATTACCGAGTGTCCCATAATCTGGCGAATCTCGCAAAATTGATCTTTTGGGCAGGATCCCTTCGTATGGCCTTCTTTCTTACACTTCATGCACCATAGGTCATTGCCCTTAGTCTCCTTGTTCATGTTCTTGAACTCCTTCATCATCCGAATCATGTCCTTCTGGAGGGCACGGACTTTCTTGTTGCTGCCCTCATCATCACTGTTATCTTCTTCTGAAGATGCATCGTCATCTGAATCGAACGAGTTGTTCTTCTTCTTCTTTGTCTTCTGGTCACTTTCGAGGTTCATTGCCCGATTGTACGCTTCAATGTATATTGATGGTGGCACGAACTTCATCTTCTTTCGCAACTTCGGGCGAAGGCCTTCAATGAACCATCTCTTTTGTAGCCCACAACCGACTTATTCTCCATTTTATTGATTAGGTCCTTTAACTTCCTGGTGAAGACTCAGACTGTTTCATTCTTCCCTTGGTTAGTATTGAATATCTCCACCACAATCTCATTATCGTCTCGCAATATTTGAAATTCTGCAATAAATTCCTTCTTAATATTATCCCAACTGTTTAACTTCTGTGGATCTGTGTCAGTAAACCAATCAATGGCAACACCCCTAGGGTGGCTGGAAATTGCCGGACCCATTCGTTCGTATCTATTATGCCATTTGCTCTCCAGATCATTTCACATATTTTATAATGTCAAATCGGATCGGCAGTTCCTTCACCATCAAATTTAGGCAACTTTTCTTTTGGACCTGCCATTATTATTGTATGTTGGGGGTTGTGTTGTGTACCTGCGCTGTTCTGAACACCCGTGCTGTTCTGAGCTCCCGCACTATTTTGAACACCCACACTGTTCTGCACACCCGCGTTGTTCTGCACACTCGCGTTGTTTTGAACACCCGCGTTGTTTTCTACACACGCGCTGTTTTTTACACCTGCACTGTTTTATGCTTCCGTGTTGTTTTCAACACCTATGCTGTTTGCAACACTCGCACTGTTTTCGACTTCTGCGTTGTTTTCGACTTCTGCGCTGTTTGGTGAAGAAGAGGTTTCGTCAACCGAAGCTATTCATTCCGGAAGTATATCTCGAACGAAGAGGTCACTCCACACTCGTGCTCCTTCGGCACTTCGAGCCGTGCGAGTCAATCTCCTTCCGTCAGGATTCTCTTCCCGGGGCGTATGCAGGTTCAAAACTCCTCCCTCGTTTCTTCCACCAAATCAAGTCGTTGTCGAGTCTCTTCTAACAATTTTTCAGTGCTTTTGTGTCCATCGGTAACTTGCTGAAATCTCCGTCTGCGTTCAGCCTGTTGTGCCAAAATTAAATTTTCTTGTGCTGCGCGTAATTCATCATTTTCCTTCAACTTATTCTTATTCTTGTTCAACTGATTCGGCATTTAATTCATATCCGCCTGCCTGTGTACCAGGTCCATCGAGCAACGACGGCAAATGTTTACCGTACTAGGTAAGGAAATCAAAGTGCAGACAATAGATATGAATAGCAGAATTCCTTATTATTATTCGCATATGCCAAACAGTACATTATGCTTCCATCCTAATTTACAATAATCCCGAAGGGTGTATAAATACTTTTCGAAGAACCTTCCCGAAGGGGTCCGTCGGCTACATACATGTCGCTACATAACAAAAACCTTTCCGAAGGGACCCGTCGGCTGATACACAATTTCCTTTCCGAAGGGACCCATCAGCTACATACAAAAACCTTTCCGAAGGGACCTGTCAGCTGATACACAATTTCTACCGACGACAAATATAAGCAGAAAGCTAATAGTCATATTTGATAATGCATATCAAATGCAACTTTGTGTGTGTGCATGTGTGCACTGTGGGATTTACCCTTCTTATAATAGTCAGTACCTAATATTCTTACATGTTATCTTTTTAGTTCCCTATCATTACTTTTGTCACATTTTATCGTATCATTGCAATGTGTCGTACCTGCGATGAGCCTTTTGATCAATATACCAACCCTAAATTGTTGCCATACGGTCTGTGAGTGCAAGGCAAAACTCAAACTGGGACCAAATAGTGTTGTACGGTTGCTGAAAGAAGGCCGTACAGTCTGAAAAGTATGTCCGTACAGTGTGATAAGGGAGCCGTACGGTGGGCAACGTGAGGGAGGAAATGTGGTTGCAAGAGCTGTCTATACGGATGAAGGGGTAGTCCGTACAGTGATTAAAGAAGCCTGTATAGTGAAATGGTGGAACTACTAAGATAGTTGTACAGTATACTATCCGTACGGTGGTGTTGCCTAGCAGGGGGTATCCGTACGGGGGTTGTGTGCAGCAGGGAAGTCGTACGGTTAGTATAATGGGTTGTAAGGTGACTTAATGGGGAATTCAATTACCAAGGCTAGACAAGAAGGTGAAAGGCAATACGAATGGAGGGCTGGGAGTGGAGCGAGTAGAGCAGAATCACATAGTGGCGACAGGAACACAACGATGCTTGCACATAAACACAAAATGTTGATTAAATCTACACAACAAGAGAGTCGAATGTGAATATTGATTACCACCAGAAGATAATACTCCGATTTGCCACATACACAAAGATGAACACCAATGGAATAAGGTGGGGGTTGAATTCCACCGAAACCATACGAGCCAAATAGGGAAGATCTTTCACTTCTGAAATGGCAAACAATTCCGAACTCCAACAGAAATCCGCAACACAGAGAAATATAATCCAAAGCATGTTTACAAACTTCCTACAAGTTGTGCTTAAATACCCATCGGGAAAATCTTTCCAAGGGTGTACAAAGATAGCCGACGGTGACACAAACTACGAAAACAAAAATAAAAATGGGTCCGAGATAAAATAAATCAATCGGCCTGTTACAAAGATTAAATTATCTCAGTTTGACCGTCCGTCTGCATGTGGTAACTCGTGCTTGGTGATAATTCTGTAACTACCATCCTAAACAATTATGTCCAGAAGATACTGACAAATTGTACATCCCAATCACTAACGATGTTTCAAGGTAAGCCGTGCAGATGAAAGAGTTCTCTAAAAAATAGATCAGTAACTTGTGCAGCCTGAAGGTCCAAGGGGATGGCGAAGAAATGTGCATACTTTGTCAACCTATCAACCACCATGAATATAGTGTCCTTTCCGTTCACCTTGGGAAGACCTGTTATGAAGTCCATGGATATACTTTCCCACTTATGTTCTGGAATTGGCAAAGGTTGTAGTAGCCCAACAGGGAGAGTGTGTTCGGACTTGTTCTGTTGGCAAACCGTATATTCTCTTACATTCTACAACACGTTCCCTTTCAGTCCCTTCCATGAAAATCTCTCCCGAATACTTCTGTAAGTTTTAAGGAAGCCAAGGTGTCCAGCCAAAGGGGAGTCGTGTACTTCCTTCAGGATCTTCTACTTTAGTTTGGATTCTGGCACCAGGTATATCCGGTTTTTATAGTAGATGATATCATCCACCACTCTGTACCAATCATCGTGTGTGTGTCCATCCATTATTTGACAAGCAAATGTATTCTTGGAATATTCTACCAATAGTTGTGCCTTCCAGTCAGCTGAGATCTGGTCTAGTGAGTAGAGGGTGGGTTTTCTCGACAAGGCATATGCAACAACATTGTTCTTCCTTTTTACATATTCAATGTCGAAATCAAAAGACTGAACTTTGCTTACCCATTTTTGTTGTCATTCATTCAAGTCCCCCTGCTTCAGGAAATATCTCAAACTGTTGTGATCCATACGAACAACAAACTTGGCACCTACCAGATACTGCCGGAACTTGGTTAGTGCATGTACGATGGCCAACATTTCTTTGTCGTAGATAGAATACAGGCGTTCTGCTGGTGTAAGCTTCCTGCTCTCATAGGCGATAGGGTGTTTATCCTGCATCAGAACTGCTCCAATGCCCTCCCTGGATGCATCGCATTCCAAAATGAACGGTCGGGTGAAGTCAAGCAATGCAAGAACCGAGCAAGTGCTCATGACCTCTTTTAGCTTATCAAAGGTGAGTTGTGCCTCTTCGTTCCACTGACATTTCTTCTTGTTCGTGTTCGTCCTCATCATTGGACACTAACTCGATGTAATAGATCTTCCCCTTCCCGAGGCATCGATGGCCAAGCTCCCAAGGCCCCTTGCAATTGAAACACAATTTTTTCTTTTGGAGTTCTTGTCGGGTGGCTTCATCCAACGACGGCTTCTTGGGCGGAGGTTTGTCCCTAGGAAGCGTTGGCAGTTTCGGATGTAACTTCAAGAAGATGAGGATGATGTTGACGACGATGCCATACTTTGTGCCCTACTGATTGCCTCCGATAGGGTGGATGGATTGAATCGCTTCACCCAACCTTTCAGCAATTTTGCTAGTCTGTCCATGAAGAGCACGACCCGTATTCTTTCGAAAATGTCTATGACCAAAACAGAGAGTTTTTGAAACTCCACAATGAACTGATCTATCAATCCAATTTGTCTCAGTTACGCCAGATCTTTGAAATTGAGCTCAAGGTCTTTCCCATCAAATCGTTCTATCAATCTCCGTGAATTCCATGTCTTTATTTGACCATGCCCTGATGTGATGGTGTCGTGGTGCCACCATTCATGCGCAACTCCCTCCAGGTGCAATGCGGCAAATTTGATTGCTTATTCTTCTGGCATAGGATTCAACTGGAAGTAGATATCGGCCTTCATTACCCATGCTTGCGCTGAAATGGAACCCGATCCGGCAAATGGAGATAGATTCACCTTACTCAACTTTCTCCTAAGATCGTTGTTGAAGTACCCTCTATTTCTGCCTCCTGAGTATCTCATTCTCAAATCTACGTAATCTTTGTAGGAAGTGTCATATTCAAAGTTTGCATTCTTCCAGTCTTCTCTCATCTCTTCGAAGGTTGGTTGTCTCTCTCCGTGATGTGCCTCCGTCCGTGGTGGAAAAGTCAACATGGAAGGTCAAGAGTGTGTTGGCTAAGGGTGTGATTTACCTGACACCAAGTCCGCGCTGTGACCATTTTGTTCTCCAAATAGTTTGTTCTCTGCCAACTTCTTGAGAGTTTCTTCCATGAGTCACTGCTTATCAGTTATCTGTGCCTGATTCCGGGCAAGTTCCCTTAGTAGTGCCACAAGTTCGGTACCGATCGGTTCCCGTTCGATCAATGGAATGTGTCCTTCTTCTCTTCCGACTATAAACTCTCATTCACCATCCACAGGCTGGCAAGATCGAAGGGCTCTGATACCACTATAATGTGTTGTACCTGCAACGAGCCTTTTAATCAATATACCAACCCTAAATTGAGGCCGTACAGTTTGTGAGTACAAGGAAAAACTCAAACTGGGCCCAAATAGTGTTGTACGGTTGCTGAAAGAAGGTCGTACAGTCTGAAAAGTATGTACGTACAATGTGATAAGGGAGCCGTACAGTGGGCAACGTGAGGGAGGAAATGCAGTTGCAGGAGCTATCCATATGGAGGAAGGGACAATCCGTACGGTGACTAAAGAAGCCTGTATGGAGAAGTGGTGGAACTATTGAGATAGTCGTATGGTATACTGTCCGTACCGTGGTGTTGCCTAGCAGGGGGTGTCCGTACGAGGGTTGTGTGCAGCAAGGAAGCCGTACGGTGGCTCAATGAAGCCATACGGTTAGTATAATGGCCTGTACGGTGGCTTAATGGGGAATTTGATTACCGAGGCTGAACAAGAAGGTGAAAGGCAGTACGGATGGAAGGCTGGGAGTGGAGCGAGTAGAGCGGAATCACATAATGGTGACAGAAACACAACTTTGCTTGCACATAAACACAGAATGTTGATTAAATCTACACAACAAGAGAGAGTCGAATGCGAATATTGATTACCACCAGAAGATAATACTTCGATTTGCCAGACACATAGAGATGAACCCAATGGGATAGGGTGAGAGTTGAATCCCACCGAAACTGTACGAGCCAAATAGGGAAGATCTTTCACTTCCGAAATGGCGAACAATTTTGAACTCCAACAGGAATCCGCAATACAGAGAAATATAATCCAAAGCATGCTTACAAACTTCCTACAAGCCATGCTTAAATACCCATCGGGAAAATCTTTCTGAGAGTGTACAAAGATAGCCGACAGCGAAACAAACTATGAAAACAAAAATAAAAATGGGTCTGAGATAAAATAAATCAATCGGCCCATTACAAAGATTAAATTATTATTTGTTTTATAACGGGAAAATTACAATCATAGACATATATCTAAGTGGTGGGACATGTCCCTTGCATTCTAGTATTTCCCCCAAGGGTGTCTCTTCAGCTAGGAGCCCTGCAACTTCTTTGCGGTAGTTTCTGGTAGGGTTCTGTTTCTATTCTAGCTCTAGCTGATCCCCTGCTAATTATCATTCATCAGTATAGAAAACTGAAAAAATTGCAGTCTTTACTTTAAACAAAATTAATTTTAAAAAACTACACATAATCTAATTCCAAGTTAAAACATCATATATATGAAAAGATACAAACAAATTCATGATCTGTTGGATTTCTAACTCATTGTTGTATACATGTTAACATACTGAAAGCACTCTGCATACATCAGTCAAGTTAGCTACATGAATGGTTTATTTTAGAGGCAAAAATATTCTATTTCAATATTTTATCTGATCCCTTTAATAATTTAGTTTAATAATATGAAAATGTACATCACTGTGCTGTGCAGTTATAGTACTTGGTGAGGCTGATAAGCTTACCAGTGATGTTCAACAGTATATTCACTGGCTAATGGAACGTCACCAAGACTCATGCAAGCTTATTTTCTGCTGTTCTACTGTAAACAATCTTCAATCCATAAGTTCCATCTGCAAGGTCATTGAAATTAAGCCTCCAACAAATGAACGGGTACTAAAATGTCATACTTCTCAACTGACATTAGGAGTCTATAATATTTTAATCTTTGCATTAAGCAACAAGGATCATTTAAACGTGGTTTTACTTTAATCCTAACAGATAATAGAAGTTCTTGAGCATATTGCAAAGAAAGAGAGGATGACTTTACCTAGACCTTTTGTGCAACGAATAGCAGAGAATTCAGACAGAAATCTTCGCCAAGCAATCAGATCCTTGGAGGCCTCTACAAGATCTCAGTATGTATGAAATGTTACTATGATATTATTATAACTATAACTATGCACACAAACAGAATATAAAAATTACAAAAGACACGTATCCATGCATATTGCACAAAATATCTTTATAAATCTTGTGGCATCATGCTATGATTAATTTACTTATAGTTGATTGTAATTATCTAGAATCGGTCAGAAAATTCTTGCTTTAAAATAATGGGACTGATGAGAACATGGTCATGAGGCATTAATGTTTGACAAGGCTAGCCCCCAAAATATGAGAAATTAAGTGTTTTATTAAGTATTATACACATGAAATCTTTACTAGGCTCAAAGAAAACTTCGAGGTGCAAATCCAGGCATTAAAATGTCAGGAGGCTTCTGTATCTCTACTTTTAAGCCCTAAAGCCCTTATTAGTTTATGGTTGTCCACTGATTTGTATGCTATGTCCACTAATTTACAAATCATCCATAGTACCATAGCCCTCTGATAGAGTTTCCATCTTCATTAAGTGTCCTTCTCTTGAATGTATGGGTGGTCAGCTTAGATTGAGTCTCAAGCACCCTCAAGTTAACAAAGTGCCCACCTAGCTGACTTAGTCAAAGATCCTCCATATAAGAAAAGGCTCTTTAACTGCAACAGAAATACTAATTCTCTTCTGTCGACTCACTTTCTAAACCAATACATTTTCTGCCCAGGTGCATCAAGAAACAATTACATTTATGTTTTCAGAGTAGTTAGCAATTAGTACTAATCATACAGAAAATTAACAATCTTACCTCCTCATTGCTTAAGTACTTAAAATTTGACTTCTTATCCTTAATGGAAAAATTATATGTTTAAAAAGTCACATCAGATCTTGTGTGATGAAGAAATATTGAAGATTTGACCTAGCTAGTTCAAAACACTTTAAAAATAATTGGTCAGGATTCTTCGAACCCGCTGAGTTATGTATAGACTTGATGCCATTTGTCTATTATGACATCATCGATTATACAAGTTTTTGTGGTAGATTGATTTATATTTTCTTTATTAAAGAAACACTCTGTATGTGTGTAAGAGGTAGTCCTTGCTAAATGAAAATTATACTTTTAAATTTCTTTCTTTTTGTGTGGTTTTACGCTATTCAGTTAAGCTTTGAAATTTATTCAAACTTGAGCACAGTTTTATCATATATACATTTAAGTATCTTAACTTCTTCAAATCAAAGAATAATGTATAAGAGTGCATTAATGTTTGGACTTGACACTAATATGTGAAGCTTCAGGGCAAGTCTAGAAGAGGAGATATCTTGTTTAAGTGTGATCGTATAATTAAAACTGAATATTTATTTAATAAAATCAACAGAACTAGATGAAATAAGAGACCTTCTCCTCTGTCTTGGCAACTGTATGAACAAACTTCGAATGTAGGCATATAATTAAAACTTATAAGCTGATCATTTATCTCCAATCTTAAGGCATGATATACTCTTAATGCTGCCTCTGCAATTTTTAACATACAACTTCAATATGAAGAATCAGATTAGGAGATATGCTTGAATATTCATCAAATAAATCTCATGTGATTTTAATGTTATGATCTGGTTAATATACTCTTGAGTCTTGACCACCAGTGACGCTTAACAGATATCCATTCATAGAGGAACAAAAGATTCTAACAGGCTGGGAAGATGATATTACAAAAATTGCAAAATACATTGTGGAGGAGCAAAGTCCAAAACAGTGAGTTCAAAGCTCAATACCATATTCATTACAGTCAATTATGAACTTCCAGTAAATTTATAAATTGTAACTGGGCGTTAAATTCACACCAGATCTCTTTGGCATTAACCATGCAGGCTCTATAAAATCCGAGGCAAGCTTCAAAATCTAGCAACGCACAATGTGAATCCGAGTTTTGTTTTCAGTGTAAGCTTCAAAACTGTCATATTATACCCAAGTATAGAAACTTAAATCATTATATGTTTTTCAAGGCCTGTGACAATTTGTATCTTTTGTAAATAGGATTCATTGGTTTGATGAACACATTAAAAAATTTAATTTTGCAGTATGTGGTGGAAGAACTTAAGCGCAACTTAGATGACAATATGCAGATGGAACTTCATAATCTCTATGTAGCTTTCAAAGTGAGTATGATAGTCTGCCAGGTTATACAGCTTCTGTGATTTATAACAAACATTAAGAACTTATTAGCTGTCTGACTTAATATAATTAATTGGTGTTAATCATGAAAAGGGCAATAGCTTCAACGATGGAAAACCTCTGACAGAAAATCAAAGGACTCAAGATCGTGTTCTGCATGCAAAAAGAAATGCCTATCTCTATGTGAAAATTGAAGGTAAGCATTTATCAAAGGAAAGAGCAGAATTATGACTGCAAGTTTTCAGTTCGTTTTATTGCTCTACTTCCATGTGATTTCTCTTTTATTATTTTAATGGCAGAGTTCACAGCCAGATTTATGAGTGTCTGCAAATCAATGAAAATGAGACCAACATGATCAAAATCAAATTCAATGGGAACTGACCCACTAGTCTTCCTCAGAAGTTACAGGAATCAAAAGTATGGGCACTGTTTACCACAAATTGATGGATTTGGAACTTTGATATAAACAAATTAATAACAATATAAATGACTTTTTCAAAGCCAATGTTACCCAAGTATCAGAATTAATTATTTTGATTCCCCTTGAACTATGGCTTCTAAAGCGATACCTTATTTTTACAAATAAGAAAGAAATTATGAGTGTCTTATTTGTTTCCACCAGAAATAAGGTGTCAGCCATGGTGCCCACGCTCTAAAATTCACCTGGCATTGGGTTGCTATGCAGTCTTATAATCTCCACCAGAAAAAACATGGAGTCAGTTGTGCCCCAGCTTTGACCTTTGCATGGCATTGCATTGTCGTACTTGAATGAAAATCTCATTGGTTCCGGACTAAGTTTTAAGGTGAAATCCATCACACCTAAGCTGATAGGTAATATTATTGCTCTAATGTATATTGTTCATATGTAGTGTATTATTAATGTGACATTTATAAAGTCAACAAAATATGTTACAAATAGGCAAGAAAGGAGTACATTTGATTAGAAAATTTAGAAAGCATAGAAACAAGGAATCTATAGCCTCTGCTTGGAGTTGGTGGAAAGTAATTGTTATGTGAATTCACACGTTTCATATTCAAATTGATTATCCTATCAACAGATAGATTTCTTTCAAAGTTATTTGATCTTAGTGAAAGCCCTTTCTGATGCTTGTTCGGATTTTTGCAACATCATTGTGTGACTAGTAACCCTGAAAATTAACATGTATTTAAATAGTAGATGCCCTCCCCGTTATTTGCACTGAATTGATTATAAATAGCATATAACATGCAAGAGGTGTATAGCAATCCCCATATAACATGCAAGAGGCGTATAGCAATCCCCATACTGAGATGCTAAAGGAACGCCCATATAAATCTTGCATAGAAGAACATTTATCAAACTAAAAATTTAGTACGATGAGATTGCGTATTAAAAAATCACATTTCAAGTGCAAACTTCTACTTGGTCATAAAGGCAACTTCAGAATTCTAGAAAAATTCAAAAACAGCATAGACGATAGAGAAATAAGTAAAGAACAGTACAGAAAGTTAAGATGGTTTTATCATTTCTCCAAATTAGACCCTACCCTATACAAACCTTACATAGAAAGTCCACTGGAACTTAACATGGTAGATTCTATGGATTTTATCAGTCTAGTTTGTATCTGTTTAAACATTTGAGTGGCTCTTGACATTTCACGACAAGAACATATGACAAGGAACCAGACAATCCCAAAAGAAATTCAAAACATGTTACGCCCGCAAAAAGCAAAAGACTCCGAACATATGACCCTACAAAGCAACTTGAACACAAGAATGACATTTTGAAAGCATAAGAATTTCCACATTATTCGAATTGAATTGTACAAATTGCATGACATTTATGATCTAGGAAAAAGTATCTTCACCTCAATTCCTGATGTAACCATTACGTATGGAGGCAACAATGTTCCCTGTAGATTAACAAAGAAAGAAATAGAACAACAGTTGTCTGGAACACAATTTAGATTCTTGACCTGTGCATGATAAACTAACAATTAGGATGGCAGTCTCCGATGCAATTATAATTGGCTCTAGAATTGGCAGGATAGAAGCATTTGTCCTGCTTCCAGAGTTAGCATAGGCTTCAACAGATTAAGGTCAGATGGATCTGCATTACTCTTATTTCTCAAGGTGCAATCACCCGAAAGAAATCCTCAAATCCTCTTTTGCCAAATCTCAATAGCTCGGGCACTTGCTAACGAAGATTATGAACAGATTACAATTACATACTTACACAAATTAAAAGGAAGATAAAAGAAAGACAACCTCGTCGATATATACTTCAAGCAAATTATGCCCTAGCAGGATATTTTCATTTTGTTTTTGGCAGAAGTTTTACCATGTAATCAATTAAGGGGAAAAAAGAATCGGTTACTTCGACTGCTTTTACAATGCGGTACCAAAATGCAAACCATTACATTCCTAAAATATGGCCACACAAGGATGGGGTTTCAATGCAGCTAACTAGCAGTCCCCAAAATTCCAAGCAATATCCACTTCTCAGCATCTCAGAGAAGAAGACACTATTTGATTTTGTTTCTCAATCAAAACCAATTTAAGGACAGTTCTGCATCAAAGAATGAGCAATTCAACTAACCAAGCCAAAAGGTTGAACAAGTTACAGATCGCTAACTTCCTCCTCCAAAACCTTACGCTTTCTATATATCATTAGTAAGGAGAACTCGAACAATTGGTTGGGCTCATCATCAATTTACACAGAAAAAGAACAAGAACAGAATTACTTGAGTTGGTTTAGTAGGAAGGTTGCAAGAAGAGGAACTCAATTACTCAGGTTGGTTTGGTGGGAAGGCTCTCTTATATACGTTAAAATGTCATCGTCTATCAAACGCTCAAAATTTGTCCCGTGACACAGTTTTATTGTGTTTAGAGTTTAATTGTGTTTAGTACCGTTAGTCGTTTTTTCTGAATTCTACCTTTTTGAAAGCTAATATTTGAAATTCAAAACAGAAGACTGGACATAAATTAATTGATTTCTATCGGACATAAATAGTGTCCAGCCCATTTTTTGATGAGGGGAAAACCTGGCCGTAAAACGTACTTTTTATTGCAATTATTATTCACTAGCACTTGTACTTAAAGGAGCAAGGCGTACGCTCATAGTGACAAAAGGTGGAAGTCTATATAAGACAGGTGGCTAGCATATTTTTGCCATATATTTAATACAATATGAAAGGAATATAACCAACAAAAAAAAGTTAAACATTTTTAATTTGACATAGTTAATTATTAAATCCAAGATGGTTAAAATCATCTAATTAATATAAGAAGATGAAAATAAAGATCTAAGATAAAAATCACAATGTTTCAAAATTATTCATTGATTCCATGGGTTACTTTATAATCAATTTTAAGTCGAAAGAGAATTTTTTAGATTGGCTTCTTATTTGGATGAGGGAGCTTGTCCATACAATGAGGAAACCTTGAGATTTTTTTATAATAATTTAAAAATCAAAATAAATTAGAATAAAATTAGTTTCCTTCATTTTTTATTGATTAACAATTTGGATGAATGGTGGTCCCTGCATAGACATTGTATAAAGTTTGCACATTTTAGTTTAACATCCCTTTTAATTTCACCAACTAGGTTCTTTAATCTAAGTTCTTGCTTAGTTTTGTGAAAGGTTAGAAGGATCTTTTGATTTGTCATTAAATATCACCAAGTTTCATCAGGTTATAATTAATATAGTTATAATTCAAGTTGTGTAGACAAAACATGCTACCCATAGTTGCAAACATGGCTGGAGGCACAGCTGTTTCAGATTCACCTATGTATTGATTACTTGATTGCATAGGTATTGCGCAAGACAAAGGCACACCAATTTTATATTTTAGTCTTACCAAAAAATGTTCATCGGGTTATAATTAACATAGTTATAATCCAAGTTGTGTAGACAAAACATGCTGCCCATAGTTGCAAACATGACTGGAGGCACAACTGTTTTAGATTCACCTCCATATTGATTACTTGATTGCATAGGTATTGCACAAAACAAAGGCAGACAAATTTTATATTTGAGTCTTACCAAAAAATGTTTTATAACCACAATTGTGTTTCCAGAGTAGTGGTTTTGCCCTTTACTAATTCAATTGGATAGATATGATATTTTTATGGAGATAATCTTAACATTTAGGATGGATGCACTCTAAAGAGTTTCATGTCGTGAACTCTGAAAATTCCAACATTAATAGTTGACATTGGATATATGAAAATATGCATAAATTAGTAAATTGCACTACATTGCCACAAGACGAATCTTTTCACCATACCTATAACACAACAACTTTACACATTAGGGAAAGATGATATTGGAATGCATAAATGTAGCCAATTAAAAATTTGATGAAGTAACACACATAGAGTCATATATATTAATGGAAAGCATGATATTTCTACTTATTCTCTCTATAGTGAGAGTTGGTGCAATTGAGACCCTTCCTTTTTTTCTAATAATAGTATATGTATTATTTTTCATTCTTGAATATCGGTCAAAGGATAATGATGGCTCTATATGAAGGTTGTTTAGTGACTTAACTCTTGATATAGTTGAAAAATTAAAACTTTGTTGTTCCATTGTCAACATCAATAGTATGAAGCATGCCTAAAATGTCTATACTTGTATCTGAGATATTTTGTAAAGATTCAATGTCTATTAGAACACCCTTATAGTATGGGTCATATTTGATCTTATATTGTAATACAACCTAAACATGACTCCTACTTTCTTACATTTACGAATAAAACATTGTTACAAATGAGGTTTTGTCTCTCAATAGATGTAACCTTGGCTGACTATTTCACATAAGTTTGGTTTTAGTTCTCTAAATTAATCCCATGGACTTTCTTGCACATCTAAATTCAAACGTCAATAGCCCAAGAAATTACACACACACACACAC
The DNA here is from genome assembly GCA_028749045.1 of Cupressus sempervirens. NCBI lineage: Eukaryota > Viridiplantae > Streptophyta > Pinopsida > Cupressales > Cupressaceae > Cupressus > Cupressus sempervirens. Next base: position 146,869,244 of record CM053790.1, read on the forward strand.
ACACAAATACTTCGTGCAATAAGATGGGAATAATATCAATCTCAAACCAAAAGAGCAATAGCCAAATGAAAATGTAGTGTAAAGAAAGGATGTTGCAAGGTAGTAGAAACATCACATCATTTCTAGATTCAGTCACCAATTTTTTAGTTCACTAAAAAAATACCATAAAGAATTATATTATTGGTACAGATCCTTATTGGATCAAACTAAATGCAATCATAAACGTTTAAATTCAATCATCGATTTTTTAATCTACTAAAGATATATCATAAAGAACTAAGTTGTTGCTAAAGATCATCACTAGACTTAAATAAATCCAAACATAAACATATAAATTCACCAAATGTCTATTTTTCTTTTTGTAAGATTGACTTGTGGCATCCTTGGGAATTAAATTGAGATGCTTAGACTACAAGCTTTTCCTTAGGTTGGATTTTTATAATAGTAGTTAAAATGTAGCAACCAAGTTTATAGTTGGGAGGGATTCAATATTCTAAATTATGATTAAAGATTTGTAGAATTATTCATGAAGTGCGATATCAAGGTACTTGGAGTGCACAATCTCTCTTCTATTCTTTGTGGGTGCCACTTATTTTGTACTCCTAGTCACACAATGTTGTTGTTCATTTTTGTATTTAGCATAACAATAATTTTATATATCTAATTTTCTTAAAATAATTACTTCAATAGTAAAAACACATAAGACCTATGTAGTGATAATTAGGTTCAATGATATACATATAGTTGGAAGTAGAAATTCAAGACACAAAACCATCCTTTTGCCATGATATTTGTTACACATGTACTATGAAATTAATATTGTAACATGATTCGACCATGGGTGAAAAATGGAGTTATTATTATATTCAAAATGGATTATTATTGGATCTTGAACCTTGATTTTCAGGATATATATTTAAATACTTTCTCTAACTAGCATAGATCCATATAACATTATCAATAATTTTAATCAAGAATGTAATATGCACTCATTTTTTGTTACTTGTTGAATATAGATTTTCTCTCTACTATTCCACTTGTACATTGATATATGCAAGACACTCATCTAATTTGGAATTTATGTGAAGGTACAACAATAAACCAAAGGTGTCAACAGATCTACGCATTGATGTTGATGAAATCTAAAATGTATGCAAATAGATAGTGACCCATCTGCATCATTCTATTATCTTTGAATCTTGAGAATCAATTGCCAAAGTGAAACACAAAGTGACATGACTTCAATTTTTTCGTAGAGATGTGTAGAGATACATGTTTCATTGATACATCTAAAATCCCTCATATTCTAATAAAATATTTCCTTTGCCCTTTTAAAAATTGAAGATATTTACTATTTGTGAAGTGACTTTTTTCTAAATAGATTCTATTATTTTGAATTTCTTAGATTTTTGTTCTTTCTTAATAATGACATGTATGCAATAGGGTAAATTTATTTTATGCAACCATCTTTGAATGCTTAAATTGATATTTAGGTACCCTGACAATGAATCACAACACATGATTTTGAAATGCTATTTCCTAATTATTTTGTATACAATTTTTTTATGAATGTTTTCCTTTATTTGTGGTGAACAAACAAAGTGATCTAACCTATAGATACGTGGAGTAACTATCAGCTACCCTTTTCAACACTACTTCCATACATCAAAGTTTATAAATACATAAAAATGGATCATTGTCTCTCAACAATTTGATAAATCTCTCTAATATTTTCCTTGTGATAGTTTCCATTGTTGTCTTAACATGAAAGCAATGGAAATTACACAAAGCTACATGGATGACAATTTTTCCTACCATTAGTCTGTAAATTATATCTCATAAAAAGTATTTAGAATTCAAGAATATAAATGGATCTCGTGAATGTGTAAATTTCATAGAAATCATAGCTAACTTGCAAATATAGTTTTATAGATATGAAAATAGTATGCAACTTCATTTCAAGCATTATGTAGATCAATATTTAGGGTTGTTGATCAAAAGGAATATAGGAAAATTTCTTTTGAAAGTTTGTGTTGATAGTCTTCTCACCAACATGAAAGAACTAAATCAAGGTTTACATGTTTGTAACAAAAATAATGCAATAAGTTATTAGAATGGTTATCATGTATTAATTAAATGTCAGATTTGCAATATTCATGAAATAAGGGAATACATTTTTAAAATGATAATAATGTAAAAGATTTCAAATCAACATTGGATCACATCTATGATCTACAATAGAGTGAAGACAAGATGTGTACCAGTTACAACATAGTATGATGATGTTAGTTATATACTTATTTGCAATTTTTTTTTAACAAATTGGCCAATATCACTATTAAATATTATTATTAACTTTAAACAAAAATTCTCTAGATAGTTATAATATAGTATATTGATTTTAGTTATATACATTTTTAATAAATAAGATGGACTAAATAATTTAAAATTTTCCTATTAAATATTATTATCAACTATTTCAAAGATATTAATAGTTATAATCCTTTAGACATTGGATCAATTATGTTGAATTGACAATTTGTTTAGGACTAAATAATTTGAAATTTTCCTATTAAATATTATTATTACGCCGAGAGGCATTCTATACAATGGCAACACAAATGCCCAGCACAGGAATATGTCAAGATTCCTTGTCAATAAAAAAGAAAAGACAGGAGTTACAAACTTCTAAATAAAATATTAAATTATTAAATCATAAAATAAAAAATACACCCAAAATAATAGCTGGCCGAAATAATAGGATGCCAAATGGAAGCCGAAATAATAGGCCTGAAAAAAATAGGGCCCGAAAAAATAGGCCCAAAAAAATGCCCCTAAAAAATAGGGGCAAACCAATTTCAATATGATTTTTTTTTTGTTAAATATAATATTGCATGCAGATTCATGTTTTTTTTTTTGTGTAGAGTGGGGGAATTTGAAATAAATTCATGGAATGTGAAGAGATGTCTATTGGGGGAGATGAGGAGTCTCTCACAAGCTATAAAACAAAGGCTCCTCATTTCATTTTCATTTTATGTTTTTGCAGGAAGGAAGAGGTGGAGATTATTGGAGGATTGGATTGGAGTTTTTGAACAGGAATAGATTGAAGTTTTGGAGTAATTTTTTTGCTGGTGAGATTTCTATTTTCTATTTAGATTTAGATGTAGACATAGATTCAGATTCAAAATTAGTTATAATATTCTACTTTGATTTAGATTTCAATTTCAATTAGTTCCATTTAGATTTCTAGAATTATATTCGAAATTGTTTATGCTTACATTTAATAGTTTAATCTTGCATGCTTGATTTAGATTTAGATTTGAATTCAAAATCTTTTGAGTTATATATTTTATAATACTTTTCATTTGCATATTATAAAAGTGCATGTTTCAAATTAGTTTTAGATTTGCATGTTTCATATTAGTTTTAGATTTACATATTTCAAAATAGTTTTAGTTTGCATGTTTTAGATTTGAATGTTTCATAATAGTTTTGCATTTGCATGTTTCAAAGTATTTATATTTTCATATTTCAAAGTATAATTTTATCATTTATGTGGATAACAATGTCACCATATCAATACAATTTATATTTTATTAAAGTTAATGATTTATTTAAAGTACATGAATCATATATTTTAAGTATATATTTTATCATTATTAGATTGTAAAATATAGAAAAATTCTCCAAATAATAGCTGGCCAAAATCATATGAAGCCAAATGGATGCTAAAATAATAGGGCCTGACAAAAGGGGCCAAAAATAGAACCCGAAAAAATAAGGCCAAAAAAATAGGACTGGAATAATTTCATTTAATTTTTAAATATATAATATTTTCTTTTTGTTAAATTTATTTTTGCATGCACATTCATGCTTATCTTTTGTGGGGAGTGGGGGAATTTGAAACAAATTCGTGGAATGTCAAAAGACATTTATTGGGGGATATGAGGAGTCTCTCATGGGTTATAAAACAAATACTCCACATTTCATTTTCATTTTGTGTTTTTATGAGGAGGAAGAGGAGGAGATTATTGGAGTGGATTAGAGTTTTTGAAGAGGAGTAGATTAAAGTTTTGGAGTAATTTTTTGCATGTGAGATTTCTATTTTTAATTTAGTTTTGCATTTAGATTTAGATTTAGTTATGTATTTAGATTTAAATGTAGATTTAATTTCAAAATTAGTTATAGTTTAGCCTTGCATGGTTGGTTTAGATTTAGAATTCAAATTGAATCAAAATCTATTTGATTTAGATATTTGATAATACATTTCATTTGCACAGTTTTAAAGTGCATGTTTCAATTTAGAATAATATTTGCATGTTTCATATTAGTTTTAGATTTTCATATTTCAAAATGGTTTTGGTTTTTATGTTTTAGATTTGTATGTTTCATAATAGTTTTATATTTGCATGTTTTAAAATATTTATGTTTTTCATGTTTCATAATTAAATTTTATCATTAATATGGATGGCAAGGTCACCTTATCAATAAAATTTGTATTTTATTAAATTTAATGATTAATTTAAAATAAACAAATCATATGCTTAGTTTATATTTTATCATTATTTAATTAGATTAAATATGTGTTTTATTTAAATATTTTTCACAGTATATATAATTTTTTATTAATATTTATGTTTGTAATGTCTGAAAAGTGGAAGACAATGCCACCATATTTCAAGCATTACAATCAAACTATTTCATTTGAAATAGTTTTGATTTTTATTTATGTTATTTTAAAAATTATTCATTTGAAAGAATTTGTATTAATTATGAATACTTTTTTATTCTGATAATTTCTATATGTTGGTGTTTGTTTATAAGTTTGCAGGTTACTATTTGAGTTATGGATGCCTCGAACAAAGAATCAAACATTATTTGATACTACCCTGACTACTTCAATAAACTCAAATGATTTCTTTGAGACCGAGTTTGACAAATTTCTACAAATAATTAAAGAGATGTGCACAACTATAATTAAAGTTATGGAGAATGCAATATTTCCAATTGACTATGTTGGGGAAATAGAAGTAATGCATATGAAAGATGCATAAAAATTCATATGTGACACATCTACAAAAGTGGATGGGTTTCCCTCAATGATGAAAGAAGTCTTTCATGATCATTGTTCAAACAAAAGAATCCTAATCATTGAAGAATGTGACATGTATTTATGCCATTACAAAGATTTTTATTTTTTGTAAATGGTTCATTCTTGTCTCCAATTTTAGAATTTTACTTCTAATTAGTTGTATTGGCAGTTTTGTTTCCGCATTGTTCTATGTAACTTTCACGAAGGAGAGAACAAGAAAAAATAAATTTAATATTGTACAAAATATTTCTTTAATGGATGTGGCTACTAAATAAGTTAATTAGGAAAGAAAATCATAAATCTAAATAGATGTCCTTAATGATAAGTATATTTATTGATTACTATTCTTAATCATTGCAATAAAAATTGCATTAGCATTATTAAAAATTCAACAATATATAATGTTCTCACATTATCATGCATAAATAATTTCCATAAAATTGATTATTATATATTATTTCACACTTTTTACATCATCTAAATAGTTGTGTTGGGACTTATAATTTCCCTTTCATGAATTTAAAGGTTTGCACTATTTGAATCATTTGTATAACATATATCCCAAATTTGACCATAGTTGTACTCCAAATACTCCAACACTACACCTAAATCTCATACTTCCCTTAATCATGTCCCTTATTTTAGTGTAACATTTAACCACTTACTAACCTTAACCATAGCATTGAGTGTCATATAAATGAAACTGTAAACCTTGGATCCTAACTCTAACTCTTACTCTATACATGACTGTACTAAGCGTTTAGTAAATTATATATCTTAACCTAACCCTATATGTGTTGGGTGATGCAACGCGCTCCCCTGCCCACAGGTGGTTAATTATGTGGTGGTCCATGTTCACTAACAGTCATGGCTTTTGGTGCAACGGTAATTCGTATCAGAGCCTGGTTTTGGCCTGGTCATGGGTTCAAATCTCCCCGGTGCCTTCCCGACCCGCGTAAGCACCTGGTATGCGCGTCGAGGGGGAGATTGTTGGGTGATGCGATGTGCTCCCCTTCCCACAGGTGGTTAATTATGTGGTGTTCCATGTTCACTAACAGTCATGGCTTTTGGTGCAACGACAAGTGGGCCCTACAATATGTACTACAAACTAGATATAATATTATATTTTTTATAAGTGGAAATATATATATATATATAGATAGAGAGAGAGAGAGAGAGATATATTAGGGGGTGTATCTAGAGAGATGGAGAGAGATAGATTAGGAGGTGTATCGAGAGAGAGAGAGAGAGAGAGAGAGAGAGAGAGAGAGAGAGAGAGAGAGAGAGAGAGAGAGAGAGGGGGGGGGGGAAGAGATTAGGAGGTGTATCTAGAGAGTAGGGAGAGAGAGAGTGAGAGAGAGATTAGGAGGTGTATCTGGAGAGCATAGAGGGAGGGAGAGATTAGGAGGTAGATCTAGAGAGCAAGATGAGAGAGATAAGGGGGTGTATCTAGAGATTACAGAGAGGGATTAGGGGGTATATCTAGAGACTAGAGACAAAGAGAGATTAGAGGGTGTATTTAGATAGGGGAAGATATTACTAGGTGTAGTTAGAGAGTAGGGAGAGATAGAGGGAGGGAGGGAGGGAGAGAGAGAGAGAGAGAGAGAGAGAGAGAGAGAGAGAGAGAGAGAGAGAGAGAGAGAGAGAGGATGGGATAGGGAGGGATTACATTATTAAAAAGATTAATAACTTGTATCACAATAACACTAATCATCGGCACTATAATAGAACTAACCCACATAAAAATTTAACCTGACAATTACCCTAACACTAAGATAAACTATAATAATAACACTAACATCAACTATAATATGATTAATAACCTAGAAATAACCTTAACCGCAATAATAACACAAATCCTAACTCTAACTCTAACTCTGACTCTAAATCTAACCCTAACCCTAACCCTAACCCTAACCTTAACCCTAACCCTAATCCTAACTCTAACTCTAATTCTACCCTTGACCCTAACCTTAACTCTTTATAACCCTAACTCTATAACTAATTCTAACCCTAACCCTAAGCCTTTATATAACCCTAATCCTAACTGTTAGTCTAACTCTAATGCTAATTCTAACCCTAAACCTAACCCTAATTTTAATCCATATTCAAACTCTAACCCTAACTCTAATTCCAACTCTATCTCTAACCCTAACCCTACCCCTAATTCTAACCCTAACACTAACTCTAACTCTAATTGTAACCCTAACCCTAGCACTAACCCTAACCCTACCCCTCATCCTAACCCTAACACTATATATAATGCTAATCCTAACCGTAACACTATATTTAACCCTAACCCTAACACTAATTCTAATCCTAACCCCAACCCTAATTCTAACCCTAAATCTAACCCTAATTGTAACCCTAAATCTAACCCTAACTCCAACTCTATCTCCAATTTTAATTGTAACTCTAACTTGATCCCTAACTCTAACTCTAATTCTAACCCTAACCCTAACCCTAACCCTACCCTCAATTCTAGCCCTAATTCTAACACTAACACTAATGCTAAAACTAACATTAATTATAACCCTAACCCTAATGCCAACCCTAACTCTAATTGTAACCCTTGTGCTAACCCTAACCCTAATTCTGACCCTAACTCTATCTCTAACCCTTCTTCTAACTCTAATTCTAACTCTAACTCTAGCTCAAACCCTGACTCTAAATCTAACCCTAACCCTAACCCTAATTCTAACCCTAGCTTTATTTGTAACTTTAACTCTAGCCCTAACACTAATTCTTACCCTTACCCTAACCCTAAATCTAACTCAATCTCTAACCCTAATTATATTTGTAACCCTAATTCTAACCCTAACCCTAATCCTAACTCTAACTGTAACTGTAGCTCTAATTCTACCCCTAACCCTAACCTATATATCCCTAACTCTAATCCTAATTCTAACCCTAATCCCAATTCTAGCCCTAACCCTAACCTAATTTTAACCCTAACTATAACTCTAATCCTAACTCTAACTCTAACAATAACTCTAATTCTCACCCTAACCCTAACACTAATTCTAACCCTAACTCTAACTCTAACTCTAATGCTCATTCTAATCCTAACCCTAATTCTAACCCTAAATCTATCTCTATCTCTTACCCTAACTCTAACTCTAACTTTATCTCTAATTCTAACCCTATCCCTAATACTAACCCTAACTATACCTCTAACTCTAACTCTAATTGTATCCCTAACCCTAACATTAACCCTAACCCTGACTCTAACTCTAAACCTACCCCTAATCCTAACCTTAACAATATATATAGCTCTAACTCCAACCCTAACCCTAATTAAATCCTAATCCCAACCCTAATTATAACCCTAACCCTAAATCTAACTAGGTAACTCTAACCCTAACCCTAACTCCAACTCTATCTCTAACTTTAACTCTAACTTGAACTGGGACTCTAACTCTAATTCTAACCCTAACCCTAATCTTGTCCCCAATTCTAACCCTAGATCTAACTCTAACTCTAACTCTTATACTAACACCAACACTATCACTACCTCTAATTTTAACTCTAACTCTAATTATAACCCTAACCCTAATGCTAGCCCTAATGCTAACCATAACCCTAACACTAACCCTAACCCTAACTCTAACCCTAATTCTAACCCTAACATTATTTCTAACCCTAAATATAACCCTAACCCTAACTCTAACTCTAACTCTAACCTTAAGTGTTTTTATAACCCTAACCCTAACTGTATTTGTAACCCTAATTCTAATCCTCGCCCTAATTCTTACCCTTACCCTAACCCTAACTCTAACTCTAATCCTAACTATATTTGTAACCCTAATTCTAAGCCTAACCCTAATCCTAATTCTAACTCTAATTCTAAACCTAACCCTAACTCTAACCATGGCCCTAAATCTAGCCCTCACCCTAACAATAGCTCTAATTGTAACCTTAACCCTAACAATAACCCTAAATCTAATCCTAACTCTAATTCAAACCCTATCCCTCACCCTAATTTGAATCCTAACTCTAACTCTAACCCTAACCCTAACCTTTACACTATCCCTAACCCTAATTCTAACCTTGACCCTGACCTTAACTCTAACTCTAACCCTAACCCTAACACTAACACTAACCTTAACCATAAACATAACTCTACCCCTAACTCTAACCCTAAATCTAACTCTACCATAATTGGACTCTAACCATAACCCTAACTCTAACTTTAATCCTATCTCAAACCTTAACCCTAACCCTAACTCTAACCTTAACCTTGACTCAAACCCTAACCCTAACCCTATCCCCTCTATAACCCTAACCATAACCATAATGATAACTCTACCCCTAACCGTAACCATGAGCATTACTCTAACCCTAACCTTGACCATAAGCATAACTCTACTCCTAACTCTAACCCTAATTCTAACTCTACCATAATTGGACTCTAACCCTAACTATAAGCATAACTCTAACCCTAACCTTAACCATGAGCATAGCTCTAACTCTAGATCTGACTCTACCATAATTGGACTCTAACCCTAACCCTAACCTTAATTTTAATCCTGGCTCAAACCCTAACCCTAACTCTGACCTTAACCTTGATTCAAACCCTAACCCTAACCCTAACCCTAGCCTTACTATAACCCTTACCCTAATCATAACCATAACCATAACTCTAACCCTAACATTAACCATGACCATAACTCTAACCCTAACCTTAACCATAACTCTAACAATAACCATAACCATAACTCTATCCCTAACCTTAACCATAGCTCAAACCCTAACCCTAACTTCAACCCTAACCCTAATGCTAATTCTAAATCTAATTCTATCCCTAAGGTTAACATTAAATGTAATGGTAACTTTGTCCCTAACTATATATCTACCTATGACTATAACATTTTACATTACAATATCCCAAAAAAAAAAAAAAAAAAAATCTAAATTAAACTCCTTATATTAAATTAAAAAAAATATTTGACTCAAACCCTAACCCTAACCCTAACCCTATCCCCACTATAACCCTAACCATAACCATAATGATAACTCTAACCCTAACCTTAACCATGAGCACTACTCTAACCCTAACCTTAACCATAAACATAACTCTACCCCTAACTCTAACCCTAATTCTAACTCTACCATAATTGGACTCTAACCATATCCCTAACCCTAACTATAAGCATAACTCCAACCCTAGCCTTAACCATGAGTATAACTCTAACTCTAGATTTGACTCTACCATAATTGGACTTCAACCCTAACCCTAACCTTAATTTTGATCCTAATTCAAAACCTAACCCTAACTCTAACCTTAACCTTGATTGAAACCATAACCCTAACCCTAACTCTAGCCTTACTATAACCTTAACCCTAATCATAACCATAACCATAACTCTAACCCTAACCTTAACCATGACCATAACTCTAACCCTAACCTTAACCATAAACATAACTCTAATCATAATCTTAACCATAAATCTAACAATAGCCATAACCATAACTCTATCCTTGACCTTAACCATAGCTCAAACCCTAACCCTAATGCTAACCCTAACCCTAATTCTATCCCTAAGGTTAACATTAATTGTAGTGGTAACTTTGTTCCTAACCATATATCTACGTATGACTATAACATTTTACATTACAATATCCCAAAAATATTATTTTTTAATCTAAATTAAACTCCTTATATTAAATTTTTAAAAATATGACTCAAACCCTAACCCTAACCCTATCCCCACTATAACCCTAACCATTACCATAATGATAACTCTAACCCTAACCTTAACCGTGAGCATTACTCTAACCCTAACCTTAAACATAAACCTAACTCTACCCCTAACTCTAACCCTAATTCTAAATATACCATGATTGGACTCTAACCCTAACCCTAACTATAAGCATAACTCTAACCCTAACCTTAACCATGAGCATAACTCTAACCCTAGATCTGACTCTACCATAATCATACTCTAACCCTAACCCTAACCTTAATTTTAATGCTGACTCAAATCGTAACCCTAACTCTGACCTTAACCTTGACTCAAACCTTAACCCTAACCCTAACCTTAGCCTTACTATAACCCTAACACTAACCCTAATCATAACCATAACCATAACTCTAATGCTAACCTTAACCATGACCATAACTCTAACCCTAACCTTAACCATAAACATAACTCTAATCTAAACCTTAACCATAACTCTAACAATAACCATAACCATAACTCTATCCCTAACCTTAACCATAGCTCAAACCCTAACCCTAACTCCAACCCTAAACCTAATGCTAACCCTAACCCTAATTCTATCCCTAAGGTTAACATTAACTACAATGGTAACTTTGTCCCTAACTATATATCTACGTATGACTATAACATTTTACATTACAATATCTCAAAAATAAAATATATATTTTTAATCTTAATTAAACTCCTTATATTAATTTTTTTTAAAAATTTGAACCATAATTTTATAGTAACTTCATACAACTCTAATTAAAAATTAATTAACAATTTTATAGTAACCTTATCAAAATAAAAAATAAAAAGTAAATATTTTTCCTATTGCGCCACGACTGCCACTAGCTTATATATACCTCTATATATATTACGCTGAGAGTAATCGTTCTCGAGGTGCCTATTTTTATTTTTATAAATCCCAACTTCGATTAAAATAACTTTGGGATTAAATAAAAATAGGCACCTCAAGAACGATTACTCTCGGCGTAATATATATAGAGGTATATATAAGCTAGTCAACTATTTCAAAGATATTAATAGTTATAATCCTTTAGATACTGGATCAATTATGTTGAATTGACAATTTGTTTACTAGTGACCTTCACTAAAATATATCATCTAATTTCAATAGTTAGGTTGAATTGCCTTTTGAAAGAGTAATTGAATATGGTGAGGACTTTAATAGTTTCAATGCAAATATATTATTCCATTTTGCATTAACTACTTTATCATATAAGAGAAAACAAAGGTAAATACCATATAAAATCCCATAAATATATAATATAAATACTTTAAAACATCTTGAATAATATTTTTATTATTTCTTGTGACTAGTGTATTTCAGATTTAGTTCATTAATGATTCATAAATAAAATCACACACTCTTTCTTAATAAGATTCATCTATCAATATAATTTCTCAATCCTGAATAAATAAAGTTTAAAATTTATTATTTAAATATGAGAGAATGGTGATATTTCAAGGTCATTAAAATCTAATAAATGTTTTATCTTTTATAAATAACTTCTTTGAAAGCGCGCTATGTTAATTAATAGAAACCTTTAATTAGAATGAAACAAATCAAAGTTTAAAATTTGTTGTTTAAATTTGACAAAAGAATGATATCTCAAGGTCATGAAAATCTAAGAAATATTATGTCTTATTTAGATAACTCATGTATGAAATTGCACTATTTTCTTTAATAAAACCCATTATATGGGTTATTCAAATAGATCAAAGATCAGTCAAACAAAACAACTGTAAGTTGAGATGGAGAGTATTTTTTTAAATAGACCTACAATTGCAAGAAGTTTCACTTTTTCTTGTGAGATTAAATTGTTGAGATCTCGCTAATTAATGTTTAAAAAAATGAAAAATAGTATTATTTGAGTCAAAAGAAAAAAAAAATTACTAGACATAATTATATAATTATATTTTTAAAAATTATATAAAATGAATTTAATGTTGAATTTTTTCAAAAATTTTGACCTTGTCGAAGTTCATCTGAATTTTATGGAACTCGAACTCGAATCTTATGACTTAAATTACAAGGACTGAACCTGGTAAGGAATAGCTTTTAGCATAATTGCAGAAGACCAATTATGCAGATTCAGCTTCAGCACATACACCTAATCAGCTATCATGTCCACAGGTCTGGTCACCAAACTGATAATCTCATAACACCACAGCAGAGAACTGATGTTGGAATAGCTCCCCAAATTGCAGATCAGACATCAGATAGACTTGCAAATGAAGCCCTTAATAAAAGATCGTAGGGCTTTAAACCCCAGTACAAGCGTCTGATATGAGACACGGGCCCTGATAGGCGTGTCACAAGCCTTCCAGCTTCAAACGCAGATCTGCCAATTCAGTTGCAGACCACCAATAACTACCCTCACTGCCCAGATTTCATGTAAGGCAGCTACAGCAGATTCTATAGGTCAATGATAACAGTGGATATAATTGCTACTTATAATCTGATAGTAGCAGCTCAAACAAATCAAACCCCTAAGCCAACAAGCACTACGATATGGAATTCTTCACAAATATTGCAATTCCATCCAAATCGAAGCTCAATAGGTATCAATGACATTCAAACTCAGGCATCCAATAATGACTACCAGCAATTTAACATTCCTAGATACAGTAATAAACAGAAGGGAAAAGTTAACCATTCAATTGAAACAAATTCAGAAATCCCCAGCTGTGACCCCAGCTGTGAATTATAAGGCACTTCAAACCCTCATACTTCGTCTCACATAAATCATTACAAGATCTAGAGATCGAATAAATATAGTCGGTGTTAAAGGTTGTTGTAGGATTCACATTAATCGTTCATTGAGTAGGTTTCAACGGTGAATACAACTAATGGTATCTGGTTTCTGGTTTGAATGAACTAACAGGTTTGGGTGAAATGCCTACCTATAATAGTCTATCGGCTAACAAGTGTCATCCATTCGAGTATTTGGCTAATAATTAATTTTAACTAGTCTTTCACAAAAAAAAGAAAGAAGGAGATGCAATGGGTAAATAATACATTATAGGATATACAATATAATTGTACAATTGAGATTGGTTTTATAGATCTCCTAAAATGATGATGATAGTTATAGTTAAGATTTTAGATAGAACTCAAATCTTAAATAAATTATAAGCTTAACATATCACACATTAACTCAAACTGTAATATTGACTATTATTCTAATACTTATTGAGTCCTAACCCTTGACTCTATCTTTAATCTATGTTATATGCAAATAATTTCAAATTTGGCCCTAATGTTAATTCTAACCCAAATTTAATTGCACTTCTAAACCCCAAGCTTTTTCTTGGAGAAGTACTCATATAACTTAACAACATATGATCACATAATAATAATGAATCTTGGCTTTGACCTCTTACCGATATTTTAAAAAAAAATATAAAATATTTATAAAAAGAAAAAAAACTTAACAACATATGCTTTGCGTAATATTTTCAAGGGTGCATAAAAGTTGAAAAAACAAGTTGATAGCCCTTATCTAATGTATTAGGGTTGAAGAGAGGGAAATCTAAGTGTATTCTTACTCTCCTTATGTTTATCCTTCTATTGTTGCTTCTCCTCTATCATCCCTTCTTCATTGTCTCCTCTTTCTTTTGTTGCTTCTCCTTCTTCTCCTTTTCTTTCATCTTTTTTCCCTCCTTTCGCATTAATGTAGTAGGGGTCATAGGGGAAGCACACCAAGTGTATTATCCTCCTTCTACTCCTATTTGATCTTCTTCTCCTTCTTCTCTTGCACTTCTCCATCTCCTTCTTCGTCTTCTTCGTTTGCTCCTCCCAAAGTGAATAAATTTTATATATAAATTAATATTTTAATTAGATTGAGAATAGTAGTTCATAAAAATGATAAATCTCCACTTTTTACACCTGAAAGATTAGATTTTTTCATTATTTGTTTCATCCAATCCACTATTATCGTCATTCAATAATTGTTTCAATCATTTATATTTAAGATTAAATAAATTGACATATTTTTAAAAAAAATTATATAAAGTTCTATAGCATTATATAACACTAATATTTGATATTAATTTCTATTTTAACACATTGTAGATTACAATTTGTTTACAAATTGCATATATTTGATTAATACATGTACTATTTAAAGTCTTAATATTCAAATTTATAATTTAATATTACATTAAATAAAAAAATTAAATTATTATTATTCTATATCATTTTCAATAACAATTTTGATATCTATATGCTTTTTATATACATGTACTTAAGATATATATGCTAAATTGAATAAACATGGTTAAATTTATTATAATGTTATCTAATTTAACAATAAATAATAAAAATTGATTTCACAAAATTTCTATATCACATAAATGAATATAGAATATTTATTCTAATTTATATCATATAAAATTGAAATTTAAAATGAGTCTAATTTCTTAACATGTTTAAAAATGTGCAAGTCATTCTTTAAAATATAATGTATAATTGGTAGAATAACATGTATTATTTTAGACTAGTTAAAAAAGGACTAAGTTGTTTGCACACATTTTATTAATGTTAGCATCTTGAACTTAGACCCAAACTAGGAGTGGCTACAGACAGTAAGCCACATCCCCAATTAAACAAGGTACCTTAGTGCTAAGACCTATTAACATGTTGAAACATTAAGGGCATGTTTGGTTGCAAGCATAAGAATGGAGAATAGGAATGCATATTGAGAATAGGAATGGCTATTTCAATAACAACTATTTTTTGGAATGGGCATAAGCTCATTTTAGAGGCAAAATGGGAATATGTATTCCTATTCCCTATTCTAATTGGCACACCAAACAAAAAGTAGAAAATATATTCCTAATTTCCTACTCTTATTCCAGCAACCAAATGGGACCTAAACATTTCTATTTGTTCCTCCCTTATTCTGTGAAGCATATAGAAGGTCCTTTCCTTCTTTGACTTCCATTACTTAATGCCCCATGCCTATCACAGTTACATGTCTCGAGGGGCCTCCAAATGGCACATTCTACTCTACATTTCCTTTCATCGGTCCAAATCAATCCACTCATTCAAGAACACAAATGATCATTGACTCAAAATCTTCCTCCCTCCTCTCAAGATATACAAATGCAATTTCATTACATTTCTCTCATGGGGCTTCTTTAGCCCCACACTCTCATCAATCTGAACCAGAACAAATAGTTGCTCATGCCCAATCACCTATGCAACTCTCACCCAACACAAGAAAACATAGAAAATGAAGCAAAATCGAATGAAGACTCATCAAGTTCAACTCCATTTGATTTTGCTTCATTTTCTTGATAGCATATGTAATTCGACATTAGTAGAAAATGAAACCCAATCACATATGCAAGATGAGTTGGCATATGAGTGCCTCCTCCCCTCCAATCTCATCATGCCATAACCCATGTGAACTCTCGATGATGACACATCCTCTGCATCATCTATTTCTATCCCAATTGATCGCAATACCACCTAGTCAACACGTAAATCTATGCTCTGGCTAGAGACAACCACTATACCAAAAAAATGGGCTATTTAGTAATAGAATGGTTGTTTAAGGTAATTTATTTAATCATTTAAAAAATATAAAATAATTATATTATAATTATAATTTAATATTAAATAATAAATAAATGTTTAATGACATCTATTTTGTTAGCTGGGTAGATGCTTCTCTACACCAACACCATTCATGCATTCGATGTAAACTCCAAAGCCTAGGTTTTGCTCACACCCATGTTGGAAAACTACCATAGGTGAGTTGTTGTACAAGAAATACCTCATTGTTTGTATTTTTTTCAATGCTCCAAACTAATGAATTTTTGTCATTTCTAGTCTGTTGAAATGTCACAAAAGACAATACTGCTCTGAAAGACATTACACACATTTATCCAAAAAAATTGGCAAATTTCTCACAACCGAAACATTTTCAAGTATGAGACATCACCTTCATCAACCAAAGTTTCTCATATAATAGTCTATCGGCTAATTATTAATACTTGTAGTGATGATATTTAGATTTGATGCATTAGTTAGATTAAAACTAAATTTATGGACCATTCACAATTTACAATAGTTTTTGATTTTATTGCAAATTTTATATTTCTATAGTATAAATGTAAGTTTTTTAACTTCATAAATTCTAAAAATTATTTATTGAGCAAGGAACAAGAAACAATCCAAGTAAGTTAAGTGTGAAACAATGTTACCATAAGATAAGCAAAATCTAAGAGCATACACCAAGATGGTTCAACAATGGAGACAAGGATTTATAAGGGGAAAGCAAAGAAAACCCCTTGTGAGTATTATGAATGAAGGCAAATGCCTAGAGAAGAGAGAGAGAGAGTGTGTGTTGGAGCAAAATGGCTCAATACAATAACATCAAAGTGATAAGAGTGAAGAAGAAAGAAGGAGGAGCATCTCTTATATAGAGATGAGAAAGGAGTTCCATTTGTAACTCCCATTTCTATGAATGCCACATTCATAATAGGTGTGTGCAAAGTGTCACAATCCTCTTAAGGAGGATAAACTAAATAAAGGAATAAAAAAGAGTTGTCCTTACATGTGGAATAAAGGACAAACAATGACATGTCCTCCACATGTGTACAAGAGGACAAACTACATTTAGGGATCCTTGGAATATCCCAATTAATATATCCAAGGAAAGATTAACCTTTCTAACACCCCCCCTTTATCTTTACTTGGGGAGTTGACATCAACGGGTTGTAAACCCAAATTTTTACAATGGAACTGAAATCTCTCTTTAGAAAGTGGTTTGGTTAAAATATCAGCCACTTGATCTTCTCCTTTACAATAAAGAAGAGCAATTTGCTTGTCTTCAACTTGTTCTCGAATGAAGTGATGTTGAAGTGAAATATGTTTGGTTCGTGCATGAAAAATTGGATTCTTTGCCAAGGCAATAGCACTTTGATTGTCAAAATGTATAGGGGTAGGTGATTGTTGAGGTAGACCCATATCTTCAAGAAGTCTTCTAATCCATAAAGCTTCCTTAGATGCATTGGTACAACCTTTGTATTCAGCTTCAGTTGAGCAAAGGGAAATAGAGTGTTCTTTTTTGCTTTTCCAAGAAATTGCACCTGAACCAACAAAGAAACAATAACCACAAGTGGATTTCCCATCATTGGGATCTCCACCTAGATCGGAATCAGTATAGCCATGCAAAATAAATTCAAAATTTGCATCATAAAATAATCCCATATTAATAGTTCCTTTAATGTATCTTAAGATTCGTTTAGCAACTTTAAAATGAGTTTGTTGAGGTTTAGACATAAATCGCGAAACTAAACCAACACTATAAGCAATACCAGGTCTAGTAAGAGTTAAATAATTTAAACTTCCTACCAACTGTCTATACAAAGTTTCATCAACAAAAGGAGTATTCATATCAGTCATTAATTTAGTTCCTAATTCACATGGAATTGAAACATGGTTAGAGTCATTCATCTTAAATTTTTCTAAAAGATCATAAGCATACTTGCTTTGAGAAAGAAAGATACCCTTAGGAGTTTGGAAAATTTGCATACCTAAGAAGTAATGTAAGATACCTAAATCAGTCATCTGAAATTTCTATTTAAGTTGAAACTTGATATCAGAAATCAAAGCGTCTGAACTAGAGGTGAGTATTAGATCATCTACATAAACAATAACAATGATAATATCATCATTAGTATGTTTAATATACAAATTAGGATCATTCTTACTTCTAGCAAAACCTTGAGAAATAAAGAAAGAATTAATTTTAGAATACCATTCTCTAGGTGATTGTTTAAGACCATAAATAGATTTGTTCAATTTGCAAACCAGATTTTCACTACCTTTCTTAACAAATCTAGGAGGTTGAGCCATATAGATTTCTTCATGTAAATCACCATTTAAGAAGGCACTTTTAACATCCATTTGATGAATGGGCCAATTCATTTTAGATGCTAAAGCAAGAACTAATTTGATAGTAGGCATTTTAGCAACAGGAGCAAAAGTTTCATTATAGTCTAATCCTTCAATTTGTGAAAAACCTCTAGCAACTAGTCTAGCCTTAAATTTACTAATTTCATTATTAGTATTCAATTTTGTTTTGTATAACCATTTACATGAAACTATATTCTTGCCATGAGGTGACTTGACTAAGTCCCAAGTTTGATTAGCTATTAAAGAATCATATTCCTCTTGCATGGCTTTCTGCCAATGAGGTTGAGAGTTAGCTTGATCAAAGGACTTAGGATCGTTAGAATTCATAATAGTAGTCATCAAAGAATAATTACAATAATTAATCCTTCTATGTTTAATTCCACCAAATCTAGAAATGTAATCATCACCTTCATTGATTAAGTTTTGAGCCCATTTAGGTTTACGTTTAGTTGCAATGGAATTATCACTAGAGGAAGAATCATTAGCAATAAAAGCATCATTAGTAGCTGCTTGAATATCATTACTTGTAGGAGCAAAAATAACAGGTGGTACTTGAGTTGAAGGGTTAAGAGGAGGAGTAGGTTTAAGAGAAGGAGGTTGGTCCTCCACCAGCACAATTTTAGTGCCACTGAATTCTGCATCATGTGTAGCAGAACAGTCATGGACTCCATTTTCTGCAATACAAACATCTCTAGCAACTTGAACTTTGTTAGTAGTGAAATCATAAACATGATAACCCTTAGTGTTTTCATCATAACCAACAAACATATAAGGAGATGACTTAGCATCTAATTTATGCCTTTTCTGTTTAGGAGTATGAACATAAGCAATAGATCCAAAAATCCGCAAATGATGTAAATTATGTTTCCTACCAGACCAAGCCTCTTCTGGAGTAATAACCTTGAGAGCTTTGGTAGGAGTCCTATTAAGAATATAAGTTGCACAAAACATGGCTTCAGCCCAAAATTTATAATGCAGATTCTTAGCATGCAACATGCTTTTAGCCATTTCAACAATGGTCTGATGCTTTCTTTCTGCCACACCATTTTGTTGTGGTGTATAAGGAATAGTAAGCTCGTGTTTAATTCCACATGATTTCAAATAAGAATGAAAAGCATTATTCACATATTCCTTTCCATTATCAGTTCTGAGAATTTTAAGTTTAAAACCAGATTGCCTTTCAACATATATCTGAAATTCAATGAATATATCAAGAACTTGATCCTTGCTATGCAAAAAATAGATTCAAGTTCGTCTAGAAAAATCATCAACAAAGGTAAGTGCATACCGAGAACCTTGGATGGAGTTATTCTCCATGGGGCCCAAAAGGTCACTATGGACAAGATGCAACTTATGAGTTGCCCGCCATGATTTTCCACTTGGAAAGGGCTCCCTATGCATCTTACCACTCATACAACCTATACAGGCAATCTTAGAAGGAATAATGTGAGGCAAGCCATCAACCATATTGTGTTTTTGCATGAAAGTAATATAATCTGAATTTAAATGGCCAAGTCTTTCATGCCATATATTGAAATCAATAGAAGTATGTAACGAATATCGTGAACTAGCAAATTCATGGAATTTAAACAAATTGTCATTATCCATTTTAGCATGAGCAATCACTTTTTGAGTTTGAGGATCTATTACATTGTTGGAAAATGAAGATGGGGTAACTAAGAGGGGAGGGGTGAATCAGTTACCACAAAAAAAATTCAACAGTCCCAAAGATGCCTTAAACTTAGTTGTTGCTGCTACATAAATTACTGCTTAAAACTTGATAGATGTTTAGTTAATTTATTAAGCATTTACTGAAATAAGCGACCATGTAAAAGAAAGTAATCATCAACACAGTAGACACCAGATTTACGTGGAAACCCAATATGGGAAAAACCACCAGCAACTAGTCACCAATTTTCACTCTTCTGAAGTGAGCCCTATTAGGAGCCAACCCTATTAAAGGTTACAAAACACACTGTTAGGTGTGACCCTGTTAGAGGATTTAATCACCCTGTTAGGAGTGGCCTTGTAAGAGGTCTTTAGAACAATTCAATTGAATTGCCACCCTGTTAAAAGATTTATGGAATGGCTGTTAAACCAACTCTGTTAGGAGATTTTGGAATCACTGTTACAATGGTTAGAAAGCAACAATGAATGATCTGAAAATACATGCAACTTATCTTGCTGAATACAGATCTCAGTTTAGCTCCACAAGATCCTTACTGATTAAATATATCTTTGCAGCTCCAAGATTTCCCTCTGCTCAACTCTGCTTAGGCACACGCAAGTCTCTTCCTTGCACTTCCTTGTACTATCTGTATACACTCTCTATTCCACACTTTTCCGCATCTTGAACACCTCTTTATATACTATACATAATACCAGGTCGGCCCAACCAACTTGACAAAACATATTCCAAAGTCGGCTTGAACTAACAATCAAACAAAATTCTTCACTGGCCGACGCTGCTCGGTCAATACAGAACAAAAAAAAACTGCTTCCTGTGTTAACCGGCAGAGCTCGGTAAAAACTACAATTACCGGGGAATTCGGTAAACCTGCCACTTCCTTTGGAAACCGACTAGACTCGATAAAAGCTGTCTTCGACTACTGAGTGAGCTCGGTGAAAACTAAGCTTTCCTTAGCTTACCGTGCGAACTCGGTTAACACTAACCGTCCGCTACAAAATCCTTTGATACCCGAGTGATCTCGGTAAGAACTAAACTTTTCTTAGCTTACCGTGCGAAATCGGTTAACACTAACTCACCGTGTGACATACAGGAACGCTCGGTGTACACTGCAAAAGGCTTTACTGACCGACTGAGCTCGGTAGACTCTGTAAACTATTTTTCTGACCGACAGAACTCGGTAGACTCTGTCTGATAACTGATATGGCATTTGTGTAACATCAAAGACAATACACAATTACTTAATTGTATCCAACAATCTCCCTCTTTGACATTGATGGCAACACAACATGTCATAGCAGAAATGAAATTTGAAAGCAAGTCTACAGCAACACAACACAATTAACAATTCTCCCTCTAAGATAGAGAACTCTCCCTCTTACAGTAATCTCCCTCTGTGAAGGAATTACATAATAAAATTTCGGAAAGATATGACAGTAAAACTCTCCCTCTTTGACAACACATGCCAAAGACAATCCAATTTCAATGAATTTCATTGTACCTTTAGTACTGATTCATATGCAATATTTTCTTGATTTGCTGCATCAACTGATGATTGTTCAATTTTGTAAGAGCTGATGCATCACTAAAACTTATTTTTAGTGAACTTCAGATAGGGGAATGACCCCTAACTTACCTCTGAGATACAAAAATGCATCCTTAGGTAAAGGCTTTGTGAATATGTCAGCAATCTGTTCCTTTGTATGGACATATTCCAATCTGATTTCCTTGTCCTGCACCAATTCTCTGACAAAGTGATACTTGATTGCAATGTGCTTAGTCTTAGAATGCATTACTGGATTCTTAGATATGTTGATTGCACTTGTATTATCACAAAACATGACAACTGGTTCTTTGATTTCCATCTTCATGCCTTGTAGCAATTGCTTGAACCAAACAATATTAGAACAGTTTACTGCTGCAGCAACATACTCTGCCTCTGCTGTTGATTGAGATGTACAATTTTGCTTTTTGCTTGTCCAAGAAACCAACCTCTTTCCAAGAAAGAATGCACCTCCACTTGTGCTTTTTCTGTCGTCAAGGTTTCCTGCCCAATCAGCATCAGTAAACACTTTTAAGTCTAGGTTTCCTCCAAATTTATACCATAATCCATATTCTTCAGTTCCTTTCAGATATCTCATTATCCTCTTGATTGCCATCATGTGATTTTCTCTTGGTTTGGCTTAAAATCTTGCCACAATTCCAACTGCAAGAGCAATATCTGGCCTAGTATGAACTACATATTGCAACTTTCCAATCATAGATCTGTACAATGTCTGATCTATTTCCTTTGAATCATCTTCTTTGGTAAGTTTTAGTCCAGTACACATGGGAGTTCCGACTGGTTTATAGTCTTCCATACCAAACTTTTTCAATATCTCTTTGATGTATTTTGCTTGAGTGATGTAGATGCCATTCTTGTTCTGCTGAATTTGAAGTCCAACAAAGAATTTGATTTCACTGAACATTGACATTTCAAATTCCTTTCTCATTTGTTCTAAAAATTCTTTGCAAAGATCATCATTCCCTGTGAAAACAGTATCATCTACAAATATTTCTGCCAGGACAATCTTATTTTCTGGTCCTTCCTTGATATACAAACTACTGTTATCATTACTTCTTTGAAATCCAATTTGAATAAGATAGCTATGCAATCTTTCATACCATGCTCTAGGGGCTTGTTTCAGACCATACAGTGCCTTGTGCAATTTGCAAACCATGTTCTTTTTATCTGGATCTATAAAACCTTCAGGTTGTTCAATGTAGACCTCTTCATCCAGTATACCATTTAGAAGTGCTGACTTGACATCCATCTGATAAACTTTAAATCCTTTGTAAGCAGCATATGCTAATAAGGTTCTAACACCTTCCAATCTAGCAACTGGAGAAAAAGTTTTTCCATAATCTATGCCTTCCTCTTTAGAATATCCTTTGCACACTAATCTAGCTTTGTTTCTTGATACTTTACCATTTTCATCCAACTTATTTCTGAAAACCCACTTTGTACCGATTACATTTTTGTCTTTAGGCCTGGGTACAAGAGTCCATGTCTTGTTTTTCTCTATCTGTTTTATTTCTTCATTCATTGCTTCAATCCAATTATCATTTTCTAATGCATCTTTGACAGTTCTAGGTTCAAAATCAGCAAGTAAACAAGTACCTTTCAACTTACTTCTTGTGATGGTTCCTTCAGATTTATTTCCAATGATCTGATCTGCTGAGTGATGTCTCCTGACATACTTGGCTAGAACAGGTTCTTTTCCTTTTGGATGAATCTTGTTGTTATCTTCTTGCATTTCACCTTTATGCTCGGTTTGGTCTGGTTCGGTATCAACTGGCTCGGTATGCACATGCTCGGTTACCTCTGGCTCGGTAATCTCTAACTCGGTATTCTCTGACTCGATCGACGTTGGCTCGGTAGATGTTGGCTCGGTAGATGTTTCCTGCAACTCGGTTAGTGATGACTCGGTAGAAGAAGGTTTCTGATTCTCAGATGCAGTTGATATTATATCCGGTTCACTGAAGACGAATCTTTTGTAATCTTCTGGTTCTCTTCTGCTTTCTTCTTCAGTCTTTTCTGCAAACTCATCAACTTTCACATGTATACTTTCTATGACTTTGTGAGTAGATAAGTTCAAGCATCTATATTCTTTACTCTTGCATGAGTATCCAAGAAATATACCTTCATCACCTTTTACATCAAATTTACCTTTTCTAGATTCTTTCAAGATATAACATTTGCTTCCAAATACTTTCAGATAACTTACATTGGGTTTATAGCCATACCATAATTCATAGGGAGTTTTGAATGAGTCTTTTTTCAACTGTACTCGGTTTAAGGTATGAACTGCTGTACTGATAGCCTCCTTCCAGTATTTGATAGCAACATTCTTTTCTATCATCAAGGTTCTTGCACAATCCATGATAGATCTGTTCCTTCTTTCGGCTATGCCATTTTGTTCAGGAGTACCTGGTGCTGAAACCTATCTTTTGATTCCTCTTTCAATACAAAAGTTATTGAATTCATGTGAAATGAATTCACCACCTCTGTCTGACCTTAGGCATTTCAATCTTTTCCCTATTTCTTTTTCTACTCTTGCCAAATACCATTTGAATTTTTCAAATGCTTCTGATTTGTTCCTTAGGTACATGACGGTCATCATTCTTGAATAATCATCAACAAAAAGAATAAAATATTTTTCACCAGTATAGATTTCAGTTTCAATAGGTCCATATAAGTCAGTATGCACAATTTCTAATAAATCTTCAGACTGATAATTTTTGCTTTTGAAACTAGACTTACCCATCTTTCCAATTTGACAATTCTTGCATAAACCGACCTCTGGTTTCTTTAAATCAGGAATGCCTCTCACTTTCTTGAATTTGCTTATCTTTACCAAATTGTCAAAATTCACATGACATAACCTTTTATGCCATAACCAACTCTCTTCTACTTGAGCAATAAAACATGAATGTTCACCAAGTTCAAGATAGAACAAGTTACCTTTAGTTTGAGTACCAGATCCAATCAGCTTTCCTTTACCGTTCAGCAGTCTTGCTTTGCCTTGGATGAATTCTACTTTGAGTCCATTGTTGAGTAACTGTGCCACACTCAACAAATTGTGCTTTAGGCCTTCTACACAATAAGCATTATCACATACAAGTTCTTGGGTTAGAGTGATTCTTCCTTTTCCTTTGATGCAACAAGGTTCATTGTTTCCAAATCTTACACTGCCACCATCATACTCTTCAAATTGATCAAACTTTGTTTTATCTCCAGTCATATGATGTGAGCAGCCACTATCAATGATCCATGTATCATTCTTACTTATGTGAGAGATGAGTGCCATTTCTTCATTGTCAGATTCATCTTTTACAGCAATGTAAACAATCTCATCCTCTTCTTCATCATTAGAATCATTAGAATCTTTAGCCATAAAACATGATTTCTTACTTTTATCCTTAAATGATTTGAGATCTTTCTTACTGTTCCATTTATTATCTTTCTTTTCATCTTTATCTTTCTTGTTTGGACACCTTGCAGCAATATGACCGACTTCTTCACATGAAAAGCAGACTAGGGGTATTTTACCTTTGTATTTACCTCTTCCTCTTGAATATTTCCTTGCAAGTAGAGCTTCAATTACTTCAAGGTTGCTGTCAGAATTCTGATCTGATTGATCTTCACTCTCTGACTGAGATTCCTTCTTCTTCTTGCCTTTGTCCTTGAGTGAAAGCTTGGCTTCAAATGCAGACTCAATGTTCTTTGTAGCCGGAACATAATTATCAAAATTATCTAGTTCAAATGTTGTCAATCTTCCAACTATGGCCTGTAGGTTTATCTTGTGATTGGCCTCACACCTTCTTTCTTGAATGGTTGATACCCCGATGGCATAAACTAGAAGTAGAGTTCTAAGAACTTTACTTATGACTGTCTCTTCACTGATACTTCCTCCAGAAGCTTTGATAGCACTGACACATGTTTTAATTCTTTCAACATATTTGGCAATGTTTTCATCTTCTTTCATTTTCATCTGATCGAACTGTCCTCTCAGACTTTCAGCTTTGGCTCTTCTGACATTGTCATCTCCACCATAGATCTCTTTCAGTCTTTCCCACATTTCATAGGCAGTAGTGCAGTCCTTGACATCATCAAACTCTTCATAACTCAAGGCAGATGCAATATCAATCATCATAATGTTATGAGTCTTCTTTATAGCAATGTCATTGACTGATAATATACCTGATGGTTCTACATATTTCTCATCAAGATATTTTAGACCAGTGTCACCAATGGAAGCTAGATGAAGTCTCATTAATCCCTGCCATGCTGAGAAGTTGCTTCGGTTAAGCCTTGGGATTTCCCTCTTGTAAGACATCTTGATCTTTGGCTTAGATCTTTGAAATCTCCTCCTGCAAGCACCAAAAGCTCTGATACCAATTGTTGGAAAATGAAGATGGGGTAACTAAGAGGGGAGGGGTGAATCAGTTACCACAAAAACAAATTCAAAAGTCCCAAAGATGCCTTAAACTTAGTTGCTGCTGCTACATAAATTACTGCTTAAAACTTGATAGATGTTTAGTTAATTTATTAAGCATTTATTGAAATAAGCGACCATGCAAAAGAAAGTAATCATCAACACAATAGACACCAGATTTATGTGGAAACCCAATATGAGAAAAACCACCAGCAACTAGTCACCAATTTTCACTCTTCTGAAGTGAGCCCTGTTAGGAGCCAACCCTGTTAAAGGTTACAAAACACACTGTTAGGTGTGACCTTGTTAGAGGATTTAATCACCGTGTTAGGAGTGGCCTTGTAAGAGGTCTTTAGAACAATTCAACTGAATTGCCACCCTGTTAAAGGATTTATGGAATGTCTGTTAAACCAACTCTGTTAGGAGATTTTGGAATCACTGTTACAATGGTTAGAAAGCAACAATGAATGATCTGAAAATACATGCAACTTATCTTGCTGAATATAGATCTCATTTTAGCTCCACAAGATCCTTACTGATTAAATATATCTTTGCAGCTCCAAGATTTCCCTCTGCTCAACTCTACTTAGGCACACGCAAGTCTCTTCCTTGCACTTCCTTGTACTATCTGTATACACTCTCTATTCCACACTTTTCCGCATCTTGAGCACCTCTTTATATACTATACATAATACCAGGTCGGCCCAACCAACTTGACAAAACATATTCCAAAGTCGGCTTGAACTAACAATCAAACAAAATTCTTCACTGGCCGACGCTGCTCGGTCAATACAGAACAAAAAAAAACTGCTTCCTGTGTTAACCGACAGAGCTCGGTAAAAACTACAATTACCGGGGAATTCGGTAAACCTGCCACTTCCTTTGAAAACTGACTAGACTCGGTAAAAGTTGTCTTCGACTACCGAGTGAGCTCGGTGAAAACTAAGCTTTCCTTAGCTTACTGTGCGAACTCGGTTAACACTAACCGTCCGCTACAAAATCCTTTGATACCCGAGTGATCTTGGTAAGAACTAAACTTTCCTTAGCTTACCATGCGAACTCGGTTAACACTAACTCACCGTGTGACATACAGGAACGCTCGGTGTACACTACAAAAGGCTTTACTGACCGACTGAGCTCGATAGACTCTGTAAACTATTTTTCTGACCGACAGAAATCGGTAGACTCTGTCTGATAACTGATATGGCATTTGTGTAACATCAAAGACAATACACAATTACTTAATTGTATCCAACAATAACATGTATCTTTGTAGAATTCAACTTTATAGTCCTGACATAACTGTGAAACAGAAAGCAAATTAGTTTTCAAATTAGGTACATATAATACATCATGCAATTTACCATTAGGAATAGTAACATCACCTAAACCTTCAACTTTACAAGTCTGATTATTAGCTAACTGAATAGGAATGTTAGCAATATCAGGTTGTAAAGAATCAAAAATTTCTTTATGAGAAGTTACATGTTGTGATGCACCACTGTCAACAATCCATTCTAAAGGTCTACAAAGATTAAAGCTACAAGTAAAAGCATGACAAGAATTAGAACTAGTAGAGTTACCTTTTTTATGATTTGATTTTTGATTATTGTTACTATTGTTTATAGGTTTTTTATCATTTTTCTTTTTAAAACAGTTATTGACAATATGACCATCTTTGCCACAATAAGAACAATGAGGTTTGGAATTGGAATGTTTACTTTGATTATTAGTATTACGAGTGTTGTTATGATGATTGTTATTATTATTATATTTCACATGAAATTTATTGTTGGAATTATTTGAATTAGTATTATATTGTTTGTTGTTATTATTATTATTATTGGAACGAAAATTATTATTTGAATTTCTAGACACAAATGCATGTTCAGTTGATTTAAGGGTACCAAACTGAATTAGCTTAGCTTCTTCCTGTCTTAATAAAGTTTGAAAAATAACATAAGTTAACTGAGAAGTTAAAGTAGGAATAGCAAGCTGTGCATGAATATTAGTTATAAACTGTTGAAATTGTCTAGGAAGACACTTTTTAAGAATAAGATGAATTAAACGAATGTCCTCTAATTGAATACCTAAGGCAATAATTTGGCTTTTAAGAGAGTCAAATTTTAACAGAAATTCATCCATACTCTTAAAATCTGCATACCTGAGATCTTCAAGTTGATCCTGCAACTGTATTTTGCGGTATTCATCTCCACTGTCATACTTGGTTTGCAAGATGGACCATGCATCATGAGCTTTAGAACAATGAGCAATTAACACATATAAATTTGGAATAATGGAAATACCAATTAAACCTAAAGCTTCTTCATTTTTAGATTTCCAAGTATCTTTTTCGTCTTGGGTAGCCATTGAACCAGGTTCAAGAGAAGGATCAGTGGCTATTTCCAAGAGGTGTTTAAAACGAAAAATGAATGAAATATGAGTTTTCCAGGAATGATAATTAGAATAACTAAGTTTTATTTCTGGAATTAAGGTTGACATTTTTATGAACAAAAATGCCCCCCCTTAATAGAAATATGACTTTGAAAAAAAAGTGATGATGGAACTAAAAAAAAATAAAATTCTGCAACAAAATGTTAGTACAAGGATAGACCTAAAACAGAATCTTGCAGAAGCATTATTTGGATGATAATAGCCTAAAAAAAAAATGAAAATGAATCTAATTCGCTATATTTAGGATGCCTATATTAATAATATGCCAAATAAAAACAATGATGGAATGCAATAGAATTGCATGCAAGAAGGAAACAAAATTTCAAACGCTTCTAATGATAACGTAAAAGGCTATGTGATAAAAATAGCACCCAAAACGTTTAAGATGCAACTCTTGGAATAAAGTTAAAACCGTATTTGCAGGAGAAATAATAATGAAAGTGACATGCATCAACTCAGGAATGCTAAAAATAAATAATATTAAAAAGAAAGAGATACCCTAACGAGATCAAGATGAAGAATCTTCAGATGCTTTACTGCCTCTCTCATTCTAGTGTTTACTTGAATGTTTCTCTCTCCAGATGAAGAGAAACCCAAGGCGAAGCCTTCTGGTGGAAGACTTCGGGCAAAAAGTAGACCTCACACGAAGAATTAAAGAAGTTTAAATGAATTATCCAGAGGGCACGACTGTTCTCAAGGAGATAATTCAGAATGCGGATGATGCTAGGGCCACCAAAGTGTGCTTTTGTCTAGATCGTTGAACGCACGGGACACAGTCTTTGTTGTGCGAGCAGCTCAAGGAATGGCAAGGGCCTGCGCTTATGGCGTATAATAATTCACATTTTACTGAGCAAGATTCTTTATGTGCCCCCCTCTAGGTTTCTGACGCTTCTCGTTGGGAAATTGCAGTTCGTGATCAACGAAGCCAGGATATGTTTCAAGCCATGGAGGATCAGCTAGGCACGGTTGCCTTCGCATGCAACACTTAGCGCACTAGAATGACAATTCATTCAGTAGGGAAGAGAGGAATTAGTTTACGGAAAAAAGCCTATGAGGAATGACTAAATTGAGATCTGCTTGGAGACTGAGCGGCTTGTAGGAAGAGGAGGCGTTCGCATGCAATAATATCGAGCTAGGGTTTCTATTTAGAGTTTCTTTTAAAACTTAAAAAATGAGATTTTATTTAGAAACAACAATCGATCTAAGGAAAGATACTAAAAAAAACTTAATGAAGGGAGGGAAAGAATTTTAATATTTTTTTTTAAAACTCATAGATTTTCTTTCTAAAAGAGATAAATTTGTAGAATAAAGTTTTAGATTTTAAAAGAGATATATTGTAAATTTCAAAAGAGATAATGATTAAAATATAAGTTAAATTTAAAAAAAAATATAAAGAGGTTTAATGAACCTTTTGTATGAAGGAAAGTAATACTTAGGATATTTAAGAATACCCTACAATAATAATATTAGAGAAATAAATTTTATTTTATTTTAAAAAGGAAATGCACAACTTAATAATAAATGAGTAATATGAAATAATATTTCTTGTTTTGGCGGCTCACCTTCCAAAACAAGAAAAAAAATTTGAAATTTTTATAGGACAACCCTTTGGTGGCAAGCCTTCCAAAGAGGGTTAGTAAGCAATGATAAAAAAAATACACTAAAATCTGCACACAAAGGATCTTAGAATGAGCAGAAAATTGCAACACAAACTTCTTCTCTCAATGACGTCTCCAAATAAGGTGTGCTCCAATGAATGGCAACCTTCAAAACAAAACTTAAAACGAGGATTAGATAGCCAAGCTCTGATACCATGTAAGAAATGATAAGATTGAGCAAGGAACAAGAAACAATCCAAGTAAGTTAAGTGTGAAACAATGTTACCATAAGATAAGCAAAATCCAAGAGCATACACCAAGATGGTTCAACAATGGAGACAAGGATTTATAAGGGGAAAGCAAAGAAAACCCCTTGTGAGTATTATGAATGAAGGCAAATGCCTAGAGAAGAGAGAGAGAGAGTGTTGGAGAAAAATAGCTCAATACAATAACATCAAAGTGATAAGAGTGAAGAAGAAAGAAGGAGGAGCATCTCTTATATAGAGATGAGAAAGGAGTTGCATTTGTAACTCCGATTTCTATGAATGCCACATTCATAATAGGTGTGTGCAAAGTGTCACAATCCTCTTAAGGAGGATAAACTAAATAAAGGAATAAAAAAGAGTTGTCCTTACATGTGGAATAAAGGACAAACAATGACATGTCCTCCACATGTGTACAAGAGGACAAACTACATTTAGGGATCCTTGGAATATCCCAATTAATACATCCAAGGAAAGATTAACCTTTCTAACAACTATCTGATTGGCTAAATAGATTTGAGTCTTATATGAGAACAATTACTATTTTTTAAGCCATCATTTTAGCTACTTATATATTACAGTAATATGATTTTAATTTAATTTTTTTGAAGTAAATAAATAATAATGTAAGCTATAATATGTTTAATATAAAACATATTTTTCAAATGTATGTAATAATTTATATATTTTTAAAATAGAATATAATATATTTAATACATAGATAATATTTTAAGATAAAATTATATAATTATTTTATTTTATTTTTATTAGTAAATGATCGAAGCCTTTATATTATATTTATATGTTAAAAAGATAGTTACAATGTTCTTCGTTCAAATGAGCACTGGTAGGAAAGAAAAGAGTAAGAAAATTTTCAGTCTTGCTTGGGACCAAGGTCCTATATTATACAGAGTTTAAAAGGGGCATTCCCCAATATATTCCTAATTAATGAGATCTTACATTGTCCAATTATTAGATCTAATATTGATAGGAATAACTTTTCTTGTAGTAGTCAGCTTGTCTTCCAAATTCAGACTTATGATGCTAGTTGCAACTGCATATACCTCCTAAGATAGTCCTTCTACTAACCTGCATATCGAAGATGACCTTTCTTTCCACAGGTATTAGTAGTATTAGACCAACAAGAGTAAATGAAGAGATCCAACAAGATTGGATAGAACCTTTTCTTTAACAAATTTAACACTTTTATCCTTAGCTGTATGTAGTTTATTATGAGTTGGTAGAATACCATCTAATTTATCAATTTTTATTGTTCATGTCCTTTTAATGTTTATACATGCTTGTAGTGCCCATATTAGTGAATAATCCATGCATGCTATATTGTAGTATGTTGGGAAAGATTAGGAGTGATCAAAATTTTCCATTAAAAGATTTCATTGCCTCTTTGTTGTTGCTTACTATAGTTGATTTATTTATTTCCTTATATTTTTCTTTCACATTTCGAATGTAATTTAAATTTGATTGTCCCTACATGAATTGCAATGTGTGGAATGTAAGCTTGCAAATTGATATTACCAATTTCTGAAGTTAATACCAAGATTCTAACATTATTTATACATTTATAAGAAGACCGATATGCATAGCCTACAATCATCATACAAATATTGCAAAAACTAAAAAAAAAATTCATCAGGAACTATAATTCTATTCTAAAATTAGATGAACATGGGTTACATTAATACTGATTACCCAGGGCAAGTGAAACCTATCATAATTAGAGAACAACAAAATCAAGGAGAAAGGAAGGGCCCAAAACATAACAAATACCTAAACAATGAAGGAGGAAACTAAGAGACATAAACTGATATTGTCCAAGATACAGATATGCCAAAAGGAAAGAAAGGATTAAGAAGGGGAGAAAACCTCCAACTAGCATCCGATATGATCAAAATTTGACACCGAAAAAAACTATCAAGCAAGGAACACCAATAAACTATAACCTTCCTATTTCCAATACACCATGATGATTTCTACTATGTCCTTAGGGTTCTTGGCTTGGAAATTTGGCAAAAATTCGAAGGTGCTTTTCTCCCTACTAGACTTTTCCATATTCAAGATACAAAAATACAAAGCTTCCAAGTTATCAAGCTCCACTCCCAGTTGAATATATGAATTGAAGATGTTGAGATAGTTCCTAAGCCAGGCCTTTCTATGGTCTTCTAAGATCCCTCTCCACCTGACAAGAAAATGGATATTGGCTTCCATTTTCAGCCATTCTTGAGAAAATAAGGCATTCTATTGGATTACCAAAGAGGGACATCTAGGGACAATGGCCAACTTGAAGCTCCCAGGTGAATGCACCATGTAAAGCTCTAGGAGAAGGATCCTAAGTTTCTCATCTATACTCTAACAGTTTCTTCAATACCTATACACCAAGTTGGATTGAATACATTATAAAAAAGCCTAATAATTGCCCACTTCTCCACTTTGGCTCTGGCCAGACAACCTATAAAAGAACCTACAATGTTGTTGTTGGTTCTCCAAGAGAATTCATAATTGAAAATACCTTCCCCTAAGACATGGTTAACAACAATCCTAGTCATGTCATCCACAGGATTTAAAAGATGATTCCATCTTTCTAGTTTTACATTACCTCTAAATGCCATGGTATGAACCTCTGAGGAATGAAATAAGCTAACATTGGTTTCCATATTAAGACTGTAGCTAAATCAAGTTCAACGGAGTAGGAAAAAATAAGCGTCAAGTACACAGACAAATATAAATAGAATACTAACAATCTCAGAAGAAGGATCCAAAAGAGCCGATAATACTTGACGTTGTCTGCTGATTGTAGCTATAGGAAACCGAATAATGCTGATATATGATGATGCCTAGTGTCAAACAATGATGGAAAATACATGGGTATAATAAAGAGGTTACATATGTTGGGAATAATAAATTAAAAATACAAAAAAGCAGCCGAGAGAAAGATTAGAGCTAGGGATAAAGAAACTAATAGGATTCAAAAAAATGTTCCCATATAGACTTACTAATATCCTCATTCTTAAATAGATTTCCTTTCATATTTGGAAGTACTATTGTCTTAATTTTTTTTATTTTAAATTAAAAAAAACCTTTATTATTATTATTTTTTTAAATTATATTTTTAAATCTATCAAAGTCTTGATTAATTCCTAAAAAAATTTCTCCATCTACCCCTTTGTTTGCTACGAGGGGCAAATGCTCAAAAGTTTATACATGTTTATATGTGTGTGTGTGTGTGTGTGTGTGTGTGTGTGTGTGTGTGCATATATATTTAAAAGTTATGAAGATATTATATTTGTTTGTGTCCTTATTATCTAAATTATCCATCAGGGCTAATTTAGCTACTAAGAATGAGAGTTACGTTATCCAATTTTGATTAAGATGGCTATTCAATTTTTGATTAAGTTACTTATAATTATAGATTAAGATATTTTCACCATCAGCGCCCTTATTTGCTAATTGATCTGCCTCTTTATTACCTTTCCAGAAAATATGTAGAATTTGAATATCTTCAAAGAGGTCCAGGAGATTTAGAACTTCTTCTAGTTTAGAATTTAAAACCCAATTTGGTGTCTCCCTTTTCTAATGGAATTTAGGACAATCTGTGAATCTCCTTCAATAATAAGTTTTGATATACTTAGATCCAAGAAAATTTGGATACCTTCTTGAAGAGCTTCTAATTTAATGAGGTTGTTAGTGGTTGATCCTATAGATTTAGCCCTTTTGGTGATCCAATTGCCAGAATCGTTATTAATGATGCATCATATTCCCACAATACTAGGATTGCCTCTCGAGGCTCCATCAAAATTTAATTTGGCCCTACCACTAGGGGGTGGAATCCATCTACACTTGTCCCTCGCATCTTTATTATTTTTTATACACATAAGCGTGGGATTAATTAGATTTTTCCAACTTTTTTTCATTAGACCATCCCATTCTGAAAATGATCCTTCCTCTTTCAGAGTTTTCCTAAGGTGAGAGTTTAAAGTTTCCACACTACATGCCTCAATTTTATTAGTAAGCTCAAGTATACTCATGTCTTGATCGTGAAATATTCTTCTATTTATTTCTTTCTATATTTCCTAAACAAGGATAGATGGACATATATTCCAGAGTTTACCGTAAATACAACCACTATTAGTAGTTGACCATCCCCTAAGAAGATCATCCAAAGATTTTGGCAAAGGAGCAGTCCAACCCAGCATATGTCGGAGCCATTCCCAATAATATTGAGTATATGGGTAGTTATATAAGGGATGATTAGTATCTTCACTATCATGCTTACATAGCACACATCTTGAAGGTCCCTCAATGCCCATCTTTCTAAGTCTGTTAGCAATTAAAATCCTCTTTTGGGAGGCAATCCATAGAAAGAAGCATGCCTTTGGCAGACAAGAAGAGTCCCAACAAAGTTTAAGCAAGGCATTCACTTCTTCCCACCTTTGGGAATGAGTGATTACTCTATATCCATTTTTAATGTTATAAATGCCATCTTTTGATGTTGCCCATATGAGTTTGTCATTTCTCTCTAATTGCTTGATTTTTCTCTTATGAATGATTTTTTCATAAACCTTTTTTGTTGCTAGTTCCAATTCAATACTATCTAGGGTTTTCCATTCCCAACTTAAATTGCCATTAATTTCTTTTCTAGTTTTATAATTATTGACCTTACACCCCTAGAGTTTGACTAATTGCTCTTTAAGGATAGCTAGAATACTCATGTTATGTACTGGGAGATGACCATCCCACGAGTCCTCCCAAAAGAGAGATTCATCACCATTACCAACATCCCATATGAGATATTTACTAATCAGGGTTCTTCTTTTTACTATAAAATTCTAGCTTTTGGATGCTTTAGGAAGGGTCCTTATTCTAAACAAGGAGTAAGTATCGGCTACATTTAGGTATTTGTTATATAAATTTTTTTTCCATTTTTTTTCGCTTTCTAAAAATAGTCACCATGTTAATTTGGCCCCTAATGCTTCATATTGCCAACTTAATATTTTGATACCTAAGCCTCCTAATTCCTTTGGTTTACATAAGTTTTCCCATTTTATAAGAGCCAATTTTTTCTGTTCGTCAATCTCATTCCAAAGGAAGCTTTTGAGTTTTGCCTCAAGCTTCTTATTGATACTTATAGATAGAGGTAAGCAAGAAAGGGGGTATGTTGGGAGGGCAGATAAAACTGCTTTGATCTTAGTAACTTTACCAACTTTTGTAAGTCATTTATCTTTCTAGCCTCCTATATTTTTATCCATTCTATCGAGGATACTATGCCATCCCTTATTAGTTTTACATCTTTTTTCTAACTCTATTCCTAAGTATTTACATGGGAATGTACCTCTTTTATATCCCATAATATTACAGATCTCTTTTCCTAATTCAGTTTGGTGTTAATGAATTTTTTGGATTTTTCAGCATTCAATCTTTGACTTGAAGCTTTTTTCTATTGTTGAATGATCATCTTAAGGTTTAAGGCCTCATTTATTATACTTTCTCCTAGTATAATGGTATCATCTACATATTGTTGGTGGGTTATATTAGGGATATTTTTGGTGACAATAATTCCACTTATTTTTTCATTAGTGTGTGCTTTGGTAATTGCTCTACCAAAGGCTTCTGCCATGATAATGTATAGGAAAGCAGATAGGGGATCTCCTTGTCTTATACATCTTGATGTGTCAAAGAAGCTTTCAGGGGTCCCATTAATAAGAACTAAAATTTTAGTTGTTGAAATGCATTTATAGATAAGATTAATCCATTAGTGAGAGAATCTGAATGCACCTAAGGTTTTGCATAAAAACTTGTAGTCAACCATATCATATGCTTTATGAATGTCCAATTTCATGAACATGCTTGCCATTTTATTCTTATTGGCTGAGTGTAAAGTTTCTTATATAATATGTATCCCATCTAAAATCGATCTTCTTGGTACAAAACCTATTTTTTCTTCTGATATAAACTTAGGAAGAAATGGTTTCATTTAATTAACTAGAATTTTCAATATGATTTTATAGCTGGTGTTGCAAAGAGCTACAGGTCTAAAATCCCCTGGGTTTTCAGGATCATCTTTTTTGGGTATTAAAGTAAGAAAGGTATTATTAATTTATGATAGTAATGACCCACCATTTATTGATGTTTCAATGGATCTCCAAATATCAATTCTGATAATATCCCAACATTTTTGGTAGAAGAAAGCCTAGAATCCATCTAGACCTAGAGAACTATTAGGGTTCATGTTAAATAACATAGATCTAACTTCTTCCAAAGATATGGGTGAATTTAATGCTTTATTATCTTCTATAAAAACCACTTTTGGTATAGCTTCAAGCATTTTTTCTTGAGTTATCATATTCAAACTATCAAAGTTATTTAATAAATTATTGAAATGACCTACAACAATCTTTGCTATACTGTCAGAGTTTTTAGTGATAGAGCCTGACGAGTCTTTAATTTTAATAACTTTACTTTTAGCTATGTTGTATAGAGTGCTATTACAGTCTCCCTCTTCTAACCATTTTTCTCTTGATTTTTTCCTCCAAAAGACTTCTTCCTTTGCTAGAATGTTTTCTTGCCTGGTGAGTAGTTCTTTTTCTAGAAAGAAGTTCTCATTATTCATACCTTCTTTAATTACTTTTGTGTTTAATTTTTTAAAGCTTTATTCAATGTCTATTTTTTCTTTAAATATATTGTTAAAATGTTCTTTATTCCACTTATGTATATTTTCTTTAGTCTTTTTCATCTTAGAGACAAATATATACATTTTGGAACCTTTAAAATTGTCTTGATTCCACCATTCTCTAATTAGCTCCATAAATTTTTTTTCTAAAAACCACATTTTTCACATTTAAAAGGATTTCTAATAGGTTTACTAGGTTCAAAAAATTCAATTCTAAAAGGATAGTGGTATGATCCTGCTATTGGTAGGATTGAGGCTTGAATCTTTAAATCTAGTTCACTTAGTTCTCCTTTGAGAAAGAACTTGTCTAGTTTCTCACCGATAAAGGAAAAGTCTTTCCTTTTATTATTGCATGTGAACTTACCATTATTAATAGGAATATCAAATAGGTTGTTAAGGTCTATCCATTTTTTAAATTCCAAAGATGCTTGGGAAATTTGTTGGATGCCTCCAAAATTTTCAACTATATTCATGATAATATGAAAATCTCCACCTATAAGAATGAGTTCATTTCTTTGGTTTTTTAATAAATAGACTTATTTCTTCCCATAGCAATTTTTTATATATATTATGGATCGGGCTGTAGATGTTTATTAAAATTAGTTGTAAGTTTGTCTTTACGCTTTTAATTCTACTACTCATTCATGAATTGTTTGATTTTAGTATATTTAGAGTTACTTTCCTAGGATTCCAAATCATTCATAATCCCCCTAAGGCTCCTGTAGATTCATGTAAGTTAATGTTCCAACTACCTAATTTATTTTCTAGCTTATTTCCTTCTTCCTTATTCAATTTTGTTTCTTGTAACATAATAATTTCATAATCAAATTATTTTAAATTATGTTTTAGTAAGCGTTTCTTGCTAGGGGCATTTAAGCCTCTAGCATTCTAGGTAGTGATCTTCATGCTACTTTGGGAAGTTTTTTTCCCCTTCCCAGGATTAAGTAACTAACTTATCTTTTGTTGTTCTTTTGCATGTCCATCTACTTCTCTGAGTTCTTTAAGAGACTTCCTTCCTCTCTTACCTTTCCGTCTGCCATATTTGGGAGTAATTATCCCTTCTTGATTCATCAGAATACCCAATTGCTCTATGTTCTCCTATGCATTTACAACAATTTCAAATTGCTTACCTTCTTTCACATCTTTTTCTTTTTTTTCTAATTATTTCATTATCTAATCTACAAGGGTTATCTGAACACCTATATGTATAGTATCTACTAAATCTAGTGTACTCCATGTTCTACCCCAATCAATAACATCTCCTTGTCCTATAATTGTTCTATTTTTAGTTGTCTATACAAATTTACTTCTCTTATCTTCATCCTCAATGATTAACAAATCTCTTCTTAAATCTTCAAAGGTGTAGTTATCTCCACCTAGTTTTAGAACTCGCTGCATTAGTTCCTCTTTCTGTAAGTCTCTACTTTTATCGAGATTGTTGAAGTTAAAAACTTGGATCAATTCATCTGTTAGAAGTTCCAAATTCTATTTCTCAACCTCATCTGAAATTGGCATTTCCAGATCATCAATCTTTGACAAATCATTATTCAAGAAGCCATGAAAATCTTGTGTTAATATTCCCTTTATCTTACTTTAGTCCTTCTCCCTTGCAATGTGCCCACTCAGGTTATAAATAGGAGATTCTTGTGTTGTATTTGGTGTCTACAAAAATTCGATGAACATATTGACTACCTCTATATTGGAGTCTATGATCTCCTTCATAGAATCTTCTTTCTGTTGCAGTGAAATCTCCATTAATTCTTTTTGTTTATTTAGCCTACTTCACTCGGGAGATGCATCAAAGAAAAGACCTTTGTTTTTTATTTCTTCAAGAATACTATTAGTATTAACCAAGATATTTTTGTCCCAAGACCTAGATTCCTTTCCTAACACTTTTTATTTCCCACTAATTTCCTTTGTAGCCTTAGCTTTTTGTGTTTTTTTTTTAGTTTCTTGTTTAACCTTTTGTAGTTGTTTACCATCTTTTGCATCCTAATGTTAGTTGTATTAAGTTTTGTTTCTTCTCCTTCTCTTTTGTTGATATCTTTAGGACTTTTATCTTCATGGGTAGGATCAATTTTCAACTGTGAGCTAGTGTCTTTACTTTCTTTCATATCTAACAATTTAATCATTTTCTTTACGGTTATTTGATATTGAAGACTTTCCCTTTTCTTTGCTTTGAGATTCTTTTTCTTTTACTGCTTGCATATCTTTATAAATTTCTTCTGATCTTTGTATCTAATTTCTGTAATTGGAGTTATGACTGTTGTTTTGTCTTTTCTTATTTCACCATCTTCCAAATCTGAAATTTATTTCCCTATTGTAACATGATTGCACTTCCCCTGGAATTCTTTTTTGTTCCTTATATTCATCATAGGGAAGGTATCTTTAAGATCTGAAGTTGGTTGAAAAGTTTTAAATGTAATCTTTCTTTATTTAATCTGATTATTTCAAAAAATTTGCCCTCAAATCTATAAAAATTTAAGTTATAGATAGATTTGTTTGTTATTACCTTAATAGGTTGGAGTTCTAGAGTTTCAGTCTTGAAGTTGATCAAAAATTTAATATTATTATTGTATTTATATGAAGTGTTTATTCCTATTAGATTACCAATTGATGAACCTATATCCCTAAGAATCTCTACTTGCATAAGTTTTGAAGGGAGAGATTGAATTGAGACCCAAGTTGGGATGGAGAAGTTTAACAGTTCTTCCTTACAATCTAGGGTCCATTCCAAGAATTTAACAACATAACATTTAAAATAACTAACAGAGACAAAGAGGAAATCTTTTTTGACATATTCATCAGTACAATGAATGTAAACTAATTTATCTGAATGGTGAGATATACTTACCTGATTTTGACAAAAATCCTTTAGCCAATTAATGAGATTGATCATTTCTTGTTTTGGCCCATTCCAAAATGCAAATGCATTGACATTCTGGCAATCCTGCCAATGATCTTTATTGTCTTGATTGCTAATAATCAAGATCTGTTCCTCAATTTTTTTAACATTGGGGTGAGGAGCTGATTGGGATTGAAAGGGGAACTGAGAAGGAGACTTGGGAATAATATGCCTACAGTGAAGGGAGATATATGTTTTAGGAGGGTTATATGATGGTTTGATATTTGAAGTATCAAGCTTACAAAAATGTGCTTCATGGATGTTGAGGGAAATCACATTGGATTCAACTAGAAAACCTATCTACTAGGAATATAAAGGAAATCTATTTCAGGTTGCGTATTTAGTATGATTAAAAAAGAAAAAAAAATTGTCAAGAATTTCAATGAAAAATATGATACTAGGTTGAAAGCCTTTCTAGGCAAAAGAGTTGACTAATTGAGGGAAATTGTCACTTTTAAAGGTTTGATGATTTAATAGAAGCTTACTTGCCTTATTTAGAATTGGGGAAATTTCACACAAAATGATCTAGTTTGTATCCAATTTAGCCTTGACACTAATATTCCCATTTGATTTTACCACTAGTTGAAAGCCTAACTTCTCTAAGGATTTCTTGAAAATATCTTGAGTAGTGGCACCTAATTTTTTATCAATGATCTTATGTTTGAGATTTGTCTGCTAGACATTAGCATGTTCCAGAACATTGGTCTCAATTAGAGCTGAAAAAGATTTTGTCGTCTTCACTACATACCTCAAATTTGT
Organism: Cupressus sempervirens; assembly: GCA_028749045.1. Classification (NCBI taxonomy): domain Eukaryota; kingdom Viridiplantae; phylum Streptophyta; class Pinopsida; order Cupressales; family Cupressaceae; genus Cupressus; species Cupressus sempervirens. The sequence continues at coordinate 146,910,327 of CM053790.1, forward strand.
AGAAAGTGAGCGGATAATGGAAGGGTTGTTGATGCAAAGTCTCCCAAACTTATTTGTTTCCTTGCTAGTGCTTCGAGGCAATGGCAAAGGATGATGCACTGGTTGCTTGCATAGCGATTTGGATCTAGGGTTTTGAGAATTCACCAGATACCCCAATTTCTTAGGTTGCCAGCATTTATAACCTTGTTTGTTCTCAAAATTCGTATGTTTCGCATAATTGAAATTTGCTTTGCTTGCCACATTCAAAATCTGATTTTAATACTGATTTATGTGCAACAATTATTATTTTAAAAGAAATATAAAATTATAGAATTTATAAAATATATTATTTATTTTTTAATAAATTTTATCTTAATATATCGTATAATTTCAAAATAATTAATATTTAATATTTTAACTATCACTACTTATATATAATTTTATACATTATACTTCATTAATTGTAAAAAAATATTACTTCTATTATAACTATAAAAATATAATAATAATAATAATAATAATATATATATATATATATATATATATATATATATATATGACATTTGTTATGTTAATTATAATTATTATATTTAATATTAATTTAAAAGTTCATTGTCATTTAATATTATGTAGAAATCATAATAGCAATAATAATAATATATCTATCTAAAAATAGTAATAATATGTGTAAAATATATTATCAAAGTTTAATATAATTTAACATGTTTCAAAATTGTAAATAGTGCCAAACTAGTCTTGTAAATTTTGTAATAAAATTAAAAATTAAAAAATGATATAAGTTCAAATATTTTACTTAAAACAATTGATCAAAAAAAATATTTTACTTAAAACTATAATAATAAATATTTTAATTTGGATATATAATATTATTCAAAAATTTACTTTTGAAATTTGTACTAATTATTAATTATTATTTTGAATTTACAATCAACAGCATTTATTTTATTTGATATAAACAATCAAAATATTATATTTCATTAAAAATATTTAAATATATTGTAGATTTTTTTGAACTTCTAATAACTAGCACTTGCACTATATAAAGTACAAGGGAACGGTCGATAGGCAATTTTGGGTTAGACAATTTAGATAATTGTTAACTTACTAAAAGATTTAATTCATTTGAAAATATTTAAATGATTCAAATAATTAACGTTCATTTATAAATATAAAATATTTCTTATGTGTGATCAAAATGTAAACTTCGATTTATTGGTTGAAGTCTTTGTTAAAGTATTTTTTATCATTGATTAGAACTGATGTTCTTGTTGTTTTATATTGTACAACTTATAAGGAAATGTTATTATATAATTAGAATAAGATTTTATTTTGCAAAATTTTAAAAAGTAAGTATCATTTGGGTTTGTGATATTTATTTTGTATATATGTCGAATTAGTAAACACTAATTTAATATCAATGCATTTGTCATAGTAATTGGAATGCAATTTTAAAATTATAACATTTTCACATGACATTGTTTTTTTTTTTTTGGAAAAAGATGGGGTAAAAATTTATTCAACCAAAATCAAAGTACAAAGCAAAGGCACACTACCCACAACAACACTGCATCTTTAGGTCATCTAATAACAACTGCTCAATAATCCCACTAAACTCAACAAGTAACTCATCTCTTCCATTAATATTCTATACATCCACATTCTTTGAAGCCCACTTTGCCAAACAATCAGCCACTATGTTCCATTCTCTAGGGATATGATGAAAGGAGATAGAGTCCAAGGAGTTACAAAGACTTAAAGTTTGTCTGACCAAAGCAAATAATTGCTAGCTAACATTCTCCAAGCTTTGACTATTCAACATGTCCACAATAATCTAAGAATCAGACTCACAGATGATGCTCTTCTAGCCTAAATAACAACCTCTCTCAATCGTAATCTTAATAGCAAGAGCCTCCATCAGATTATTAGAGTATTGACCCTTGTAGATAGAGAAGAGAAAAACCATACCTCCATCATTGTCTCTACCTATGCCCCCAATACTAGCATGACCAAGGTTCCCATGAGAAGAACCATCTATATTAATCTTCAAAGTCCCAGCTAGGGGGGGAGTCCACTTCCCATCTCGATAAACTTGTTGCTTGCCATGGTGCAGTATTTTTCCAAGGTTGACACCCCGTTTGCTATCTCCTAGATTCAAATTTTGCATAATAGCATAATCACCAAGATCAATACCTTCAGAAATATCACACTTAACGAAGATGGTCTCCTGGAGCCTGCTAAGGATAATCCTCCAAAGATGAAAAATTTCTAACTTGGAGTCACAGAAAATTATGCAATTCCACTCTAGCCAAAGGTTCTAGAGAATGAGAGACAGTCTGACCATCCACGCAACCTGCAAGAAAGAAGTCTTCGTTAAAGGTCTGCCCAAACTCTCCCAAAAGTCAATTAAAGAGGACGTATGAATACAACCATGTCGCCAAGCCTCCCACCATTAGTGCCATATTTCTCCCAAATAAGGGCAAAGAAAAAACAAGTGAGAAGTAAATTCCTCATTGTTCAAACATAGGAAGTAAATAGAAGGACTCTAAAAACCGCATTTGCAAAGATTCTCCAAAGTGAGGCACTTTTTCTAAGCCAACAGCCATAAGAGGAAATTACATTTTGGCCAAGAAAGGTTAAACCAAACCCTCTTCCACCAAATCACCTCATTTGGACCATGACGATTCCTGTCAAGCATAGCATAACCTTGAGCCATAGTAAACTTGCCTTTTGGGCTAGGACTCCAAGCCAAGATATCCTGCTCATGAAGAGAGCTACAAAACCTACTTTCCAAAGCTTTAATAAGAATGTCATGGTCCTCATCAGAGCCACCCATGGGCCACTCCTGAGGGTCCTTCCAACAAATCACCTCCACCTGACCCAAATGTTTGACCGTCTTAAAGTGCTCCACCTTAAACCATCCAGCATTAGTAAAAAAGTGGCAAAGAGTCTGAAGCTGGGGAAAGCTAGAAAGAATGGGAGGATGGCCATCCCAAGAGTCTTGCCAAAACAAGGCATCAAAACCACTATTACAAATCCAGAAGAGGCTTTCCTTAATAAGTTGAGCCCCCTTCTCAAGAGTGTCCCAAATACAGGAACCTTTACCCGCCAAAGTAAGCCTTGGTACATCAGGGCAATCAGCACCCAAAAAATACTTGTGGGAAAGAATTTTGGCCCAATCATGCTCTTGACATTTACACCATCTCCAATATAGCTTGGCAGCCAAAGCAGTGACAACAAGAGCCATCAACCTAAAACCAAGGCCCCTGGCATGCTTTGGCCTACACATAAAGTCTCACTTAACAAGGCTCCATTTCAAGGAAAGAAGGTTGCCAGACCAAAGAAATTGCCTAGATAAAGCATCAAAATCCCTCACAAAGTTGGAAGGGGGAACTTGAACGCAATAGCTGTAAATTGGGAGAGATTGTGCCATAGACTTAAGAAGAACTACTTGCCCAGCTGAAGATAAACATCTGTAAATCCAGTGACTAACCTTACTCCAAAACTTATCCAAAATCCCTTGATAGTAGTCTCTTCGCTAAGAACCCAAGACCAAAGGAACCCAAAGGTACATCAGAGGAAGAGATCCGATTTGAAATCTAAGAATCCTTGCAATCCTGTTTTGAATAAGTTGAGGAGTGTTAAAGAAATAAATAGAAGACTTATCATCATTAATACACTACCCTGAGGCTTTCAAATAGATATCTAAAGCTTGCCTAAAGTTCTCTGCCTCACTGATTTTAGCCATGCCCATTAGCCCAATGTCATCCACAAACTAAAGATGAGAGTAGGAGGGAAGAATATTATTCTAGCTCCAACCTTGGATAAGACCTTGCCTCACTTGTGATTTTAAAAGTCTGCCAAGACCTTCCGCCATGATGATGAATAAATAGGGAGATAAAGGATCTCTTTTCTAAAGTCCCTGAGGAGCCCCAAATAATTTAGACGGTTCCCCATTAATGAGAATTGAGAAAGAGGAAGAGGTCACACAGCTTAGAAACCATTTCACCCACTCCTCAAAACCAAAGGCCAAAAGAAGTTTTTGTAAGAACTCCCAACTCACCCGATCATAAGCTTTAGCCATGTCGAGTTTAATAAACATAGCTTTCTCCTTGGATGTCACCATAGAGTGAATCACCTCCATTGCTATCACAAGCCCATCCAAAATCTATCTACCTTCAACAAAACCACCTTGTTCAATAGAGATCAAAGAACCTAGGAGTGGTTTGAGCCTCTCAGAAATCAGCTTGGTAATAATCTTATAGGCAACATTACATAACGTTATAGGCTTGAATTGGTCCAACCTATTAGCCTCTTCCTTCTTAGGTATAAGAGCCAAGAAAGTAGAATTAAAAGACTTCAACATCTATTTATTTCTATGAGATTCCTGTACCACTTCAAGGAGATCAAACTTTATTATTTCCCAAAATTCTTGGAAAAATTCAATCGAAAAGCCATCTGGACTAGGGGCCTTGCCTTTTTTCATATTAAAAATAACTTTCTCCAATTCTGATAACTAGATAGGGCATAAGAGGGCCTCATTCATCTTTGCAGTGACCATGAGGGGGATATAGTCCAAAATGGCACGCTCCTCAATCTCAATAGGAAGAACTTTTGTAGTAAAAAGATTAGAAAATTAATTGACAACTTCCCTAGAAATTTCTCCACAGGATGAGATCTAGTCCCCATCAGAAGAGACAAGAGAGGAGATAGAATTACCCTATCTCTGAGCCTTCACTGAGTTGTGGAAGAAATTAATATTCCTATCCCCTTCCTAAAGTCAATCAACACGAGATTTCTACTTCCAGAAAATCTCCTCCCAAAGCTCCCATTAATCTAGTCCCTTTAGAGCCGAGGACTCCGCTTTACTCAAATCAGATGTCAACCCCTAATCTCTAATCTGACAGGTAATATCATCTAGCTTGGTCTAAGCAGCAACCATTTGAGCATGGAGGTTCCCAAAATGATGTGTACTCCATCTCTTTAGCCTATACTTCACATGCTGGAGCCTCTTACTAAAAGTGTACATAGTCATTCCATGGGTAGGCTTCCCTTCATACCACTAGTTAACCATAAGGTCAGGTAAAGACAAGTCTTTGAGCTACATCAGCTAAAATTTAAAAGAGGGACTTTTGGTGATATTGTACGAGGTGATGGATAGCTTGATGGGCTAGTGGTTAGAGCCCCTCCAGTCAAGAATTTTAGAATTGGTGAACCATCTATTGTTCATCTAATAGCAAGAAACCAGAAATTTGTGAAGCCTTTCTGAAATAGCCTCACCCCCACATCTCTAATTATTCCATGTAAAGACACCATTGGTAGACTTCACATCAATGAGATTCAAGGAGCCAATCATATCCTTGAGTAAATGTGAAGATGTATCCAGCCTAGCCAACCCACCTCATTTTCCCTCCAAACTAGTTACAACATTAAAGTCCCCAACCATAATCCATGGGAGAAAAGGGTCCAGGAACCAGATGAATCTGATATGAGCCCATAAATGTGATTTACCTAAAAAATTAGTAGGAGCATATATATTGGATAAAAGACACCTCTCTCTAATCTCAAAACTAGAAGCAACCATAGAGATGGAGAACCAATTGGAGATCCACCATAAGGGGGAAACTTTTCTAGGATCCTAGAAACAAGCCACCCCCCTAAACTGTTCAAGGCACCTACTCCATGTTAAGAGCCATGGGGCCAGATACGCGAAGCACAGTTTGTCAATCCCTCCATTGAAAGCTTAGTTTCCTGTATAAAAATTGCATCCGAAGACTGAGACTCAATTAATGTGCGAACAACCTTTTGTCTAGGGATGTTGTTCAACCCGCTTACATTCCATGACAACATAATCATTGATGAGGGTGAGAGAAATGAAAATCAATGGGTTTCATAGACCCAGACTCAACCAAATTTTCACCCATTATCTTCAACTTCTCTTGATCAGTCTTCCTACCACTCTTTGATGGTTTGTCAACAGACCCCTTTTTGAAAGACTTTTGTATTATGGCTAAGACAAGAGGAGCCTTGTTACCCTTTGAAAAATCTAGGGTCCCCTTGGGCATATTGGGGGTAGAATCCACCAAGATCAGACCCATCAAACCCTATGACTCACCAGTATCTCCAATATCCTGAACAAGAGGAGGCAAATCAATATCCAGCTGTCCCGCCTATTGTTCTCCTGCAATTCGAATATGAGCCTCTCTCTGTATATCCCCAACTTGAATATCTTGTAGCCCTTGCTTCAGAAAGAAGCTCAACTGGGGTACCTTCCACTTGGACCAAGTCTCCAAGAGCATCAAATTTGTTGAAGGTGTCATTAGTCCGCCTCTCCAACTAGGTTCTCTTCTTTCCTTTGCCTTTGTTACAAGACTTGACCTAAGTAAATCCTTCACTATCAACAAGTCCAATAGATGAAGTATCTTTCCCCTTGTCTTCCCTAGGGGGTCCAAGTGCAGCTAAGGAAGGAGACTTGGTCCTGGGAAATTTACGTTGTAAATGCCCATTTTTATGGAAAATTCTACATTTGAATGGTAAGGTCTTGTAATCTAGCTGTTGAATCCAAGAAGATGATCCCATGCAAATTTCCATAGAATCTAGCAATGAATTATTTAAACAACTTCAACACAAATACGAGCAATAAAAATTACCTTATGATCCTATGTCTGTGTAGCTGAACCCACAAGTTTTCCAAGAAGCAATGAGATTGAGTGCAGAATATCTTCCCTCTAGAATTCCAAAGGCAGCCTTGGTAAGCAGATCCACACCAGAACTTGAGAGGGGATTTCCTCAGCAGAGTTGAAGCCCATGTGCCAGGGCTTGATGAAGAGCCCCACTTGATTAAAGAAATAAGGGCCTCCCTCAAATGCCTTATTCCCATCTATCATGCTTGAAAAGATAACCATAAAGTAGTTATTAGCCACTAACAGAATCTACATATTCCCTTCTGGGTTCCACATCCGGCGAGCCCAAGATTCCAGTACTGGCAAAGAAAGGTGAAGACCCAAAAACTTGTAGATAAGGGCATGATTACACCAATATTCTACGTCTTTTGAGACTTTTTCAAGTTGGATAATCAAAATTGGTCGATTCTTAGCTCTCTGCAAACATCCATCAATTTTCTTCACTCTATTGGAGAGGATTCACCCTCCCCCGATTGAGGTTTACCATTCAAATCCTTATTTTTGGCTTGCAATGGGGAAGATGGCTCCCCCATATTTACATCACCAATGGGAAGCTGGTAGGAATGAATATCTCGATCCCCCATTCATCCCCTAGCTAAGCTACAAAAAAATTAAAAAGAGGTCGGGGTAGAAGCCCCACAGCCTCCACACACCACGGCTCCCATCAAGGACACAAAATGATGCAACACGGGCAATAAAGAAACCACCCATGGGTTAGGCTACACCACAATCACCCAAACACCATGCCAGGCTAGTCAAGAACCAACTGAGAATCCCGTAGCTAGAAGCTTCACCTGCATCATCTCTCGGATGGTGTGAGAATGCTCAGCTCTATACATAGGCTTTATGATATGTAGAGATTGAAGCCTGTACGATTTGGGCTTGGGGCCCGAGAAATATCAATGTTATCTATCGAGGTCTAATCAGATAAAGATCCTGTGATGAATGGGAATCGATGAGATGAACCTCAAACCAAGTGTCCAAATGTAATGCAGATCGATCGTATTGCTAATTCGATTTTTCAGGAATCATCTTTTTCCTCTAGCTGATTGGATGGCTTGATAATAATACATCATGAAATAATGGAAGGAGCACCAATAAGACACCATCCTACTCAAATATAAGATGTGACCAAGTGAAGTTACGTAGGGTTTAAGAGTCTTGATTTGGTTTGATGTTGGAGGTAGTTGAGAATGACGTAGCTAGAAGCTTCACCTCCCTTGTCTCCTCCCTTTGCCTCACTCCTTCTCAAGCCTTAATAGGTCATACTTATGTTGCTTAAATCATTGAGTACTGACATTTTTTCTAAAATTGATTCCTTAAATTTCATTTTTTAGAAGCTTTCTTATAAAGATAAACAATGATAGAAACAATCTCTTGAACATGCACACACTTTCGGCTATGGTGGACTAGGAATGTGCAATATATATTTTGTGCACTACAATATCATGTAGTGAAATCGATTATACAAATATAGAAGTAGTGAACCCATGGAAGCAAAAGCCAGTAACATTGGGAAGGTTCAATGAGAACAAATATTATGAAGAAAGATTGCAATGATGTGGCATTAGATTGAATACATCGATATATGTAATTGGATCAAAAATATCTCTAGATATTAATGCCAGTAAAGCAGCATCATAATTTTTTTAGATGTGCATATTGATCTCATCATTCTTTCTTTAATTAACGTTACTTGAATGATTTGAACAAAAACTTACACAGAATAAGAAAGCTACTTTGATTTTTAATCCATGTCACTTAGGTAGAAGAAAAACAGAATAATTTTCTTTTTTAATATGTATAGCATACCTAAAATGCACCCGTAAAGCCCATCTTAGTTGATTTGTTTTCAATCTTGGGATGACAACAAAATTTATTGGCATAGTAGGCCTATACTTCACAATCAACCTGGGGCAAATAAAACATAAATATCGTGCTAAGAATCAGAATGTGTAGATGTCTTATTTGTATATCAGAAAATCAAATTTAGATATAGAAAAAACCTTAATTGCATCATGAAATTTATTTGAAAGTTCCAACCATTTTTGTTGCCCTTCTGTTGAGACATTTCTACATTCTTCCTGTCAAAAACAAAGCCCAACCATCAAACTATCATGATCATACTTAAAAAATTTACTATTTAGCTTTTGACTTCATATTTTAGAAGTTAAATCACAACAACAAAAAAACAAAAATCTATTTTGTGAATTTCATGAACACCCCTAAATCCAGAGGGGCATGCTTGGGAAGTAATTTGTTCCCTATCACCTTAGAACTGAAATAAGAAACTAGTTTGTGTTCAAAGGAAACATTGAGACCATAAATAGACAGAATGACAAAATAACACAAAATTCAAATAATATAATTTATTATCACTGTTTGAAATAGAAAAATTTCATAACAAAAAATGATTAGGGAGCTTCATGAAAGTTGGCTTACATGTGCTTTTAAAAAAATGTAATTTCATATTAGCCCTTTGCAACTTTCACTAAAATAAATACACAAAACATATCGAGATACAACCCAAGCTAACTTTAGTAAATAAATAAGAAACAATGTTTAGGAAAGCCATGAACAATAATATCTCTTTTAAGTAAAATTTGCAAGAAACAACTTATATAAAACACCCTACTAGGAAGCTGTGGTGAAATTTAGAAAAAAAATGAGGATACGATTCATAACTTTTTTGAATACTGAGGATACAAACCCAGTTAGGACAGGCCTGAAAGGGAAGATAGTTGGATTGAATAGATTAAACATTGAATCCATATTGCAATATCTCGGACTCTCTTGGCACAAGAAGTAGCTATTCTTAGTGAACTAACAGAGGGCCCATTCAATATAAAATTTAGAGAGTATGGGTGGGAAGATTTGGAACTTGGAGGTAAGCTTTGTATCTGACCGTGAACTCATGGATACAATTGATTTGAAGCCCAAGAGTTAGATATATTTGTCAAGAAAGCTATCTAATATGATAAAATCCTAATTCCCTTTGCTTAAAATAACCTCTTCCAAGCATCGACATATTTAGATAACACAGTCCCAAGACAGTGCTGATCAAGGGTTTCCCTAGTTAATTATGATAATCGTATCATTGGTGATAACATAGTCCCAAGATAGTGATGAGATCCAAAGATGCAATAAAAAAGCTACAAGTTTAGAACTTCATGACAATTCAAAGCATGAAGCCTTAGATGCATAGGACAATAGTCTAAACATAGGACAAAATAGAGAAATATTTAGTATCTTATCGAGCTTCACTTTGTTTCAAGAATAGTTTAATATTCTCTACTAAATAGGGCCAACCACGTGAAGGTGGAAGCTCATTTGGCCCCACCCCCCTCCCCCTAAAATCACTCTACATTCCCCGTTAACATCTAACATTCATTCATTCTTTCAACCATTAATAAAATGTAACATTCAATCAATATCACATGATAACATTCATTAACACATTAGATTCGTTAACATGCAACATTCATCAATATTTTGCATTAACACATAATTCATGAACATTCATTAGCACATAATTAAATTCATTGAGACATAAAATTCAGTCATTATCAACTAAGGTATGTAGATGAGAATCATTTCTTTTTTTTCTTTCTATTTCTTTTTTCTATGTAAGGTCTAAGAGGAGCATTAGTGTCATCATCAATTCCCCCCTCATTAGTTGTTCTGTTCTCTATTCTTGATGATCTCAAATTCCTATGCTGCTGCAAAGGGGGGTCCTCTGCAATAACAAATAAAAGAGTTAAATTAAAAATAATTTATTATAATTGTTACAAGTATTTAATTATTTTAAATAACATAACTGTGGTGCTCTTTACCTGATCTGACCATATCATTTTGTTTGGACTCAACGTCAACATGCTCATGAACATTGACCCCTCGATCCTCTATAGCTGCTATACAAAATGTTACGTTAATACAAACACCAATTGCAATTACATATAAAAAATTTAATAGCAAATGTATACCTCCACCACTGGGATGCATATCATGCAAACCTTCAACATCCACAGATTGTGTAGAAGGATTGTCAGGCTGCATTCCAACATCCTACGCATTGTTATCATTGCTTGCTTAAAACAAATATACTCACTTTATATTGGAACTTAACATCAAATAGACTAATAGGTAAAGTATTCAATTTGAAATAAATTTCATTTAGCTTATTTACCTATGGCTCAGATGCATCATTATTAGAACCTTCCACATTGATTTCAGCTCGTAACCATTCAACCACAACTCTATAGCCTTGTTGGAAGCCAATTCTCTTATCCTCTTCTGTAAGGCATCTCTTGAACTCTGAGCCCTGCATTTTTGCGTGGTATGGTGAATTTTACTTGCATTGTTTCATCAACCAGTGGAGGGCAGTTAAAATATCAAAAGGAAATACAAAAGTTGTCAAAACACTTGGTGTTAAGGTTGGGTGTATGAGGCCTTGAATGGTACAAGGGAGAAGTAACTAGTATGCAACCTTATGTGATGAGTTGGGTCCATGAATTAAAGAAGTAGTTGTAATAGCAGATTAGTTCTTTGTTTGAAGGTGAATCAAGCCTTGAATGTTCTTGTGGAGAACAGAGGATTGGGGTGATAACTTGAATTGCTTAGTTGTTCCAAGGTGCTAGGAGTTTGTTGGTGCTTCCAAAGCATGTTACTTTGCATCATATATTGGTGTGAAGGAACACTGAGATCTAAGTTGAGGATCAAGAGCATAGACAAGCTAGTCTATCCTACCATTTCCCATCACAATATATAAAAAATTTGATACAATTTTTCATTTACTAATACTTACAACTCGTGCTTGAAGTTTTGAAAAACCACCAGAGCCAAGCTTGTGTGTCCCATGCTTTTCTAGTCTTGCCTTTGTTGCCTTTGATGTGTCAGGCAATCTATGAAAAGTTTGAAATATGTTAGATAGTATAAATATAGAGGTTAATTAGGACATAATTACATTCTCAATAGTATCACATACCTTGATGTACTCTCTACTAGTGTAATATTATTTTTCTTGTGAGCTTTATACTTTCCATCCAAAATCAGAGCCTACCACTCAACCTCAAGAACATAGGGCGGACACTCGTACCTAGGGTTATCCTATAAATTTTTTCTGTACTGGTCCCTAATATACTTCAAACATAAACCATCTTTTTCAAGGAGCTTGTTTCTCTCAAATGCACGAGGTCCAAAGAGTTGGGTAATGCTTTGTATAAGATCATCCTTCAACTTTTTGTCTTGGTTATTCCACCTTTTAAGTTAAAAAACACATGTTAGACTCATAAATGAAGTGAAGCTACCTTTAATATAGTTCAAGAAATGGATGAAAAGGAAAACTATTCTAGGAATGATATGAAATCAAAATAGGGGTTTGGGGTTTTAGTTAGGATATGATGTTCGACCAGGTACACAGGGTGGGCCCGAATATTCGCAAATACTCATCACCAAGTTTTTTCCAAAAAATATCATTCCCTACAAAAAAATCATGGGATCATTAGTCGATGAAGAGTGATCAAAAACTAAATTACTATTATATCACTATAGAATAATAATAACTTTAAAGTACTTGGAACTTTGGCTACTTTTAATGGAATGCCTTCATCGTCGTTGACGATCAATATGACATCCTTCACCATTCCTATACTAGGAACATAGGAACATCCAGGAAATGATGTTGTAGCTCCTATTGCAAAAAGTTTCATAAGTTTCATAAGTCTTTATCACAAAGTATAAAAGAACAAATGATAATTGATGTTAAAAATTTGTACAAAAAAACTGTTTGTTGCTGTCATAAGACAGTTATGAAGGGCAGTTGGCGTTCAAGAAGTCTTTGTTTAGTTTGATGAGTCAGTTAGATGGGAAAAAGGCTTGAAAAGAAAGGTATTTATAAGACACAAGTGTTGTAGTCGAGAAAAGGGGTTTGTGTGTATGAAGAAAAGATATAAATAAAAGAATTCTGCACTTCATTGTCACAGGGACAGTTTTCTAATTTGCAAGATTTAGACTGGTAACTCAATAAGGTTCTTTCCATTCAAAAGTTACCATTTTGATTCTTGAAGAGATTGTCATGTTTGGTTAACTTTGTGCTAGGGTTTTATAAGTTATTCTCAAGCAAAACTACTTTTTAGATCTCTACTCTCACAAGAAACATGACAGTCTGTCACTGTTTTGAAGTAATTTGGGAAAATGTACCTTTCCCACTTTCTATGATTAAAATGTAACTTGTGGGAGAGGTACTAAGGCTTTTAAATATGATGACTTTAACATGATTTAGATGCAATTGATAGTGAACAAAGAAAGGAACGACAGGGTGACTGTTGAACCAAATAGTGAAGGTGCACTTGCAAGGCACCACATGGTGAATATGATGATCTAAGGGTTGGAATGACTAAATACTGCTTGAAAACATCTAAGAGGGTTTGTTTAAAAGTGTTTGAGCCATTAGAAAGATTTTATAAGTTGATTTAGGGTCTTTTCTTTGAAGCCCTAGGCTAGAAACCCTTAAAGGGAGGGTTTGATGGAAAAGTATCTAGAAATGCATGGAGGGTTAAACAAGTTGAGGAATCCTACTATTTATTATATTCCTTAAGGTTGTGTAAAGGTTTTTGAGGTTGATAATAAGAACAAAAGGTAGTTTCTTTGTTAGGCAAGGGCTAATTAGGCCTAATTGATTGTAGAGACAACCATAGAAGGGTTCATCAGTCACAAGTTGAAAGGTTCATATTTGAAGGGGTTTAAGAAATCATTAAAGGGTATTTGAAGAGGTGGAGAAGTTACCATGGTGTTTGATGAATTTGGAAGAAAAATGTAATTTTCTTGCAAGACAGGGCTAATAGGGCAGTCCTACAAAAGGCAGTTTTGAAGATTGGCATAGAGTTTATGCTTGGTAGGGGTTGGAACTCCTTAGTTATGTTTTTTGAAGGTTATTGAGGCATTGGAAGGATTAGGAGAATCCTTGAAGACAGATATTAAGTGTTGATTGCATGAAGGGTGAATTAGGAGTGTTCCCAATGAAAGGGAAGTTGAAACATGGACAAAGTGAATTGAAAGTTGTTCAAAATGAATCAAGGCAGTGAACCTGTTACAAAGGAGTGTTTGGTTGATATCCTAAAGTTAGGGACTTCTTATTGATCCTTGAGTTGATCTCTAGTTCCTTAAGTGGATTCCAAGACATTGTTGAATCCTCGAGTAACTTATGAAGGGTGACTATTGGGAAGACGACAAATCAGATATAGATCAGAGCCAATAATTACAACATAGTTTTGGTAATGGATATATACATATATATATATATATATATATATATATATATATTGAAGATGATGAAAGCATTGATTACTACTAAGGAAGATCAAAGCAAGACAACTCCATTTATCATGAAGTAACTCATACACATTAGAAACAAAATCATACTTGATGTAAGTTTATAAGGCTCATCTAAAATATCAACTACATCACTATAGATTTATTATCCCATTAACCATTCTATGAAATCAAGGACATTATATTAGACAATTATTTCATCAATAAAAGAAATATTTATTCACATCTCATTGCATGAGAAAGCACATGAATATGGTGCAGGGCACCTAACCTAGGAGGCAGGGGAACAAGTAGGGAACAAGTACCTAGGAGGCAAGACACCTACCCACTCCATGGAAGGGTGGATTCAAGCAATTTAGGAATTTTTAACAAGGTTTGGTCCATACTTTAGTAAGTTGGCCCATGTTTGGTAATATTTTGTAATAAAGGCACATGTAAGGCCCATTAGCACTTTGGTATTGGTTGTAAACCGAGTGACTCAAATGGGACCAAAAGGCCTTAGAATAGGGTGTTAGAGTCAATATAGGCCTAGAGAAATGACCATGCACTTGTTAAGTTCATTAGACTTACCAATTTGCAAAAAATGCAAAAATTGCCTAAAAGTTGCTGACAACTTTTAAAATGCTGATCAGTAATTACAAAGAGTTGTTGTTTGTTTGTTTCATGGTTGGAAATGGCTATTTGGTTGTTCCAATGGTCATATAGGCCTACAAATATGTCATTTGAGATCTTAGTTGGAGAAAGAGATCAGGTTGTAGCAGATGCTTGGAGAAAATGAATAAAAACCTCTAATTTATTGGTTAAATTGTTGTTACAGTGGGTTGTATGGTTCCGTATAGTACTTTCATGATTACTTTGCAAGTGGATTAGTGGTGGATGTGTGTTCAAAATTTTTTGGCTTTGATTTGATTCAATTTTCAATTGTGGTTTGTAAGTTATTAGCATTGTTGTCCTAAGAGGTCTGAATAGCTCTGTTTTCTAGGGCCTTGTACAAATGCAGCCGTAACTTGCAAATCCACTGGTGGTAATCTCTGAAACTGAGGTATATGCAAGTTAAGGGACCTATCTACATCATTCTAGGAGTTGGAGGCATGGTGAGCAGGGAAAGTATTTTTCCAAGCCAGCCCTAGGTCAAGCAAGACCATGTGCTTGACTGGTTTTTGTTGTTATTCTGGTGACAATCATGTTTGGAGGCACTTTTGATCTATGTGAGTGCTAAAGTTAGATGCATTGAATGTGTTTAGGATTGCCATAAGTGATTGGGGTCTTGGGAACCCACCTAGTCCATCCATCCTTGAAGCCCTAGCCTAACTTGATCAATTAGGCCTAGGTACCAAGCAACAGTTTGGAGGGTGCTAGAGAAAGATCATCCTAGAAGCTTTTGGGATTCTAGCAAGTGTCTTAAGAGGTGCCTAAAATAGTGGAGAATTCCCTATGCCATAGAGGGATAGTTGGTGAAAATACAAGAAAATAGATTGGAAAGGCTACAAGGATTGTAGGCCTAGAAGTGCAAACGATTGTTGTGCATTTGGTAGATTCCAAACATACTGAGAATTGTGGTTGGATTGAAGGTCCTAGTTGCTGTCACCATTTCTTCTGTTAGTGAGTGAAGTTTTTGAAGTGGATTGCCCCATTTGGGCTCAGCAGTTGTGTATACCCGGTGTGGGTAAGGGGACTTATACCAAGTCCTAGATCGAAAAATTGGATTGTGAAAGCCTTCTGAAGGCTACTAGAAGAAGTGGTTGCTAGACTCTGCATCAGAATATAATTGTGATAATATACTACAAGAGAAGATGATCTTCAATATTACAATCTTTCATAACTAAAGATAGCTAATTGAAGTTTGACCTATAACATAACCTTGTATATTGAAGCTATGAATGGAGTCGAGTTCTTATGGTTTGGAATCATAAAATTGTGAAAAAGTTTAAATGTTGAGTGACTACCAAAGGGTGGTCATTACAATCTACATCATAAACAGATAACACTTAAACACATAACCAAAGAGACAAAAAGAGGGATTTGTGTACCAGTAGATGGTGCAACAGTCGATGCTTGTAAGCTATGTGTTGTGGACTCAGCAGTCGAAAAGAGATTTGTGGTTCTTCTGGATGGAGGTGGCGGCGTCATAGGATACAATTGATTTGAAGCTGAAGAATAAAATTGTAAGATCATGCATAAATATAGAACACGTGGACTAGCATGGATAAGATTGTTAGAGCATTAAAAAAAATGATTGTTCGAGCATGTATTGTCAATGATTATGATCATTCATATATATATTCAGTGGAAAACACAAGTGGGGAATGGAACATGCGATCTACCTGAACCACCTGTACCACCCTCATCATGGGAATGGGGCTCGAAATCATGCAAAAAACTCTGTAAAGACAACGCATCCATATTTTAATTAATAAGAGCATAACATAAAAACCATTATTGAACTCTTGTTATAATTAAAAATTTCATTAATACTTACTTTTAAGGTTTCAGAGGTGTGCAACAATTCAGATCCCCTATCTTTTATTTCCTGAGTAGTAGGCTTTATGGTTGCAAAATGTATAATTTCTTTGCCAATTTTCTTTAGCACCTTTTTAATCAAATCGATCAGGTCATCGATCTCTGCTAAATCAATATAGAAAGGGTCCTCCTCAAGGGGGGGGCTACTGAGGGACTGCAGGTTCCTTTCCCTCCCTCCAACCACTAGCCCTCTATGACAACAATAGTATTGGTATTATCAGAATTACTCCAAAACAATGAAGAAAACAACATTAAAAAAATAACATTTTGCTTCTATCTAGTTTGCACAATTACAATGAGTTTTACCTGCTCATGTGTAGATGAGCCGGGAACATCGCCAGCATCCCCTCTAGGCAGCTGCTCCATATTGTGCCCCTGTGTCAAAGATCAAGTATAAAAATGTTAGCCAAAAATTTATTGACTAAATTGTATGTTGGAGTCATTCATTAGAAGTTGTTTTAATAGTATGTACCACCGCCATGATAGTAGCCTCGTTTGTATCTATGCGATTCAAATTGTAATCAATAAGAAGCTCTTCCCCTGCATGTATTGATTTTATTGCACAAATGAATACATGATTTCCCTCGCATGCCTCAAATATGCAATTGGGTTGCTTTATAGTTGACCTAGGTCATGTACTATTTATAAAACCCTCAATATTCCCTATTGCTTTTGGCCTTCCATCAATGTATATAGTCACACTTTTACTTTGATTATTGTCTTGTTGTTGTATATAATTTGTCGAGAGGGCATACCTACGCATACTTTTTTTATATTGAACAATATGCATCCAACCTTTCTAATTTTAACATGGTCCAACATACTCCATCAATTCAAAAACTTTGTTGTAAGACACCTTTATGCCATCCATAGAAAATAGGCCCAAACCATGTAATGATGATGGTGCTATGCGATATATCCTCTCATTAACACAAAAATATGTGTTTATTGGAGGAAGTTCCTTGGGTACCCAATGTTTCTGTAGATGTTGGTACCTTAAGGGCACCTCGATGTCGCCTTTCATCTCATCATCATAAGAACATGACCCCCCTTGAGCAAGGAAAAATTCCATGTGTTTATTGAATTTCCTTCTAGTCCTTTGACCTCTAGTTAATCTCCTTGTTCTAGATAAACTGCATGTCTCACTTTCCTCTTCTATTCCTATATTTCCCTCATTCGAGGAAGACACTTCTCACAAATACCTATTCGCTAGTACCTAAAAATGGGAGAGATCTTAGAAGACATCAATCTTACAATTGATAAGTGTATTAAATAGATTGTATATAAGGAGTATTGACTTATACCTGTCGATCCATGAGATTGTGTGGGATGCTCCTGAAAGGGGTTCAATTTCCTACAAATGTAATTCAATTATCATGAGCATAATCACATCATAATCATAATCACATCCATCATAAGCATTATATAAAAATTAAAAACATTAAAAGTTACACAATATAACACTTAAATCAGGCTCACATTATAAGCCTACTAGGGAAGTAGGCCTAGTGAAGGGCTAAAACTGGGTTTTTGTATCAACTGATGAGTTGACGACTTAGTCACCTTGGGGACATGCTATTTGAAGTTGTTTGATATGTGTGGAGGTGGAGGAAACACCTAGTTAAGGTGTAGTCAAGTTTGGCACCTATTGAGGCATTGTGAGCATTTGATAGTTTTTTGATTAGATTGCTTGGATGAATCCATTAGATTTATTGAGGGACATTCATGGGATTATTCCAAAGATGTAGAACCTAAGGTGGCATAAGGATTTGGTGTGCACTCTGATAGGTTATGGAGTTGGCTTGGATCAAGGAGAGGGATCTTATGAAGATGCTTGGTTGGTGTTGTGAGAACACTATGGGAGTCCCTCTTGTTATGAATGATTGCAAGTCCACCTAGGGTCTCTACATCACCTATAGAGGCAGAATTATTAACCAAAAAATTGGGTAAGCACTTATATTATGTTTTCCCTATGAATTTTATTAGGTACAACTCCCTTTTATAGATATTTAGTGAATTCCTTTTTCTTAACTAAACACTTACAAATGCTTTTGACCTGAAAGAAAATAAGGCTCAATACATTCACGCATCAATATGTGTTTTAAATAGTTTTATTTAATTAATTTAGATTAATAGTTAATTTAGATTAGCAGTATTCTATTTTTAGTTGAAACTTGTAGCTTTTAAATAGATAATGAATAAACTATGTAACCATATAAGACAAATATATTTCTATCAAGAAATGAATATTAAATAGATTAAGGATTGATGGCATACCTCTAAATTTCATCATCATCATCCTTGTCATCATCATCATCATCATCCTCCTCATCATCATCATCATCATTGTCATCATCATCATTATCCTTGCCATCATCATCATCGTCGTTGTCATCGTCATCGTCATCATCAACATCATCATCATCAACATCAACATCAACATCATCTTCATCATCATCATTAGTAGCATCATCATCATCATCATCTTCTTCTTCATGAAAATTTGTGTTAGGAACATCATCCAATAACTGTTGATCGTGATCACCATCTACATCATCTTCTACTTATTTGGTATGTTCTTATTCCATTGCATTATACTTTATTAGCCTTCCTCTCAATTCATGTCTAACAACAAATGACCAACCTAGTTTATGTGGAACCTCTGAGTAAAATACTTGCTCACATGGGCTTGGAAGAACATAGGGCTCATCCCCAACCGGCTCAAATGACCTTGTATTAACTATTGTAAATCTATTATCATGTTCAATAACAGTTCTATCAAGATCATTTGGATTAAGTCATGGCCTGTACCATTTGAGAATGAAGAGTACTAATTTGAAGGAACTAAAGTCACACTCAAGTATATCATCCAAAATGCCATAGTATCAATTTTTAGACTCTCAAGGATGTAAGTCATTTCTAGATGAAATATTAGTCACTTGAAAGACTGCAGTTATTCCTTAATCACAAGTTTTCTTCATGTCATCCAACACTTTGACGCAAAATTTTTGACCATTACAGAACATAGCCTTGAGGTGTTTAACCCGCAATAATATGTGAAACATGTCAAAATTATTGTATCGTGAATTGATAAACATACGGGAGATTAATAAATTTGTATGTACCTAGAAATCTCTTAAACCACGTGCTAAATCTATTTCCCTTTGCGTAACATTGGAATCTCCATTACGATGAGCTTCTTTAACCAATGAAGATACACCTTCCCATGTTAATGTGCGACCATAATGTTGACATCGTTCAATCCATACCGTCATCCAATCAAGATTGTTTGCAATATACAAATGTAGTGCATCCCACTCTCAAGCACCTATATAAAAAAAATAGACAACTTACAACCGATTTATTTTGAAGATTAAGAAATAATTTATTACAATAAAATCTTATAATTTATTACCTCTCACTTTCCTCAATGTACCTTTCCCCATCAAGTACTCCCCTTCTAATTTTTTAAAAGGCTCGAGATCCCAAATGCGATCTACATGGATATTTGATGCAAACTTAGGAAGATATTCAGTAATGTAGACCATAGTCTGGTATACCATATATCCCTCTACCATAGAACCCTCAGGATGTGCTCTTTTTTGAACCAAAGCCTTCAAAGATTTCAAGTGCCTCTCAACCATCCACATTGACCTAGTGTGTATAGGACCACACAATTCAATCTCCTCAACTAGGTGTATGAGGTAGTGTTCCTATGCATTGAAAAAAGTTGGAGATAGACACTTTTGCATTTCACATAGTAAATGAGGAATTCTTCTCTTCCAATAATTTATATCTTCTTTATGGATTTCTTTAGATGACAACCACCTACATTAAGAGATTCAAGTCAAAAAAAATATATAGATACAAGACTTTACAAAATAATATACAATAGATTACATAGCAAGAAAAAAAATCACAAATATAATAAATATATACAACAAATTGAATAGATATTACCGCTTACCTCATGTATTTTCCAAGATCGTATATCACTTGTTTGATGTTATTGTTGAAGTGCTCTGGGAGAAATAGAGGAAGCACATACTGCAGTAATTATAAACCAATCATTTCATTGTTTTCTAACATAGCATAACAAATAGTACACGTAGTTTATGAATATATTGTAAATACAGAAGAACATAACTTACCTTGACAAAAGTATGTCAATCATCCGTTTTGAGCCCTGGCCCAAATTCTCTTTTTTTTGCTATGAGATTGTTTATGTTTGCAGAAAATCCTATGGGAAATCAAAATTTTCATATGACTTCTTTTATGGCATCACTTTGCTGCTCCGTTAATAACTAAGGAAGGGCACTTATATTAATTTGATCTCTGTTGCTATTTGAGTGAATGAAATTCTTCAATGCATGATTGGATTCATGAATGTCATTACAAATTTTGACAATTTTTTCTTTGTCACGCCTTCCATCCAATATTTTCCACAATGTCTCTGTTATATTCTTTCCAATATGCATAGTCTCAAACAAATGCACAATTTGTAAGTGCTCATAGCAGGGCAACCTACTAAATTTTCTAGGATAGCTTTTTAGTCCCTTTGGAAGGTTGTCAGTACTACCTTGACGACCTTCACGATCATCAATTACACAATTAGTAAACAAAAAGCACAATAGAAATATATAAATTACAAACATAAACCATCAGGTGGAACGACATTACCTCGACAATTAATTCTATTATATTCCAACTTCCATAGAGGAAGTGTCATTCTTTGTGGCTTTGATGTAGTCTCTTCTTTCCCATAGAAAAGATGTTTTGCCATACTTTGATACTTATGATTCCTGTGGAGGAAGTGTCTACACTCATCAAACACCTGCTTTCCTAAACTTTTTGAATGACGAGATTTTATCTTTGGACCACAAACTGGACATGCAAATTTTCCCTTTGTTTGAAGACCTACAAGATAATGATATAATTGGATTATTAAATATATTGATTTTTATAATTAGAATTATCGTGCGCAACTTGAATTCACTATAACATACCACAAAAATGTGTTAGCCCTAGGGCATCATGTATTATCCATGCAAGTATTGCATGGAATTGAAATTATCTTTGTTCTTTTGGTCTAGACATGTCATACATAGTGACACCATTCCATAACTCCACCAAATCGTCGATAAAAGGCTCAATATATACATTCATATCTTTTACTTGATATTTACCTACTTGAATGAACAGTAACATTACATAATTATTGTGACCATTTTATTGCAAGATTTGTAAGTACATGTAAATTAATAACTATCAAATGATAAGATACTTGGAACAATCATTGCCAACATAATGTGTTCCCTCTTTATTGACATCTACGGAGGAATTTTATTGTTGATAACAAAAACAGGCCATACTAAGTAAACAGATCTCATCTCTCCCAATGGATTGACACCGTCCACTGCCAATGAAAGCCTGAGATTACGAGGTTCTTCTTTGAAGTGTTGCCACTTTTCCTCTATGTGCATAAATGTTGAACCATCTGTAGGGATTCGAATAATGTCATCTCAACTTCTATTGTGTGCATGATAATCCATAAATTGAGCCAAGCTACTACACCTAAATAATTGTTGCATCCGTGGAATAATGGGGATGTAACGAAGAACCTTTTGAGGCACCTTTTTTGTTAGTCGATCTATTCGATATCTACTCATATGACATACAGGACATTGTGTTGAAAATTCATGTTCTTTATAATATATAATATGATCATTGGGACAAGCATGTATTGCTTCATACTCCATTCCAATGTCTTTCATAACAGCAGATAATTCTTGATATAAGCGAGGTAGAATATTTGATGGTGGTAACAGAAACTCACCTATCAATCTACATCAAAAAATATAAGTTGTTAATATAAAGAATATTAGTGGTACATTATTCACCCTTTGTTAACTATAAAGACATATATGACATACCTTAACATACATGACATTGTTATGTTGGATAAACAATTCATAACCTTCAAGTTCAACAACAAAAATACAACAAAGAGAAGAGTTGTTTGGGAGTCTTTGTATAGGGGCTCGTATGCCTTCTCAAGTAGAGGTACATCAAGGCTATCATCATCATCATGATCAGATACGCTTGGACTAAATGTGTCATGGATCAATTTTTTTATACCATCATCTTCAATTATGTTTTCTAGCGCATGATCATCATCTTCCATGGGATCGTTATCTTCACCTTGGATATTCGCACCTCCATGTTCCTCCACTTCGAAAACCATATTCTTCAGATTGTTGGGGTTCATATCATGTACTTCCTTGGGGAGATCAACCTATATGAAATTTATTAACATAAATAAACCATGATCATCAACTCATCATCAAGTGATTTCATATGTATATAAATTATTAAAATGATATAATGAACAACTTACCAGTGGATGATAGTCATGCCCCCCTTCAATGTGACCATTCTCCCTACAATGTCTCTTAACTATTTTGATTAGCAGTCTTCTATGGTTTAAGCCCTTACAAATTTTGCAAGGACCATAACATTTTCCATCACCTTTTCTTTTCAAGTTAGACCACAATCTAGCGATTGTCTCCCTATTTTGTTCTTCACTTATATTATCTAACATGATCGTTCTTCGCAGGAAGCAAAAATTGGGCTATGAAAACTTCGGTCTACAACTTTCACAAACTAAGCAAAACTATCGAAAGTACACAAATCTTCTTAGACCTAGCTAAATACTTTAATATTTTAAAAATACTTTCTTTGACTTTATTCCTAAGACATTTAACCCAATCACATTTTATAACATTTAGTCAATTGCTCTAGGCAAATTTGTGGATAAGATTATTTGTAAAACTTTGACCAACTGCCTAAAGGTCTTATTTCAAGAGACCTTACAACATTAAGCCACTAAAAGAAATTTCAAAACATATAAGATAAAAGTCTAGTTAAAATATACATTAGATTAAAAAAAAAACAATTTTCATACCCGAGCGCACGGCTCTAACTCGTGCAACGACCTTCTTGCTTAGTTGTAGAAGCTCTCCAACAATCAAATTATACAAGCTACAAGGCCTAACAACAATTTAAAAACATATAAGCTACAAGGCAAGACATATTAAATGACATGGCAAAAGGAACAAAATTTACAACCTTTAGCAAGACATATTAAATGACATCATAGTGCTAGAGAAATCACAATTATATGAGTCAAACATAGTCATGAAAAAGCACATAAATTAGTTATTATATGCAATTAAAAGATATATAGTTAGATAGGGACATCCATAGGGCATATTGAAGAAATGAAATAGTTATATAGGGACAACTGGAATTTGTCTTGCCCTCTGAAGAAATGGTAGAAAATTTAAATCAAACATCCACAAACTTGGATCAAAATTCTTAGCAGGCATCTATAATTAATATTTTGATGCACCAATGCTAGAACAAAGTTCTCAGTAAGCTCAGGGAGTTAACATCACCGACGCTCAACTAGATAATGATTCATAGCAGACATTAACAACTACTGCTTGAAATGTAATTGTTGAAGATAAAAACAAGGCTGATGTAGGAAGCACATCTAGTGAAGTGGTACAATGGTGCAGGGGCACCCAAGGGACACATGAACCCATAGGGTACACCAGGAGTCATGAAGGAGACCATGAAGGTACCAAGGGAAATCAATGCCTAATGAAGACATGTCAAGTCATTTGATGATGGATTATGGCTATTGAAGCCATCAAAATGTAAGGAATTCCATAAAGTTGTCAAATTGTAATGTATTGGCAAGAACAGGAAATGTGATGTAAGGGGTCATTGTGAAGTCATTTGAAGTCCTAGAGTGTCCTAGGAAGAGTTATAGGTTGATGGCAATGAATAATATTGTTTACATAATGTAATAAGGCTCTAACTGGTGTAAAATGCACTAAAAGTGCAAGATCTTGTAAATTGCCAATGTTGGCAACATAAGCCAAATAAGGCTTGAATGGATTAGTTGAGATTATAGGGGTGTGAAGGTTGTTTTAAAAGTCTTCTAGAAGTCCCTAGGAATGAAAAAAAAGGTTTTATAAGTCCTTTTCATGAAGGATAACAAAACAAATAATGAGTGTTGTTAAAAAAGTGTTTGTTACTGTCATGTGACAGTTATGAGGGACAATTGGCGACCAAGGGGTCTTTGGTTCAGTTTTATGAGTTAGTTAGATGGGAAAAAGTCTAGAAAAGTAAGGTCTTTATAAGACACAAGAGTAGTAGTCTAGGGAGTAGCAAATGTATCCAGAAAAGAAATTGAAGTTTGCATCCCAAAAGTGAGTGTAGGGTTATTTGTGAGAAAGCCCTAGTTAAAATCTTGAATTGGAGAAGAATGGTGTGCTAGGTTGTAACCAGGGGTTCCATGGGCCAAAGGATGACACAATCCTTTGTTTTTCTTCATAACTAAGGACTGTTGAAAGTTATAGGGTCAGAGTCTATACCCTTGATAGGGTTGATTTGTAAATGGAGGGCTAATTAGGCCTAGAAGCATGTAGGGTCAGCCATAGAAATGTACACCAGTTAAGGGTTGAAGGATTGAGATTCATAGGGTTTCAAGAAATCACTAAAGGATATTCAAAAAGGTGAAGAGGTTACTAGGTTTTTTGGGAAGTTTGCGAGTAAAGTAAAGATTACTTGCAGGATAGGGCTAATTGGACAGGCCTATTGAAGGCAGTTTTGAAGATTGAGATAGAACTGATGCTTGGTAGGGGTTGGAACTCCTTATTTATGTTTTTTGAAGGTTATTGAGGCATTATAAGGATTAGGGGAATCCTTCAATACATAAATCAAGAGTTGGTTGGATGAAGGGTGAATTAGGAGTGTTCCCAATTAGAGGGAAGCTGAACAAAGGCAAGGTGAATTGGCAAGTTAGAATTTTAAATAAAGGCAAGGTGAATTGGAAAGTTTAAATAAACCTTGATTCCTAGATCTAATTACTTAAAATTTTCATTTCATGAAAGACTCTTATACCATTGTAATCACTTCAACTTTTTTCTTTATTTCAACCAAGTATTTTTATTTTAAAGTTCTAATTTTGCTAATGTTTATATATGATATTTTTAATTTTGAAATCATTAAGATTATTTTAAGCTTATTTCATTGGCAAATATAACCATTAAATTTTTATCTTTACTACTTTATCAAATTAAATTGCTATAACTTTATGGAACATATAGGTCACTACTTTGATTTAACTATATTTAGTTGAATGTTGATCTAACTATTTTGATAAATTTCAATATTTAAATTTCTGAATCCTCCATATATAAATTGATTAAAAAAATTAAAAAATAAAGAATCCAACTTTCATCTAAAGAAGACAGAAGTGGAGGGAATAAATTGGCAATTGGCTATGGTGATTAATCAAAATTTGAGATGTGTAACTTTTCGGTCTGGCTCAAGGGAATAGAGGAATGGAACAATGTGGCCAACTATCTAGCTAAATGAGTCTCTTACAAGATGGGGCTATGCAATATTGGGGATTGAAATGACATATCTTTGGAGTACTCTAAGATTTTAAAAGATCTAGTGAGAGTCTTTATTGGGACTATGGCTTGATTGGTTAGATGTTTCTTTTACTGTTTTCTTCAAATTTCAAGTCAAAATTGGTCAATAATATTTTTTTTACCCTTTTCTTTTAAATAAACCATAATTCTCGGATCTAATTATTTAGCATTTCCATTTCATCAAAGCTTCTTATTATAATTGTCTTTCTTACCCTTACTTAAAAACACCACCTTTTATAAGTCTTTGAATTACCCATCTTTATTGTTAGGTTTGGAACCAAAATTGTAGTCTCTTTTGAATAGACCTTAACACAACACAAAAATATATATAGTCACTCTACATGCAACTGCAATCCAGGTGCATACAACAGGTGCCATCTTCCTAACCCACAGTTAATAACTGTGCAAGATTTAGTTTTTATGGAGTCCTCATCTTCTAGGGTTTCGTTATACACAGACCCTGTCTCCTACTCTATAGAATTTAGACAAAAGTATATAATATATGTATACCCAACAAGAGTACAGGCTATCACCGATGTAGGCACCATAGCAATACATCCATAACTTCATTACCAACAAGCATTCAATTTTTTTTTCGAGCAAATTCAACAGCTTTGGCTTCATGAGAATGGTGATCAGGAAGGACAATGACTTGTTAGATGATTAGTGGATTTTAACAATGGCAGTAATGTTTATCTTTAAAGGTAAGAAATGGATGCAATATGAGGAATATGTTTTAAATTTTCCAATAAGTAATCTAATGAATGTTTGCATCAACTCTTTCATCTCTTCGACTAGATTAAGATACCTGAAGCAAAGCTATCTTTGAATTATTAAATAATTAAGATAGAAACCTCAAGAATGATGTAATTCTCGAGCAAATTCGGTGCTTTTGACTTGACAGTGTTGATCAGGATACAGATTTGATGAAATTCAAAGCTAACAGGAATGTTTATCTTTAAAACTAGAAATAGATGCAAATTTAGTGCCTGGAATTTACAAATTACAAACATGAGGAAGCACTCCTTCAAAAAATTGAATATTGGTGGGACAAAGCTAGATATTTTTGCTCCAAAGACTTTGATAAATGAGAGCCAGAGAAATAATCAAATGCACAGGTACATCAATTTCATATTTTCTTAGAGGCTAACACACGTTCTTTAATCTATGCAAATCTGCAACCTCCAAACTTAAGTCTTAATAGCACAATCAACTTCGAAAGAGATTTAAGAAATTTTAGCCGCAAACCTAAATTGAAAGAAAAAAACTAAAAAATAGCCAATCGAATCCTCTAAAACTAGAAAAACAAATGAAAAAGGATTCCATTGCAGCACCTAGAGTTGATGCAGGCAAGGATCGATCGGCCTTCATGGCGATTTTGAAGATCAAACACATTTCTTTCCTTCAAATAAAGTCACAACCTGCATAGGTTACAAGACGATCACTTTCTCCAAAAAAACTTTGCATGCATGGTATGATTTTGTGGCCCCCTGCTTGGACAATAAAAATATATTTCTGGGCAATCTAAATACTAGTGATTGCACCTAAGGTTGCAATAAGGACACCAAAGATAAATATGTTATGTTTTAATTTTGGTAAGAACTGACATTAAAAAAAATTGATTCCATATATTTGAACAAAGATAAGTAAAAAAGTTTATGTAGCGTATAGATAGCTTTCAATGGAACCATTTAATTCATGTTGGGTATTGCTTAGTTCCTGATAAAGAGACTAATAACACATGCAAGAATCAAAAAACATGTCTGAATCATTTGAAGGAAACTAAGTGTGATGTGTAAAGAAAAATTTATATATTATCTTCCATATATTTTAAAGCGAAAATTTTGATAATGTATTGCTCATTTTTTACTAAAATAAAATAAAATTTAGAAAGTTTGACCCACAGACCATGAAAATTATGAGTCACATTGGTATAATGACTCCAAAGATGACCTTGATATAAGAATTTTTTGAAATTTTGACTACTGTGAAGACCATGGTAACAAAAGATTGAATTTAAAAGATAGGATAAATTTTATAAATATTGGTTATATATTTTATATCAACATGGGGAAAATTGTTGAATGAAATGAAGTTGGAAGCTCCATATTTTCTTTGATTGAGAAAAAAATCTAGTAGTCATGTGGATACAATACCTTGTACAATGAATCCCAAGGAATGGACTTGGAAATTAGATTCACCAACATGAGCAAAACAATGCATTTCTTCCCAAAAGAGCATTAGAAATGAATCACGATATTATACCAAAATTTAGAGCTCATATGGAATTCAATTTTGAATTAAAGATTCTTTCCCATCTATTTCAAGTATCCAATTCCTCTAGCTGAATACTACTCTTGAGAGGCACATATTCCTCAAATAATCTTAAAGATGAAGAGAAATTGTTGATTTATCAATGCTTTGATAATGCATGATATAAAATTGTCTGCACAAGTAACATTAAATGAACAGCTACCACAAACACCATAGAAATTATTCAGTAAATCCTCTTGAGACATCCCACTCCAAGAACAACCTTCTTGTCAAAATTGCTATTAATATTTGCAAACATCACAAAATATTGGAACACCATGAAAAAAGCAATGAACCTCTTCCCCTAATCAAATCCTGCTCTTCTAAATAGAAGCCACCCCATGTTTATCTGTAACACAAAAATCACATTAACCAGGTGCCACAAAGTATTGATATAAATAGTAACATTGAATGTATGTTAAAAAAGAAAATGTTGTAGAAGGCGCTTTACTCCATGAATATCCTCGTTGCCAAAAGCACCATTAATCTTTGTGAACACCACAAAACATAGGAGCACTATGAGACATGCAATGAGCCTCTTCCCACTCTTTAAATCCCTGCTCTTTTGAGTAGAAGCCATCCCATGCTATCTCTAGTATAGAAATCACAACTACTTAGATGCCACAAAGCATTGATACAATAGTCACAAAAACATCTCTAGCAGAACATCCAAAAAATAATTGCCAATCTAGCATACAAGCAAGGAGCAAGCGGCATTGTGTCTAGGCTTTGGATGGACCTATGGTGTATTATATCTTGAATAGGAATACAAATAGAATATTTGAGAGGGATTTTGATTTTGTGTTAGGTGTAAAATGTGCAAGTTCCAAAGATGAGTCGGTGCAAGGCACGCATGTCAAAAATACATAAATTGAAGATGTTCTAATGAACGAAAATGAAAGACATTAATTAATAAGATTGAATATACCTCCATTCAACCAAAGAACAAGAGGCCTTTCTGACAGATCCCTCACATCTTTGAAGAACCAGTAAAATAGGGCCTCCCTTTCATTAATCCTCACATAACAAGCATACTAAGCAAAACCTACGGGGGGTTGGCTTGGGAGGCTTTCCACTCTGTCTGCTTCTTTAGCGGCTCCATTACTCCCCTTCACCAAAAAAACCAAAGCCAACTCAGGTCAGAATGTGAATAGGAGTCTGAAAATGGCCTCGCCTCAAGCTTGCCCTAAATCATCCATCCATCCGACATTGCGTCTGGTAGTAGAGAATAAGACAGTGGCGAGCCAAATGAGGTGATGTTGTATAACAAATTACCCAAATGAGCAACATTTTTTTTTTTTTCTTATATCCCGTTAGCATCACAATTGCGATGTCGTCAGGCTATAATTGAAAAAAAAAAAAAAACCAAAAACACATTACATTTTCTTGCCGTCACAAATTGACCCCTAATGTATTAGTGATATCCTACTACTCTCAAGGAGCCAAACAAACTGAAAAAAACCATTTTAGTCCCTTAGCACATTTATCTAAACCCAATATCATGTTCAGAGACTTATACAAAGCCTAATTCATGAAAAAAGCCTTGCATGACAATCCATAAAAATGTTGGAGGAAAACCATAGTCTATTGATGAATTTAGGTAATTACTAGAACCAAATCCTTATTGCTCTATAAAATCATATGGTCGATCATAATCTTAATAAATGACTAGATTAAGCAAGAGTAGAGAGCATTCAACCTTGCCTTAGTGTTGAAGAACCTATGATTTGATTGAAGCCAAACATACTAGCCCCCATAGGAAGCATAGCCAAGGAGCTAGGTAATTAACAAAATTATGAAATTTTAAGCCTTAAAACATTAAAACAAGATATGAAGCATTCCTAGACTTAGTTAAATGTCTTCTAATGGCCCAAAATTTATGAAAAATTACACCAACATTATATATGAGTATGAGGAGGCTAGAAATTTTAAAATCATACCATGCTATGAAAGAGATGGAAGAAATTTAAAGGCCCATCAACTTTCTCCTTTTAAAGATAATCTTATCAGTTCCATAAAATACCCTTACCAATTGGCTAGGGTGGGTTTTGAGAAGAGTCACTGGGATTAAAAGTTTCTAATTAAAAAATTAATAACAACATGGAAATTAAAATGCTTCCAATTCAGATAAAGAGTAGTTACTATGAAACAAGTTGAAAACATGCCAAACTAAAGTTTCTATTCTTCTATTGAGATTATAAATTGTATATATGTTCACTTAATATTCAAAAAGTATAAATGATTGTCCAAAATTAAAGAAGTTTGTGAATTCAAAGAAAAATTAGAGAAGACGACAAGTCTTTCAAAAGGAAACTACTCCATTCACTAATCTTTTGTAAAATCATCACGTAAATCTTCAATAGAAACTCTAAGGGATCGTTCATGCAGAATCCCTTCCTCCTTGAAGCAATTCTCCAACCAATCCTCTTCAATGGGATCCAAAATGGAAAAGAAGAAGAGGAGGAAATTCCTCTGGTAGACTTCCTTATCCTCCCAAAAACTAGCAAGGTCTTCAGTGACAATGATTGAGTAAATTGGGATTGATTCCCCCCTTATGTATAACATATTACAGTTTCCCTCTAGAAGAATCAAGAGGTCCACTCTAATATTGATAAGTACAATAGTGTAGTCACCCAATAATTTTTCATCAAATAGCTCCCAACAGAGGCTAGTGACATGGTCATTATGTCTACATTAAAATGGCCAATATGTCTGCATTGGAGTGGAACCTATTGGGGCAATTAATATATTGAGTCCCCAAATACTAAAGAAGTACTCTCCAAATCACCTTATTTCTCACAAATACAAACTGCATAATCCTCTCTATCTTAATAGGTTTGTCAAAAGCTATGAGATAGGATGGAGAAGTAAGCTTGATTGGGGTATCCATGACTTACAATATGCAGAATGAAGCCAATATTCCTCAATAAACAAGGAAAAAAGGAATGTAAAGAAGTAATAAATGCCAATATAATTTGAGGAGTTAAGAGCAATTAAGGCTCGCACATAGGAAGGAGTGATGCATGCATGGAGAGTGCTTGCCACCCTATCCAAGGCATTAAGTTATAAATGTTCCCAAGTACATCCAAGGTTTAAATTTTAGATATATGATGGATCGCTTAGAAAAATTAGGATCTTTAAGATTTTAGGGGTTGTGGTATGTGGAAAAAGGATGGTTTAAATAATACCCTCTGTCTCTTGATGCTAAATTTCCCATTATTTTATATTTAATTTATCAATAAGATTAACTGATATTATATGGGCACTTTCCTTTATCCTTATCTAAAGTTAGCTATATGTTCAATTAACCCATTAGGCTAGGATTAAAGACCTAAAACACTACGATCAAATCACTCTAATTTATAGACAACATACTTAAAGCCTTAATTTAAAAGTTAATACAATTAAAATGAAAACTAAGTTTCCCCAATGTTAGAGGATAATCATGGTGGATAAGGGTGGGGAAAAAAGATGGTATCACTTTTCCTATTAGCTCCTTTATTAGCCAATTTGTTAACAAAATTGTTACCTTCTTTGTAAAAATGATTAATAGTTAATTTCTTAATATTTTTAGCTAACTCCAAAGCTTTGGAAAGAAGAGAGTTCAATCTCCAATTGGGCATAGATACTTCTAAAGGAATTAATTGCAATTGTTGAGTGCCCTTCAATTTCAACTTGACTCAATTTTAATTTCAAACATAGTCACAATCACTCAACTAGGGCTCTTAGTTCAACTTCATTGTTAGTAACCTTACCTATTGGTTTCATGCATTTAGCCAGAAGTTCACCCTAATGATTTCTAATGCAACAACCAATACCAACAGTTCCCAGATTACCCCGAGAGGCACCATCAAAATTAATTTTGGCTCAATTCTCTATAGGAGGGGACCAAAAACAAAGGACTCTTTTTTCCTTATTGTCCTTGCCTCTTTTACCATAAAATGAGTTTAATTTAAGTCCTGGCCATGGGTTTTTAAGTCTTGGCCATGGGTTTCACATTTTATTGTCCCATGGAGTCATTGTTTTAGTTGTCCCATTGAGGCTTAAAATTTTTCAATTAAGGGTTTCAATTATGGAAGCTTCAACTTAATGGTAAGCTGGTCCTATGCCATACCAGTAGTTTTGAAGATTTTTATGTTTCTCTCCTTTCATAATTTCCAAAGAATTATGGAAGGAGATATTATCCATGAACCATAACATATGTTGCCAAATTTTAACTTAGGCCAGAATAGTAGGAAGGATAATATAGAGTTAGGAAGAACCATCCTATAATTCATTCTTCCACAGAACCAATACTAGACCTTTGAAGCATATGAGAAATTTAGTAAGCTATGGTCTGCATCTTCCTTAGATGTTTCATAGAAGAGATGTCAAGGGGGGCCCTCAAAGCTAGTCCTTCTTATTATGTTCATAGTTAAAATTCATTTTTGAAGGGTTATCCAGGAGAAGGTGCGATCTTTTGGCAAGCAAAGGGAATCCCAGCAGGGGGAATAAGGTAATTCCACCTTAGGGTGATGCCTTAAATTGAAGATACAGTTATAGCCATCTTTTGAATTGTATTATTCATCCTTGGAACCAACCCGTATTAATTTATCTTCATATCTTGTAAAGGTAATATTTATTTCATTTAATATTTTTGTGAGTTCTTCTTCCTCTTGAGGGGGAATATTAAAGATTGAGATTGATTACCATCTTCATCTAGCTAAAGTATCTCTATCTTCCTTGACATAGTTAACGAGAAATGACCCAAGGCTTTCCTCCAAAATTTCTTGAGTTGATTGGAAGTTTTCCATGTTGATAATAATTTGATATCCACCCCAAAAGTTTGTCCAAAATATCATCTTATCTCACTTGCCAATTTTCCATGGAACTTTATTCAAAATGATAGATCTACAACTTAACATGAAGTTCCATAAGTTAGAACCTCTAGGAGGATTTCTAGTTCTAAGTGTACTGAGTGGATCATTAGACTTCAAGTATTTATTAACCATGGTTCTTTCTCATTTTAGGTGGAGAAATATAATCATTCTCCAAATAAGCTTTCAAGTTTTTGACACCAAAACCTCCTTCTAGCCTAGGTCGACAAACCTTATCCTAGGTCAGGAGGGATATATTTTTTTTTATCTCAAAAGCCTTTCCAAAGAAATTATTTTAAAATTTTATTGATATTATCCTTCTTTTAAGTTGGCAATTCCAGAACTGATAATTGGTAGATTGGAATACTAGACATGATTGGTTTGAGCATAGTTATTCTTCTTGCTACATACAACCATTTTTCTTTCCAAGACTGGACCCTTGCCTTAATTTTTCTTATTAGGACATCCTAGCTAGAAGAGTTTCCCATCCCCTATTCTAATTGAATACCCAAATATCTACAAGGAAGGGATCCCTTCTTGATGTTTAGTATCATACTAATTTCTTGTTCCAAAGAAGCCTTGGTATTAAAAAAGAAGATTTCAGACTTTAATAAATTTATTTCCTGACTAGAAGCTATCATGTAAGTTTGGAGAATATTTTTCAAGGCTTTCACTTCTTTGGTGCTAGCTTCTCCATATAACATAGTATCATCAACAAACTGTTGGTGCGTAGTGACATCTTCATCTTGGGATAGATGGGTGTCTTTAAGAGATTGGTTAATTAGTTTCAAATTTTCCCAATGCTTCAAACATAATAATGAACATGAAAGGGGATATATGATCCCCTTGTCTTATTCCTATATAGGGTGAGAAGAAACCTTCTAGTGTCCCATTTACCAAGACTGAGAATTTTGGAGTTGGGATGCATTCAAAGATTAGATTAATCCATCACTTAGAAAAGCCAAAGGCTTGTATGTATTTTCAAGGCAACCTCCAATCAACCTTATCATAAGCCTTACTAATATCTAATTTGATCATCTTGCTTGTAATAACATTATAATGAAGGGATTGGATCACTTCTTGGGAAATTACAATTCCATCATAAATGGATCTTCCTGGGACGAAGCCAATTTTCTCTTCACTAACAAGAGCTAGTAAAAGATTTACCATCCAGTTGGCTAGTGTATTAGAAATTAATTTATAAAGATTATTACATAAAGAAATTGGCTGAAAATCTTTAAATTTCTCCGTTGAATCTTGTTTTGGTATAAGAGCAAGAAAGGTGTGGTTAGCCTCTATAAGTAGGCCACTTGAACATCTAAAGCATTTCATGGCCTCTTTGATCCCATCTCTCAAAAAAGTGCTAACATGCGGGGAAGCAATCAAGCCCAGGGGATTTATTCGAGGCCATTTGGAAAAGAGCCCTAGTGACCTCCTTAGATATTTTATGTAGTAATACTTTGCTTTGGTCATCTGAGATTATTTTTGAAATATTGTTTAAGAAGGAATTTTGTAAGGCCATAGAAGATCCTTCCACATTATTTAACACATTTTTAAAATAAGAAATTGCCTCTTTCACAATTTTAGTGGGTGTTTCAATTATGGTATTATCTTTGTCTTTAAATTTAGTGACTTTATTGGTGGTTCTTTTATATTTAGTGCAATTATGGAAAAAAATTGATATTTATGTCTCCTTCCCTTAACCAGGTTTCCCTAGATTTTTGTTTCCAAAAGATTTCATCTTTGGTTAGGATATCCTCCAATTTTAGTCTAAGGTCTTTTTCCTTATGATACAAGTTTTCATCCATACCATTCTTCATGACTTATGAGTTTACACTAGCTAAGTTGGATTCAATTTCAACTTTAGTTTTAAAGATGTTTCTAAATTTAGTATTTTTCTAATGAATAAGGTTTTGTTTAATTATATTAAGTTTCTATACCACCTTGTATAACCTAGAGCCTTCTAATTTCAAGTTAACCCACTAATTTTCAAGTAGATTGATCAGAGATTCATCTTTGAACCACGTTATTTAAAATGTAAATGGATTACTAACCACTGCTCCTTCTAATTTAAAAGTTAGAAGGACCAAATAATGATCAGATCTGAAGAAGGGGAGAGTTTCAGAAAGAAGATGAGAGACCTTCTTAGGATTTTTTCCTAAGATAAGGAATCTATCTAGTTTTTCTACAATTTGACTAAAGCCTTATCTTCTATTATTCCAAGTAATGGAGTTGTTCTTAGATTTAATCTCTAATAGGGAAGATCAATGTAGCTAATTTCTAAAATCCTTTGAAGCTTGAGACATTTTTGTCAAACCTCCTCTCTTTTCAGAAGAGGTTGAAATTCATTAAAATCCCACCGCCCCCCCCCCCCCCCCCCCCCCCTCGCCCCCCCTGCCCAAATACTGGGGGAATTAATAGTGTACAAAGAAATCCTAGTTCCAACCAAATAGATCTTTTTTTGTTGTCAGTGTGGGCCCATATATATTAAACAAGGTATATTGTAGATTATAATTAAGAGTTTTAACATGAGTAGAAAGCCAATGCCTTTCCCATCTTAGAGGACTGAGAAAAATTGAATGAAGGTTCCATATAATTTCTAAGCCTCCAGATGCCCCTATGGTGGGGCTTCCAAATATTTTCCTAAAACCTAATTTCTTCCCAAAAGTCTTTAGCTCTTCCTGGTACATTTTCATTTCTTGAATTCTGATAATATAAGCTTTGTATTGGGTAATACAATACTTTAATAAGTGTTGTTTATTAGGGGCATTTAAACCCCTAACATTCCACATAATGACCTTCATTTCTCTATGTGAAATAACTTTCCCTTCCCTACATCAAATAGTTTAGTCAATTTGGTTTGACCTTTTGCCTCTGCATCTTGAGATCTAAACTCATTCAGATGTTTTCTGCATCTTTTCTTGGGAATCTTACCCAAGTTTGGAAAGGCCCGAGGTTCTTGAGATTGTTCTAGACCTCTAAGGTTGTCCTCATTTTCCAACCTTATTAAATCATTTCTCAAGTCCTCATGGGTGTAGCCTTTTCCCCCAAACTTCAAAACTTTTTCAATTAGTTTTTCATTTTCTAAGGTGAGGCCTTCTTTCACTAATTCCTCTATAAAAATATTGATGAATCTTAGCAAGATGAGCACAAAAGGCTTATTTCTTTTCCTTACTCATCCCATAACTAAAGGAGATGTCACTATTTTGAGATAGAGCATCCTCTTCTACAAAAGGAGCTTAAGGGACTAGAGAAGATGAGGCAAGGGGTACCTCTATAGCTAAAGTTTGAGGAGAAATAGGGGAAACACCAAGATCATTTCCAGATACAACATTATGATTCATCATTGGGTTTTTAAAATTAATTTTTGGAGTAGGTCCTATATCCTCATAGATCATTTCTTGTGGAGTAGAGGGAGTCACTTCCTCTATCTCCTGATTTTCAACAATTTCCCCTTCCTCAATGATGGGCTCTAGAGGAGCTCTTGTTGGATACCCTCTACATGAGAGGATGACCTATTTAAAATAATTAAAACCTCCTCCCTTTGGGTTATAGAAGATCTATCTAGATCCAAACTAGAAGTGGGCAACCCATGTGAGTTTAGAGATTTAAAGTCTTAATGATTATTACATTTCTTGCACGGGGGGGAGTTGCCATGTGATTTTATCAAAGATCCTACCAGGGAAGATCTCTTGTTATAAGTAGAATAGAGAATTATTTTTGATAATCCTTAGCTTTTTGAAATTTATTTTAGATATTTCCATTTCAATCAAGAGTTTAATGTTATTGGATAACACAAAATCATCCTCAAACCCTCTAAATACACCCAAGTAATTGTTGGTTCGACTAAGAATGGAGCTTTGCAGTGATTCAATTGGGACATCTTTTAACATTGTTGATTTTATTACTTTACTATGATCAAAAGCATATGGATCAAAATTTGGTTCCATCTTATAAATTTTAAATGATAACCTTTCAAAAAAATTGGATCTCCATGTAATAGTTCTTTCCTTAATTCTAGTGTTGAGTAATCTAAGAAAATTATATTATTTTTAAGGATAGAAATTCTTATTTGGTCCCCGAAGGTGGATTCAAGCTAGTCCCGAACTAGGATTCTAGAGGAGTCTTAACCGCTCCATTTGTCAAAAAGATTGTTGGATTGATAGTAATCCCATAACCCATTAGTATAAATGTCATTGATACTTAAGGTTTTAGGTTCATTAGGGGACATCGACTCATAAACCCTAGTGGGATTAGTTTGAATTTCTACCTCCAAAACTAGGGAAGAGTTCCGAAGATCCATGGTTGTATGTTACAAATGGGGAGCTAAGGGAGAGCCATGATAAACCCTAGGAGGACCAAGAGGAACCACATTGGCACCTAAAGCTAATTGGGAGAATGCATATTTATTTATTAGAATAAAATCCCTCAGGGTTTTCACTATGGGCTTCCATCCACTCGATCCTTCTCCGTTTTGAGATAAGATTCATTGAATCTATGGCCAACATATTCAGAAGAAGAGTAGGGGAAGCTTTCCTCTTCGTTGAGGCTAAACAATTCTCCATTAACGCAACAAAAGGATTCTCGGTTTCAAAATAAACCAAGGATTTAAAATTTAAGGCCACAGACCTAGGGAATGGAAGGAAACTACGTGGAGGAGTCAAAGAGACAACAACACTAACAACATAAGCTCTTCAAAATCATGTTTGAGAAGCAAAGGATCTTCATTAAGTAGAGGACCTTCGCTGAGCCATATCTCGAGAACTTGATGTAGGTATTTTTAATTAATTAAATAGATGACATTTATTGTATTATGGAAATAAAAATATTTATAAATTTTTTATTTTATTTTTTAATTTAGTATATAAACTCTTTGAAGATATTATTGTAATTTTTGTTTTTTAAATGTGAAAATATTATCACAATATTTATATTTTTTCTATTTTATTCCCTTATGGATATTATACTTTTTAATTGATAAAAAAGATAATTTGTAATGGTTATTTTACTTAATAAAAATTGATAAAAAGAAATTTTTTAGTATTATTACTAAAATAAAAATTTAAATCATTTTATTTTTAATTATATTAACATTTTATCTCAAGCTTTTATAGCTTTCTCACTTAATAAAACTATGTTTTATTACAAAAATATATACAAACTTTTTTATACTATCATTTTATTTATTCTTATAATACTTTCTTCGTTTAATACATATTTTATTTATTTATTATTTTAGAGATTTAAAATTATTATTAATAATTTTAATTTTATAATTTTTATTTAATACAATAATTATTTTCTAATTAATAAAGGATAATTAGTAATGATTATTTTACTTTAAAAAAATTATAACAAGTTTTTTTGGTTTAATTGTCAAAATATCAATTAAAGTTATAAATATATGTTGGAAGTCTATATTGGAAACCAAGATACTGAGAGGGAGTGAATCAAGATCTATAACACTTGTAACCTTTTAACAATTCATAGTGCATTCACCATATTTACCATCTCATATCCAATTGCTTATGGATGCATAACTTATATAATCATACTATAATGACATATAGATCTAATCTATTAATCAGATCCATGAAGAGTAATCACATGACACAAAGATTTTGGTTACCCAAAAACTCTCCAAGGTGAAGGTAAAACTTGGGATGAAACCCACAAATCTTCACTACTATAGTACTAAAGTTAACCTGTTAGGGTTACAATGTTTGACCATATCCAATGATCTACCCTGTGAGGGGTCTACCCTGTTAAAAGCTTTTAAGACTATTAGAGTTCACCTTGTTAGAGGATTTTACACTTACAACAAAGTAAGGACTCTGTTAGGAGATTTACAAAGATTTGTTAAGACCACTCTATTAAGAGATTTACCTTGACTCAATCTGTTAAAACTGATTCAGTACCTGGTCGTTAGTTTGCTTTGATAAGTTGTTTTTGTATCTTCTCCCTTTAGTCTGATATAATCTCTAATCTAATATAGTTTTTATGTCCTTCACTACTTTGACAAGGTCATTTCTTTGACATCTTTGCCTCTTTTACAATGCTCACACTATCACACTTAATCTGCTATGTGATCGCATTAATAGCTTCTTCACTCCTTTACATTACCATATTATTCTCTTCTCTCTATCTATATCAAAATAGGTCTAGATCTACTCTATTTAAAGATTTTATAAAGAGTTTTCTAGATGCTTCCTTGATTTTCCCTCTTCATTTGATTTGTTCATTATAGAACATAGGGATCTATGATCCACGTTATAAAATGTGTAAAACTCTCTGTAACAACCTTTACAAGTATTAAATATTTTGCCTATGTTAGCTTGAAATGGTTTATCTCAAAGTTTGTATCATTCCTAACTTGAATGTTAACTCTGTGTTGCTTGACACTTACTATCTCTGATACTCGACACCCACTATATATGATGATAATGCTTGTTTTTAACTATGCCCAACACCTTCTATGTAACTCGATGTCAATGTGCTCAACTTGTTTAGTAAACATTATACTACGCCTACATTGAAAATACTCGGTGACCAAAGACTTGATCAACTCCTATAGAGCCTTGTATATACATGTTTATATATAAGTCTATCTCATGACTCAGCCTATATTGAGTAGCTCAATTGTAGTTATGACCATCTAACTCTACCTAGTTTATGACTAAGTGTTTAACACTAATAGACAATAATAGTTAGAGATACCAACAATCTCCCCCTTTGGCATTAGTGTCAAAAAGAACTTTTTCATGATTATATCATTACAATGATAATATGAGTACTCCCCCTAAGACTATGACTTAGTTCGACAAAAAAATTGACTTATGTCAAATAAACAATGTATTAGTACATATATGCACATGACTCTAAGTAGTTTGATTGTTTCAGTGTCATACCATGTCCGCCTTCTGAACTCTAAACGTTGATCTCTGAATGTTGATTCATTCTAACTCATCTAGTTTGACATTTACTTTAGTCATGGCCTCCATTCAAAATATGTAATCATCATTACAACTCCCCTTGTTTTTGTCACTTCTAGCTTCTATTTGGGTTGAATGGGTGGAATTAAACCATATTTTACAATAAAAGGTTTGTGAACTTGGTTGATCATAGCAAGTGCATGATCTCAAGTTGTTCATATTGAGTCCAAAATGTGATTTTGCAACTGTAACCTAGATGTCAAATCAATCAAACTTTCAACAATTGAAAAATTATGATATTCAATGATAAGATCTTGTGTTGATTTTATTTCTCTCTGCATAACCTCCAAATGAGGTATCAACATTGATTGTATGGAGATCAACTTTGATCTCATGCTACTATCAACTACTTGAAGCTCAACTAATTTTCCTTGAAAATTCAATAACTTATTATGGTGTTGGGAGCTAGCTTCAACCGACTGTGAAATATTGATACTTGTTTTCTTCATATCAGTCTAAATCTGTTGGATGTTTTCCTAAAGATCACTAGCGAATCTTGGCACATCACACAAAATGTTGTACAAATTTTGTAGTTTTTGTATAAGTTCTACTATATCATGTTCACATTCTTGCAATATAACTTTTTTCTCAGCAATGGTTGTTGAAACTTTTTACACAACCTTATTTTCAAATTTCCTTACTAACCAATCCATTAATTTTTCATTTGATTCTATATCTCCAACATTTATTTTTTCAACATTATTTACAAGCTGGGAAATCATTGGGGCTTTCCCATCAAAATTTTGTATATCAAATGCTTCAACAAAGATGTCTTTAACATCATTCAATACCTAATTCTATTGATGTTCTCTCCTTAGCTCTTCCTACTTCTTCTTCTTGGCCAAAATTTCTTGCAACAAAATTGTTTTCTCAAGAGTGAGATTTGCCAAATCCAATTGTGGCATCTCATTAAATTCATTTAGACTAATTTCAATATCTGGAGAGTTGTCCTTTATTTCTTTCTCTCTGTGAGGTGTAGAAGTGTTGCTACTCAACACTTCTTTAGGAGATGGTGAGGGGGTATCACCACTCAGTCTTGCTTGTACATCAGTACTAGAGACAAAAATGGGTGCACTCAACACTATTTTATTTTCCTCCTTACTCTTCTCTTGAGGTTCTAACAAATTTGGTCCTTCTTGACCTTTGGTAGAAATGTCTACACTTGTGTCTTTATTAGTTTCTTCTACCTCTTGCTCCTCCTTGTTTGCATATGAGGGCTTCTCTAGAGTGTCAGGGGTGTCGGCATGGATTGGTGACATTCTACCTTATGGACTTGGCACACTGAAACTCATTTCATCCCTCTCATTTTCTTGAAAAATTACTATCTCTATATCCTTTTCTTGTGTTGTGAGACCAAAAATATTTTTCCAAAGTAGCTCATTTTGCTAAATTAAAACGTTAGTCTTATTTTGCAAGATCATAAAAATTCTGAATTTAGGAACAAATATGTTATTGTATTTAACCAAAATAATGTTTATTTTTTCTCTTGTAATAGATTAGGCATAACTTTAGCAAATGTACTAGTTATGATGTCTTTCTCTACTTCAGCTACCTTTTGCCGCCTATTGTCAAGTTTGTTATACAAATCTATTGGAATTTTGTTTTCCAATTTAGAAGTAGCCAACTTTTGATTTTCCATCATGTCTATCATGACTTCTTCAATCTTAGATTTTTCTTCATCATTTAATGTATCATATTTTACATATCCAAAACTAGATAAACCTATGGAACCTCGTATGTTAGTACATACCTCATCTTTATATTTTGTTCTTCTTGTAGCTAGTCCCTTAATTAGTCTTCTTCTCTTTGCTTTACTAACAAAGGCTTGAGATATTTCCCTCTTTGTGCTTGATCTGCTTGACTCTGTAGTCTCCACTTTTCCTTGCTTTGCAGATTTCTCGACACTAGTTGTTGCTCTGGTCCTTGTTTTGGTTGGTGGTGGAGGAGAGAGGGGTGTCACCACTGGCTTCTTTACAGTTCCTTTAGCCTTCTTGTTGGGTGGTGTGATAACAACTAGGGCTTTACCCTTGACTCCTTATTCTTCCTCTTCCTCATCACCACTACCTTTTTCTTTATCTTTTCTAAGGCCTTGTGTAATCTACAAAGGTTCCTTGTTCTTGCCTTGGGTTCCTAGCTTTGCCTCTAGGTCTTCAATCATTTTCTTCCTTTTCTTCTCCTTAGAGTCTATCTTCATATCTGTAGTGATTCTTGCCTTACCTTCTTCATACTTTCCAAAAGATTCTTCTTCAATATCAATTTCTTCTTTAGTAGTGCAACAATATTTGCATTAACTGTATTACTATCAGCCTCATAATCAAATGTTATTAGCCATTCCTTCCTCAGCTTATTGCTTGCACAAATGTGTTATTTGTGTCTACTAAGAAATACACATTATTATGATGTTTCATTACCAATTATTTTGGTATTCTCATCCTTATCTTCATTCTTTGCTTGAATTCTTTAAAATATGTATCCATGATATTTTCAAAATTCTCTCCTAATTGAGTTATGTATTCATTTATTTTCCTTGTCATTGGTTTTCCTTGTTTGCAAACAATATTTCCAATGCTAGGAAAATACTTCTGAATGTAAAAGAAAATACACATGATAAGTGATCTAAACTTACACATTGAGTTCTTTATCTTCCTGAGGGATGCTAGGTTTTTTTCTAGCTACAATTTTTGTAACTTGATGAGGTCATATTCATGATCTTGTATCACTATCTTCCACACTTGATCCACTACCATACATGACATACTGTTCAATTTGCTAGATTGATAG
Organism: Cupressus sempervirens; assembly: GCA_028749045.1. Taxonomy (NCBI): domain Eukaryota; kingdom Viridiplantae; phylum Streptophyta; class Pinopsida; order Cupressales; family Cupressaceae; genus Cupressus; species Cupressus sempervirens. The sequence continues at coordinate 146,953,307 of CM053790.1, forward strand.
AATTTGTGAGCAATTACTCTCACTATAAATTCAATCAATGGATTATAAAAGTTTGTGATGGACAACCCTCATCCATTCCACTCGACTCCTATATTGGCTTTGACTTCCTTATGACTCAGACTTCTCATAATCTTCTTCTTATCTAGTGTAGGATAACCAGTAACCTTGTGAATAATCCTCTTGGTTATATCAAATGGTCCAATGTGTAGCCAAAACTTGACATCATATATCCTACTTAGTAAAGCCTTGGTCCATTAGATCTTAAAATTTATTTGAAATTCTAGGGCATGAGTTAACCCTTTCCTCTCAACAATTTTGAATTCCTCTTTCAAAAATCCTTCATCACAAAATTTCTTATACACCTCTCGAATCTTGTAATCACCTACTTTTCCAATTTTACACATGTAACACCTTCACACATCATGTATCATGATCACCTTGGGTGGTATCAAAGATAATGCACCCATTGAGTCACCTTTCATCACAATCATAGGAATAACACAAAATTTAGGTGGAGGACAAGTGTCACTCCTCACCAATTGAATGTTACTAACCTCTACTCCTTGGCTCTTTCCTGTGGATAATGAAGCTTCCATTTTTCTCTATTAGGGTTCAAAAACTTTTTCCTTCTGGATAACTCAACACTACTCAGATCTTCACTCAATCAATATTTTTTCTTAGATTTTCTCTTTAAATTTCCTTAGGATCTTTTTTTCGCTCAAATCGCTCTATGCTCTCAAATTTTGTATGCAAGGTATGGAATAATGTTTTAAAATTTTGATATATAGTTCCTCTTGCTCTATTTAGTGTCTCCATTAACATTGGGTACTTAGGTAGGTGGAAGCTAGCTGTCTTAGTCGATGTCATGCCTTTGAACTAGGTCTTCACTATGTAGTTTAGTCTCTTCCATCTAACTCAACCTATACATCAGTTTAGCTTCTGAAGTACTTGATCCATATTGTAAAGCTCATTCAATATAGACAATTTTACTGATGTTCAGCACTATGTAAATGATTCTTTTGTATTGGTCCTTTCATGAATCTATTCTTATGCATCTTTACTCATGAAAATATGATATTTACCTCCTTTTATGCTAGGAACTAATATATGATGTATCATTTAAGTATACAATTCCATACATACCTTTCTTGATTGGTTTGAGATGATGCGATCACCTTCTCCATGGGATTTGGTGATCTCAACTCCATTTATTTCATTTTTTCCATCTTTATCCTTTTTCTTCCATGTTTGATTCATCTTCTTCCTTGCTTGATCAATGTCCACTTTTCCTTTACCCTTGGTGTTTTTGTGATTTTTTATTGGTACTTGAGTTCTAGAGTATTTTCTTGAATGTCCAAACTTGTGACATTTGGAACATACATGGTTAGGTGCATGATTCTTCATTTGGTTAGTCCAATAGGGTTTTGTCTGTGATCTGTATTCATATGCTCTATGTCCATACTTTTGACAGTTGTAATAATAGCCTTCAAATCTAGGTCTAGTAGATGCATTCTTCATTCTTGGTCTACGCTCATGTATTTTATGTCCTTGCTTCTTGCAATAAAAACAATAACCAATAAACTTAGGTTTAGGATTTTACATACCTTTTTTCTTCTATAGATGTTTGCAATATGACCAAGTTTTCCACAATGATAACATGTTGGTTTTCCCTTTGATTTTGTATTTCTCAATTCTCCACTCTTGGATGATTATCCTTGCTTGGTAGATGAATGTCCAGAACCAATAATGTTGCCAGATGACTGAATAAGTTCTTCAAAGTATTTCATTACTTCATTAGGCTTGTTGAATATTTCCACAAGTTCTTTATTAGTTTTTAGCTCATTCTTTTGTAAGTCCTTTTGTGATATCAGATTTTCTCTTTCCACATCCTTTCTGTTCAACTCTTGATTTACAAGCATCAGTTGATTCATCATTTCTAGTTAAGTATTTGTGAGCTTTTGTATATCAGATATCCTATCTTCAAGTCTATTTTCTATTTGTCTTTTGTCTTCCCCAGTGACAACCTTGTCTTCCTCAACTTTCTTCTTTTCCTTGGTCACTTCACATAGCCTCAGTGATTGAATCTCATGTTCCCTTTTTAGTCCTTTGACTTCTTTATTCATGAGTCTATTCTTTTCTAGAAGATATGTAGATGTTGTGTCATTCTCACTTGAACTTCCAGTTCCAAATAGTCCTTCAATTTCAACTTCTTCATAATGAAACTCATTTATCTAGATAGCCAACTCCTTTCTCCTTTTTAGGATTTTATTCAGTTCTTGTCTTGTTGTCTCAAGTTGTTGCAGTATGAGTTGGATGTTAATCATCTGATTGTCAATAACTTTGTCCAATTTATAAGCCTCTGCCTCCAAGATCTTAACTCCAAGTTGCTAAAATTCTCCCAAGATAACTAGCCTCTCATACTAGTTGTTGGAAGTCTAAATTGGAAATCAAGATACTAATTAGGGGGGGGGGGGGGGTGGTGAATTAGGATCTGTAACAATTTTAACCTTTGAACAATTCATAGTGTATTCACCATATTTACCATCTCATATCCAATTGCCTATGCATGCATAACTTATATAATCAATTTTTAATGACATATAGATCTAATCAATCAATCACATGCATGAAAAGTAATCATATGACACAAAGATTTTGGTTACCCAGAAACCCTCCAAGGTGAAGGAAAAATTGGGGTGGGGATGACACCCACAAATCTTCACTACTATAGTAATAAAGTTAACTGGTTAGGGTTACAATATTTGATCATATCCAATGATCTACCCTATGAGGGGTTTACCCTATTAAAAGCTTTGAAGACTGTTAGATCTCACCTTGTTAGAGGATTTTACACTTACAAAAAAGTAAGGACTCTATTAGGATATTTACAAAGATCTGTTAAGACCACTTTGTTAAGAGATTTACCCTAACTCAATCTATTAAAATTGATTTAGTACCTTATCCTCAATTTTCTCTGATAAGCTATTTTTGGATATCCTCCCTTTAGTCTAATTTGATCTTTGGTTTGGTATAGCTTTTTTTTCCTTCACTGCTTTGACAAGGTCTCTTCTCTAAGCTCTTTGCCTCTTCTACAATGCTTGCACTATCACACTTAATATGCTATCTGATTGCAAGAATAGCTTGTTCACTCCTTCACATCACCATACTATTCTCTTCTCTCTATCTATATTGAAATAGGTCTAGATCTACTCTATTTAAAGATTTCAAAAAGAGTTTTCTAGATGCTTCCTTGGTTTAGCCTCTTCATCTGATTAATCCATCATAGAACATATGGAATTGTGATCCAAATCATAAAATGTGCAAAAATCTATGTAAAAACCTCTACAAGTATTAAATATTTTGCCCATGTTGGTCTAAAACAATTTACCTCAAAGTTTGTATCATTCCTGACTTGAATGTGGATTCTGCATTGCTTAACACTTACTGTTTCTGATACTCGACACTTACTATATATGTTGTTGATGCACGGTCTTTACTATGCTCGACACCTTCTATGTAACTCGGCTTCAATGTACTTGAACTGCTCAATAAATATTATACTTGACTTACATTGAAAATACTCAGTGACTAAAGACTTTCTCGACTCCTATAGAGATCAGTATATACATGTTTATATATAAGTCTATCTCATGAGTCACGTATATAGAGTAGCGCAGTCACAGTGATGATTGTCTTACTCGATCTAGTATATGACTAAGTATTTGACACTAATAGACAACAATATCTAAATAATAATAAGTAGTAATGATTATTTTACTTAATAAAATAAATTTATTTATAAATTTTCACTTAAGAATATATAATTAATAAAAAAGATGATTAGTAATGATTATTTGACTTAATAAAAAATACATAAAAAGATCTTTGGGGGTTTGTTGTCAAAATTTCAGTTAACACTAGAAATATGTAAAAAAGATAATTAGTAATAATTATTTTACTTAATAAAAATGGATAACAATATTTTTTTAGGTTTTATTGTTCAAATATCAATTAAAATTAGAAATATATAATGTTAAACATCATTTTTTAACATGAATAGATTTTTTGGATGCCGCAAAATCGTTTCATGGAAGGTTGTTTTGTGAATTTTTAAGTAGTTTCATAGTATGAGACAAAAATTTTGATAAAAAAGTTCAAGGCCAATCGAAATATTATAAGAAGATCATTGAAATAGGTTAGAAGAGAGGTAGTGAAATACTCAGATGGAAGCCAATGAGTTCCACTCCTATAACAGTGACCTATAAATTTACCTCCTGTAGTAGTAAATTTGTCCTACATTGATTTGTCTTGTGAATTATCATCAAGAGAGTTGGAAGTGGGGTATCTTATGGATCTTAGAAGAAAAGATAAAAACCTTTAGAGAGGTTGGCTCACTACAATAACTCTGAGTAAGGGACACCTTAGATTAGAGAAGTAGATCCATTACTAGTAGAATTAGCAAATGCATATGATTATGATCACTTGAAGGTAAATTCGTTGGCAGACCTAGACTTCAAGCATTGATTTTTATGGCAAAGGAGATGCAACAATTAGATCAATTAGGGCAATTTACTATATCAGGAATCAAGACAACAAAGTTGAACAACTAAGACAAATTGTGGGCAAAATTAATTGCAAAAATCAACAATCAAAAGATAATTCCCAATGGTAAAGGTGATAAAACTTAGAACTTGAGGGGCACCTTGGCAATAATAACTCTGATGCTTTCACTAAAAGAACGGTAAAATTGTTATTGAATATCAAAGAGAGACGAACAACACAAGAAACAAAGAGAACTATATAGCTTTATCTTGGTCCACAAGTTGAACCAGCATCTGAGATAAATCAAGGGGAAGCATCCTATGATCAAAAATATTCCAAGCCGGAATAACTCTGATGCTTTCAGTAAGCCCTATTGTGATCAATTTACTGCATCTAATTTACCTCGTTGAGAAGCAATGAAATATTATTGAATTGATAGTGAACTCTGATAAGGAGAAGCAGATCATAAGGACAAGAAGTAAGTTTCCTTGAAGAGGACAAGAAACTATTTTGTGAGTAGCAAAAAGGCAAAGATTTTATTCATATCAAAAATAATATTTTGGTGAGGTGGACAAATTATTAATGATAGAAAGTATACGGAAGACAACACAGTCACAAGAGATCACATTAACAGAGCCATCTGATTTAGATTTGAAAATACCCGACAATATAGAAGGGTCTTCATCATAAATTTCTGGGCGAGATCTAAATCTGCATTTCTTAGTATTTGAATCTTTTCAGAATATCAAGTATCATTAAAATTAATCTATTTTAATATTCAATTTTCTCTAGTAATAATAAGTAATAAAAGTTAATAAATAATGGAAAATACAATGCTCTACTTTGCGAAATTATTTCCTCGTGACTTAGCGATTTTGGAAAAATAATATGTTTTCTTCAAAAAACAAAATATGTTGCAATTCACATAGTTCTCTTCTCTGCAATCAAATAATAATGATGATGGATGGAGAGCAGTGTGACCCATGAAATCTTGGTGAAAAGCCCTATTTTGACATTGGCAAAATAAGTTTAAATTATGGAAGAATGGATAGAAACAAAAATCTGGGGCATCATCTTGTAAAGACGTTTCAAAAAGCAATGGAAGGGAAGAACTCCTTTCTTCCTCTCTGGTATTCATCCCCAGAGATTATAATGAATTTAGGCCACAGGAACAATATCACCTTCAAGGTTGGATTGGTGTATAAAAAGGGCGATATAGGTGATACTTTGAAGATAAATGAACCGATCCTTCACAATTATGATCCAAAGATGAATAAAATTAAGATCAAATTGTACAAATAATGTTTTGTTGGCCTACAAGAACAGTGTAAAAAATATTTTTTTTTGCAAAATGGATATGGATTAGGTCAAAATGTGAGGAAGTCTCTTTTGGATTGAAATCCACCTATGGTAAGTAAATATGGTTATCAATTTTGGCTCAAGAATTTCTTTGTTTGATTGTAGTAGCATTGAATTAAAACAACATTTGATTTCTGGTAATAAACTAACTTTTAAGAGTCAACCTTTTAAAATTGTGGATTGGAAACCATTATTTAGTCCAAATAATTCAGAAGCTTTCAAGGTAGACAAAATAATTTTACTACCTAATATACTTGTAGAGATTCTGAACAAAGAAATATAAAATTAATTAGAAACAAACTAGGTGAGTAATTAGCATGTAAGGAGGAACAACTTTCCTATTCATAGCCTATAATTTCATATAAGATATAATTTAAAAGTATTCTACATCATGAGTATCATATTACCAAACCCACAATTTACAAAATGAACATAACAATTACCCTGGTCTATGGGATGTTCAGATCATCCATTTTAACATTAGACCAATAAAAAATAGACAAAACAAAATATAGCTAAATATAGTTCAGATAGACTTATTCCTCAAACCAAGTTGCCTATGGAAAAGGGTCATCTGACCATTTGAGCCTAAGTGCTCCATCTTTGATCACATTTTTTGAATGTGATCAAATCATATTATTGTTGTTAGTATGGACATTTGATGCAGGAGCATCCTAAGGTTGTTTGCAATCTTGCATGGTTGGAGGTATTTTGGCTGTGTGTTGTGGACTCAATCACCAAATAGTGGCTCTCGGTCTCTAAAGGGTCTAGTTTTGGTTGAGGAGCTCAACATACACTGTATTACTCGACATACATTGTATTGCTCGACATACACTGTATTGCTCGGCATGCAATATGGAGCTTGGCATGGTCTTGGAGCTCGGCATGGTCCGTGGAGTTTGACAAGGTCTAGGAGTTCAACAATGTCTGTAGTACTTGGCATGCAATGAGAGTTTGATAGTTCTTGGGGATTTACTAGTGCTCGGCTTGGTTTTTCTAACACTTAGCTTGGTCTTAGTTGTGATATTGCTATCAGGATTTAACTATGTGATTTTGAGTCAAACTCATTGACCCATGTTTCATGAGTAGTGATTCAACATGAATCCATCTCTTCTAGGGTCACTTTTTACTTGTTGGATGAGATTATTTGTTGTAACATAATTTTGCCACTCTTCTTTGGCTTTGTCCATCCAATTTGCTTGTAATATTGAAAGGGCACATAATAAGGCTTCATCTTTTTCATCCTTCCTCTAAAGTGCATCAGCCACAATATTTTCCTTTCCTTTCTTGTATACAATTTCAAAGTCATATCCCAACATCTTAGTAACCCATTTTTGTTGGTCTTCTAAAGATGGTCTTTGTTCCAAAAAATATTTTAGGCTATTCTAATCTAGCTTAACCTTGCAGTGTCACCCCATTAAATAAGGCCTTCATTTTTTAACTATGTGAAGGATTGCTAGTGTTTCCTTCTCATAAATAGGTTTAAGCTAGTTTTTACCTTTTAATTGACGACTCTCAAAAGCAATTGGTCGACCTTTTTGCATGATAACTACTCCTATCCTAGTTCTAGAAGCATCACATTCCACAATGAATTCTTTGGCGAAGTCTAGAGTGGCAAGCATTGGAGTTGTACACATAGCCTTCTTCAATTTCTCAAATGCTACATTAGCAGATTCATTCCAATGAAAAGAATCCTTCTTTAATAGAGTGGTGAGGGGTGTTACTAGAACGGCCATAATTCTTCAAAAATCTTCTATAGTACACTGTCAATCCCAAGAAACCCCTCAGCTTCTTAATGGTTTTTGGAATATGCCATTCCATGATAGCCTTAAATTTGTTAGGGTCCACTTTTACTCCATCATGTGAAACTATGTATCCCAAATACTCCACCTCCTTGAGACCAAAAGCACACTTGGATGGCTTAACATAGAGTTGATGATCTTTACATAATTACAATGCTTGATCCACATGTTGCAAAAGTTCTTCCCAAGTCTTGCTACAAATTAATATATTATCAAAAAATACTACCACAAAATTTCTCAAAAAATTCTTTAAAATGGAATTCATCAAACTTTGGAATGTAGATGGTGCATTGGTAAGATTGAATAGAATCACCAAAAATTCATAATGACCCTCATGAGTTTGAAATGTTGTCTTACAAATATCTTCTTCCTTAATCTAAATTTGGTGATAACCCGATCTAATATCTAGCTTGGTAAAATACATAGCTTCATTAAATCATCTAGCAAATCATCGATGATTGGAACAGGGAACTTATCATTAATGGTGTACTTGTTGAGAACTCTATAATTTGGACACATGCACCAAGTTTCATCCTTCTTACACACCATCACCACGGGTGAGGAGCAAGAACTTTGGCTATTCCTGATAATTCTTGCCTCTAGCATTTCCTCAACAATTTTTTCTATCTTACTTTTTTGTATGTGTGGGTACCTATAAGGTCTGATGTTTGGTGGCTAGCTCCCTAGAACTAGTTGTATGGCATGGTCATGATCCCTCTTAGGAGGAAGTCCTTTAGGCATATCTCCAAGAATCACTAAGTGTCGATCAATTATTTCTTGTAAGTTTGGACGAGTAAGAGCATTAGATTGAGAGACTTCTAATGAACATAGCTGGGCCACAAATCCATCTACTCCTTTCTTAAGGAACTTTTGGATTTGATGAGAGCTTACCATCTATGGGGATTTTACCTTCAACCCCCTTAGCTCCACTACCTTTCCTTTTGATTGAAATCTCATGAATAGTTCTTGGAAGTTCATCTCGATTGTTCCCAATGTAGTAAGCCATTGTACTCCCAAAAAAATATCTTTTGCACTATGGATATTTCATACATTGGGGTATCAAGCTGATAATCTCCCATGGATAATTTGATTCTATGACACTTCCCTAAACAACTAATTATGCCCCCATCTGCAATTAAAATGTGAAACTCTGGGACTAGATATATAAAATAATTTAGAAGAGTTGCCAACTTTTTTTTGATGAAATTATGAGTACTACCTAAGTCAATCAACACAATTCTTTCTGCTTCTTTAAGAAACCCACTACCTTGAGAGTTTGTGGTGCATTAAAACCTGAAAGTGCATGACAAGAAATGATTGGTTGAGAACCATGTGATTCCTCACTTGACTCCCTATCCTCCTATAATATGGGTTCATCCTCTTCTTCCTCACTTGGACCTTTAATATAGAACAATTTATTTTCACTACATTTATGTCCTCGACTATGTTTGCTATCACAATTAAAATAGAACCCTTTTGCTCTTTTCTCCTCAATTTTTTATGGAGTGAACCTCATAGGCTAAGGAAGAGAAGGTGTTGAATATCCTTTTTATCTTTTCAGATTAGCCCCTTGCTTTCTAGGAATCAAGAACTTCTCCTCTACCCTGTGTGCCAATATAAAAGACTCATTTATTGAGCTGGGACAAAACATGCATACCTCATGTTGAATGTGATCCTTGAGACCACCCAAGAATAAATCATTCAAGTTATCCTTTGTAACTGTATCCACTCTTAAGGATAGATTTTGGAATTTTGGAATATTATCCTTAACTGATCCTATTTGTTGAAGCTTAGCAAGTTGGCTAAAGAAGTTTTCCATCACACTATTGCTATATTGTGCTTTGAGTTCTTCTATAAAAATTGACCATGATATGGTGAGACCCTTTTTATTCCTATGAGTACAAAGCCAATGATACCAAATGAATTGATCTGGTTCCATATATAAGGAAGCCATCGTGACCTTTTGTCCATATGGGGTTGGATGTACTTCAAAAAAAATCTCCATTTGATTTATCCATGTTAGAGGATCCTTGCCATCAAATTTGCGCATATCCACCTTTGGAAAAAAAATTCCTAGATCCTATAGAATTATTAAAATTTGTGACATTATTAGTCAACTTGAAGGTTTCACCTTGATTTCTTGTAAGCTCCTTCCTTGTTTCATTCATATAGGTGCTTAAGATGCTTCGTATATCTAATATATATCCTCATAGGTCACATATATCCCTCTTAACCTCTTCCTTGAATGAACTTAGTTCCTCATTGGGATTTTTATCCTTTGTCCTTTCCCAATCTTGATCAAAGGATTTCCCTGGTGTGGTAGCATTCTTTTTGCCTCTTGTTGAAGGCCCCGTCATGATGGAAACCAATATTTTTGAAATAGAGCACACAAATGAAATGTAAATTCTCTGATTTATTTATTATTTTAACTAGTAAGGGCCAATATACCCTTACTCGGAAAAATCCAAAAAATTGGCAAATTTGTTGTCTTGAGAGAAAATTTTCCTAATTTTACAATAGCTCACTTATTTTTTCTTCAATTTCTCCAAGCTTTAAAATTTAGGCTCCTCTACTATGCATTAAAAAACCCAATACAAGTTATACTCCAATTTGGTCAGATATGAAAGATATGAAGATCTCAATAAATTGTGTAGAAATAGTAATTTTGCAATGATTTGCTCAAATTTTCTCTAGCTCCTCTAAATTTTTGACTATAGCTTCTATAATATGGTCTTCAAAAACCCTTTAAAAATCTTTGAAAAATTCGCTAAAATTTGAAAGTTATGCTCTTCCCAAAATTGCTCCAATGTTGAGAAAAAATCTTGCCTCTATGGTGCCAAGATCATGCTTTGATATCAATTGTAATGAAATAACTTGTGCAATAGAAGAAATAATATAAAATATTATATATAAATATTTGATAATAACTGAGAGTAATAGGCCACTTCGAGGGGGCAACCTCCAAATATCTCCAATGAGAACACACTTCACAATTTGATCTTGCAATAAGACTCACAAACTCCTATATATATACCTAATTATACTTAGGCTAAATAGACACAACCCTACATAACACCTAGGCCAACCTACCTACCTAAATAATAATATAATAATGATAACATGACTTAATTAAGGATAAAGATAGCCACAAGTTGACTATTTATAACCCTATATACACCAATATTAGGGGTGTAGCATAGAAGTTGCGGCCAGAGAACTAAGGGATTTTTTGGTGGACCTGAGGGTACATGTGTGGATTCTTCTTGGTGTTCTTATCTAGTTGTGGATCTGGACTAATGGGATTGGGATTGTAAGTTGGATCTTGTTGGATCTTATTCGATCTTGCATAACTATTATTGTAGTTGTTGTTTGTATTTGGCCCTAACCTAGAAGGCCTTACAACTGGGCATATTGCATGTAATCAGTTATATCTATGAATAAAAAGTTGTGATTTGGTATCAGATCTGGCATTATTATTGCATTGTTGTGTTTTTGTTGTGTGGTTATTTGTTAAGGCTAGGACATTGCCTTTGTGGATTCTCCTACCTTGTGTTGCATCAATATTAATATCAAATCCCTTCCAAAAATTGAAATTGAGGTTAATAATCAATCGGTATTCATAGAATGTAAATTTTATAAAGGTAACCTTAGGGAATGGATAGATCTAGATAAAAGAGAAAACATGAATAACCCTACTCACCTTGTTTATAATCCAAATATTCAAGTGGCTCTAGATATTGTTAAGGGGAGATTTTTTATTAGGAATTTTGATGACAATGAAACCCTAGAAGATGGAGAAATTAGGGAAGAAAAAATGGTCCTTCCTTATAATGAATCCCCAGATAATATACTAGAAGTAGAAAAAAGAAACCTTACTTCTATTTATATTAATTCCCCAAGTAGGACCTTTCAATCATGAAGAGGATTCACTAGTAAATAGAAATAACCCTTCCAATTCATAAATTTTAGGCTACATTTCCATAATAGAACTTGTTAATGTAAATAATTATTTTAAGGAAGAATGTTCTCCACTTGGTGAAGTAGATCATCTGCTAGAAAAATTTGAAGTAGCTAAGACAAAGAGAGTAACAATTAGAAATAGAGGTAAAACTAATCTTAGAATACCTTAGAGACCTAGTGATGAATGATCTTATGGATATATTTATGGATCAAATATGTGATGAGGAAGAATTTGAGCAACAAAAATATCCCATTATTGGTAATATTAAAAGGATGAATAATGAAGGGACTAATAATATAGAGGAACTATTACTAGATCTAGACCTTTTAAAATAAGATAACCATGAAATTTCAGGGATAGCTACTACTAATCTAAGCTAGAATACTCCTGATTGTTCAAAACCTTCAAAAAGAAGAGGAAGAAAAACTAATATGAAATTGAGAACTAGAGATGGGGAAGCAAATGGCTAGTCTAAACTTGCCAAAATCCTAAACCCATGGAAGGGGAAGGTCCTTCCTAAGCTTCCATGAATATAATAATTTGGTATGTTAGGGGCCTTAATGACCCTAACAAATAACTACTTAAACGTTGCATTTATAAAGCTAAATGTGATATTCTTATGAACCAAGAAACAAAGCTTAACCCTCTTGAAATTCAAGGTCTTGAATAGAAACTAGGATTTGAAGAAGTTTGGGATTCCTCTCCTTTAGTTTCCTTTGGTCGATTGGCCATAATATGGAATCAAAGAAATACAACTATGTTTACACTAAAATCTCGTAAAAATTGCATCAGTGGTCTGGTTTCTTGGCCTAAGCTTAATATATCTTTTAGAATTGTGAATGTTTGTGGACCTACTTAAAAGAAGGACAAAATCAAGGTATGGAAGGAAATTGAAGTCTCTTTATGGGCAGGGGGGGTGGTTAATGTAATCATTAAACCATCTAAAAAGTGGGGAGCTACCACTAAACTCTCTAAAGTTGTATAATATTTTTGCAACCAAGTAAGAAGAAAAGACCTTGTAGAAGTAGAAACTTATAGTAACTCTTTTACATGGAACACCAGATGAAAATGTTTTAGTAACATTGTGAAGAAATTGGATAGATTCTTTATTTGGGGAAGTTTATTTGACTTCCCATTCTCCATGATATCTAAGTAAAACCATTCTCAGGTTCATATCTTGTCTTATAGAACTTAAGCTAGTTTTGGATTTATGACAAAATAAATGCCCATCCAAATTTTAAAATATGTGGCTAAGGGATGAAATTTGCCACAACCTTATCAAACAATGGTGGTAGGAAGTTGGATTTACGAGTTCTGAGCTTTTGTGGTTGTAAATAGACTTAGGGTAATCAAACATAAATTTAAGGAATATAATAAGAGTAATTTTGGTAATATATTTGAGATTAAAGAGTCCCTAGAATCCAACTTGGAGGAAGTTTATAATGAAGTAATACTAAGAGGTATGAATTAATATTTAAATTGGAAAGAAAGAAACCTCTTGAACGATTATGAGGACATTCTTGCAAAGGAAGAAATCTTTTGGAGGCAAAAATCCATGGAGGTTGGTTGTGAGAAGGGGACAAAAATTCAAAAAATGAATTCAATGGTAGAAAACAAATGAGGATGATAAATATAATTATAGGAATTAATGATAATAATGGTAATTTCCAAGAGCACAAGAAATAAATTGAGAATATTGTGGTCAAATATTTTGAAGAAATATTTAATAATTGGGAAGGCTTCCTCTTAAATGAACAAACAAATATTTTGAAACATATACCAAAATTAATCTCAAAGGAGAAAAATGAAAGCCTCTTTAAAAAGTTCTCCATTCAAGAAGTAGAATCTGTACAAATGAAAATGAATCTAGATAAAGCCCCTAGCTCGAATGGTTTCCTTGATGGCTTATTCTAGAAATGTTGGGACTTCATTGATAAGGAAATTATTGATGCTTTGGAAGGGGTGAGAAATCCTAAAATTTTATGAATCTTAAGTTATTTTGGTATAATTTCTAGATTTCTATTGCTTCTAAATATTTGTTTGAAGATGATAAGACTAGGGAAATGTTTGAGGAGGTTCCATCATTATTAATTAGCTATATTGATGTATTTCAAGGTATTATGTATCTTCACATTTTTAATTGGCCATATGTTGTTTTTAGCATGTATGTGTTAACCTAGATGCGAAGAGACTGTGATAACTGTGCCATCAACACCTTGAGTAGCTAATTCATCAATGTTCTTATAACCTTCCCTATATATGTGTTTAAATTCAATATCTATAAAATGTTTCATGAGTTTAAGACTTTGTTCTAGAATTGAGTTCAGTTTTCAATTCAATGTGCTACTCGTTCTTATTGCATTTATAATTATTTGGGAGTCTCCTTCCATAATTAATTTTTTTCTATTGAGATCATTCCTTAGCTGTAATCCTTCTCTTTGTACCACTATCTCTGCCATATTGTTGATGGAATTACTTAGTGGTTTAGCTAGTTTTTCTATAACATGACCTTTACTATCATGTGTAATACATCCAATACCAACTATCCCTAGGTTGCCTCTCAAGGCTCTGTCAATGTCATCTTGTACCAACCTTCTCATGGGGCTTCCCATTTACGTTTACATCTTTCATCCTTACTATTCTTACCTCCTATGCCATATTGGGAGGGGGGTGATTTGACCAGTCCAACTCTTTTGGATTATTCCATCCCATAGAGAGAAGGTTCCTTTGTTATAATTAGTATTTCTCAATCTACTTGTAATGCCTCGCCAGGGAACTCAAAAGAAATTAATCTAAAGTTTCACTAAGTTTACCAAACATTTTTTTTAAAGATTAAACAACAAGAGATAACATAGCAAAAGCAATAACTCACATACATACAACCATCAATAAACTGATTACATCACCTAAGGGTCCCATGATGTTGAATCACTAATATAAGTTTTTTAATATTAAATCTAACATATAACAAATCCACATCATAGATAAACCACAAGTATGAAGCTAATTAAATAATATACAATTACATAAGATGCCACTTGGCATAACCATAATGCATAATCATCTACAATACAAGTCACAGGGTATGAAAAGCTCAAAGAATATACATCATGAATAAAATACATCATCTCATAAGATCTATGATAATCAAGTATAGTACAACAAAATATAATCATCCAACAAAAATGCTAGATCATAAAGAAAAGAACAACTACACAAGTACACCCATAAATGACATCCAACTATTGGATCTCAATGGTATAAGAAAAACTACCACCCAACCTCATGGAACCTAAATGGCCCACTCCCACCATGTTGAGGAGATAGTCTCAAGTCCCATATGGATATTAATTCACAAGTCATAACCAACATCTAGGTCAAGGAAAACCTGACAACAATCTATCTCAAATGTGCCAAGACACAAGTAACATCTAGACCCAGAGGAAACCAAGACATGTAGGAAATCCACTATGCAAGTGAGCAAGTGTCATCGCATGAGCCAACTCTAAGGTTGCTTTGGTAGTCTCTCTAGACTCTAGACCCCTAGTGTCTCTATGCGAGATTTATCTTTTCGTACAGACAAGACATACTAACAAAGCAAGGTCGCAACCAAGCATCCTCTCACATCCTAGCCTGTACTAGCACTCAAGGCATGGGCGAGAAAAAAAACTAACTCTTATTAATTCATTTTACACTCATTTAATGAAATTTTATCACTTATTAAAACAACTTACAATGGATTATCCAAGCAGCCCCTTTAGGGCTCTAACCTCCATTGCAAGCCACTTTCCAATGTACAAATAGATTACCTACCCTAAGCTCATCAAAAGTACAATTCACAAAATTATAATTTTCACCTCAGTCCTTTACAAGCAACTGGAAAGCACCTATAGATAAAACACAATATTCATCTCAATCCTTTACAAGCAACTAGAAAGCACCTAAAGACCAATCACAATATTCACCTCAGTCTTGTACAAGCAACTGGAAAGCACCAAAAGATAACCAATCAAAAACTCAAAGGTTACAGAAAGAAAGTCACAATAATCACCTTAGTTATATACAAGCAACTAGAAAGCACTAACAAACATCTGATCAAAACTCATCATAGAAATACATGAATGCATCACAATGGTTGAGTATAAAAGATCAAGAACAAAATATAACCGTAACATTATCACAGAATGAAACTCCCCAAGCCTCTAGTAAATATCTTGACTGATCAATGTACTAAGTCAAAACTCGAAACCAACACCAGTAAACCACACATCACATCACATAAAGTACATAACAAATGTAGCTTTCATAATTCATTAGGTTTTGAAAACATAAACTTTACTTTCCACAATTGGGTTTCAAGTTTTTTTCATTTTCCAAGTTTATGTTTGCTAAGGTTTTTGAGTCCACAAGTATTCCAAAATTCCTTAGTATTTTGAAATCATTTTCATATTAAGATTGAATCGTCAAGAAAACCTCGAGTTTATTAAAATAATCAATTCACCCTAATTTACAATTATCAATTTTACTTTCCAAATATATTTTAATAATAAAATTTTTAATTTAAATATTATTAAAATTCAACAAAAATCATTAAATTACTAAAGATAATAATTATTTATTTATTAATAAAATAATAATTAATAATAATATTTATAATATTTAATATTTTATAATAAAAATATTTATTAATTATTAATATTATATATATATATAACATATATTAAAATTAACATATATTAACATATAATTAAAATATCAGTAAATATTAATAAAAACTATAAAAAATAAACAAAACTTACCTGTTTACCCATGCAGCCTGCATTAAGCAGTCGTGGACTACTTAGGCAACCGTAGACTACTTAGGCAACCATAGTCTGCCATTAGTAGTCGCGATCTACCACTGACAGTCGTAGTCTACTTGAGTAGCTATACGCTTCAAATGTAGCCACAAGAGGGAGAAGTAAAGAAGGGTGGTGGGGTTGGTGACCCCCGCCCACCTAATACTTTGAAAAAAATTAAACATAAAACCTGAATCTAAATTCCAAGAAAAACGTACAACACAGTATCATATTTAAAAAAAAAAAATTATTATTACCACAATAATACATAATTACTGTGGCATTAATATGTTCATATTTTTTTAAATTTAATTTAATTTAATAACAAATCTGGTAGCAAAATAATTGCAAATTATCAATTTTGTATTTAATTTGATATTCCTTTTTCAAACCCCATCCCAAATCCATAGTTTTTCCAAAATAATCTAATTACAAAAACAAGGGTTTCAAATAATTAATTCATTCGCAGACATTTTCAAGAACGAAGAACACTAAATTTCAACACAAGGGTTTCAACCCAAATAAATTCTGAAAATAGATTCATACAAACACGAAGAAATTTCAAAGAGGAATTTACTATGCAAAACCCAACAAGATCCTACCTCAATCTGATGCTAAACAATCGGATGGTCAAAGCTCACAAGAAAATTCTCATCCTTTCAAAAACCCTCTTTCTTAGAAATTGGCTCCTCTAAACCTATGTGTGGAGAAATGAGCTCTAATTTCTTAATAAAGGACCTTCTCCCTTTAGGGTTTTGGTTTTACAAACACGCAAACCCTTTTTCTTTATTATTTTATTTTATTTTATTTTCATGTGCAATTTTTTTAAATTTTAATTAAAATAATCTTTATTAGATTTATTCAGACGTCTTTAATCATATATTTATTAATTTAACTAATAATATTATTTAGATTTTATTATTAAAATGAAACTCCCAAATAAATAATTATTAAATTAAACAAATATAATTATGCCAAAATTAGAACTTTAATTAAATATTTTAAATTTAATTCTTTTATTTAATTAATTTCTCAATTAATTAAATGCAATTTAAAATTTGAATTTTCTTTATAAAATTTTCTTTAAATTAAATCATTTAATAATCTTTTTATTTAATTTAATTATAAGTGAAAATCACAATAGACCCACAAAACTAAAAAGAAAACCCATCTAAAAGATGAAGTACTAAATCAAGCTCGAGGGTCAAAATCATGAATTTACATCGCTTGATGAATTCATAAGGGTAAATAACTCAGATGCTTGTCCTACTTTCTAGGACAATTGGCTTAGTGTTAGGATTTGGACTCAAGAATTATCTCCTCCCTTTTACCATTGAGATATTGTGATAGGGCATGCTCTTCCTGGCAATTTAGGGAAGTCGATGCCTGGTACCTACAATCTGCATAAAATTCGAGCATGTACATATACATATACATATAATCTAAACTAAATAGGCAATGGCAGGGAGTGGAGCATCGTGTAGATCCTAACTAGCAAGTGACTATGACTCCCTCCCTCAACCACATATGAAACGTCAATCATGAAGTAAAGCATACAAGTACACCATACACATGTAAGTATGTGGTAAGTAACCATAGAAATACATATAAGTCATCCATCTAACTATCATCATGAGATAACTGAAAATCACTAAATGAACATACATATATCATCATCGAAAAAATAATCAAGAACACAAGAAATAACTAAATATTAAGTAGCTCATCACATAAGTAAACTGAGTCTGAAATAACATCCAGTCAAATCTGTTAACCAAGTATCGCTAATCATAAAACTAGCCTAAAAGAGTCTGACAATCCAACATGAAAAGTAAACTAGGGGTAGGCATTACACTATTATTCAGGGTTTCAACTATGCTAACTTCAATCTTGTTCCCCAAAGATTTGTTGACATCATTTTGTCTTGGAATAACCTTATGTTCCTTTCTTTTCATAGTTTCCCATGTTATAATTGAAGGAGTAATTACCCAAATATCCTTGTATAAGCTATTTGACGTCCTTGTTAGTCATTGTTGTCATAACTCTAATAAATCATTCAAAAAATTTGTTGCCCAATTTAACTTTTAACATATTTGTTTCCAACAAGTAGATGCATAAGGTAAATTCAAGATAATATAGTCCACTGATTTTGAATCTTGTTTGCAAAGAACACACCTAGAAGGTCCCTCAAGACCTATTTTTAAAAAACCATTATGTTGTTAGAATACGTTTTTGCACGTTTGCCCACATAAAGAGTTTATTGCATAATATTGATAGAAAATAAATGATAATATAAAATATGAAAACCCCTGCCATATAAAATATCAAAAAGAGTTAATAAATAGTTAAAATCAAATCCAAAAAATACAACTAAAGATGGTGCAATCATAAAAGAAAAGAAGACATGCCTTCAATACAAAATCTAATTTTTTTCCTTCAATTGTGGATATCTAAATTGTCATGATTATTGTGGTCTCTCTTAGAAGTTGGAGAAATCAAGATTGGAATGTCAAGTACAACTAGAGGCACCATTTCAACCCTTTTGAAAATTTGGACCCATGATCAAATTACTACACACTCAAATGACATTCGATTCTAGGTCAAATGAAATTGATGCACATGCATGATGTGCTAGCAAGATGATGAGTGAATCAATATTGAAAGATTCAACAAAACCTCAAGCACATTTGTTTATAAAGTGAAAACAAAGAAGATCATATTTCAAACTTGATCTAAATAGTATTCTAGATTTAAACAAAGACATTGAATTTCAACCAACACTTGAAATAAAAATAATAAACAATTACCCAAAAAAAAGCCTTTAAAATGAATTTTTTGAATTAGAGGGCATGGACAAAATAAAATATAAAAGAAAAACTTGGATTCAAATCTCTCTTCCTCTGAATTTCAATTTTTATTTTGCTTTCTATTTCTGATTCTAACTGTATAATTTGTGTAAGATAGGAATTTGAAACTTCCTTAGTAAAGCTTGTGCCTTTGAAGAGGTCACTTATTCATATAGCTTAATCTAGAATTCACCATTATGGCAAACATTTGAATATGTTTCTGCGAAGAAAATAAATATTCAAAGTAATAAGTGTAATAGGTACATAGAAAAATAACAATCAACACACATTTGAAATATATAATGCAATAGCAATTTTGAGGATTCAAAAAAAATGGTGAACTGTAATATGCGAATAAACTGTGAGCGAAATACGTCGTGATCCACGACCAAATTATGGAGAACATAAAAATGTGAACAAAAAAACCAAAACACCTGCGATGCCCTACCCCCAGCAATGGAAGAATCATATCAAAGCCTCTGTAAAGATGAAGGAGAAGAACGCAAAGAACACAGAGATCAAGGAAAGACCAAAGCGGCCAAGCAGGTGGAGCATTTCATAAAAATGAAGCATGCGATCATCTTATCAAAGAAGGTAAGAAATGATTTTCTAGTAATCAACTTGGATACCCTAAGCCCCACCGTCTCAGATCTTTCATCCACAGAGCACAAAGCTAATTTGAATTCTCACCCTCTGAAGCAAATAGTGCTCTATTAGGACAAAAACAGCCTCTCTTCATCTCAGCCCTCCATTCAAATCAATCCCCCAAAAATGAAACTTTGTCTGTATATTCTGCCTCATAGAAACCCTACTCAACGATGAAAACAAACTCTCCGAATGAAGAACACCAGGATAAGAATTTGAGCCTAGATTTCCCAAAGGAAAATCCCCACAATCAATTAGGGATTCTCGGAAAAACCAACTCTCTGCAACATAACCCCAAGAAACCCTATCTCAAACAAGTAAAAATCATTACAAACGAATTCCACAGTGAGAAAAGATGGTTTGAATGCCAATCAGTTGGCATTTATGGCTATTGGAATGGACCAAAAGGAGAAATAGTGGATCTGAAAAAGTGGCTCCAAGAATTTTGCAAGGACGAGGTAAGTATTTATGTCCACTCTTGATAGACTATTCTATTTACATTGTGAGAGTAATAGTATTTGGAATGAATTTATTTGTCTTTTGTTGTTTTTTCAAAGGACACACTCTGAGATTCATTCCTTGGGAACCAAATTTTAATGAACACCTCGAAAAAAGAGTTAAATCTCCAACCTGGGTATCTTGTAAATCTTTACCCCAAAATTATATCAAAACAAAGTTATTAAACAAATAGGAGAGGATTTGGGGAATTTATTAGGATTTGAAATAAGGAAAAACCTCATAAATAATGTTAAATTTCTAATAGATCTGGAAATTGGTGTATCCGAAATCAACAAGAAAGATAATTACAAATAGATGAATTTATAATATGTCATTTGATAAGTATGAAGGCGAGATTGGAAAAATTCTCAGAGCCAAAGTTTATCCGTCCAAAGAATATATCAAAAGAACATTAGATCTTAGAGAACTATTTAGAATAAAGAAAATAAGAGAAACTCCTCAAATAAAATTAATTATTATCAAAGCCAACTCCGCAACCAAATGATTGTCTAAAGAAGCTAGACATGAAGAAAGAGAAGAAGGGAAAATTTTGGAATCAGACAACGATGAGAACTCATAACATAAAGGAAACTTAGAAATAGGACTTCTATTTAATTGGAAATAGGACTTATATTTAATTGCAGCTTAGAATATCATTGGAAATTTAGTGAGCTTGAACAATGTGAACAGTGTCAAGATCAAGAGGAAGTTAAATCCAGCCTGAAAATGCACAATAAATTGATCCATGAGTTATTTCTTTCTCAAGCAGATATAAAAGATCAATTGAATGCATGGAAAGAGGCACATAGGAATTGTTCAAGTAACCAAAAACAAGCAAAAAAAGATTTGAAGTAGGAGAATATTAATATAACAACAGTTCAGATAGATGCAGTCCCTAGAAACCTAGAAATGTCAAAGGAAAGGATTGAAACACAATAAATTATTGATGTCAAAATAGAGGGTACAAAAAAAAATCCCCAACCTCTACTACAAGAGTCTATAATTAAGGAAACAAATACCTCAAAAAAAGTCAGAGAAACAAAGGAAAGGAAGATAAGGAAATACAAAAAATATAGAAACAAATAGAGCAAAGTAAGGAATGAAGAAATAAAAAGAAAAAATAGTCACAAGAAAGAACCAAGCAATAACTTCTTTGTCAGCCATGAAAACCCCCAATCTAGCATTAGCAAGGGACAACAAAAAAGGAGTTCCCTAAGTGAATCATATCTACAAGAGTGCAATAGTGTTGAACGAAACAAGGAAAAAGATTGGCCAATAGAGACAAGGGAGTTAATTTCATGTCCTAAATCACCCAAAAAAGAAGAAGGAAAAGGAGGGGAAGAAATTTCACCAGCAACATCAGATCATTGGAAGCACATAACAGTGAGAAAACAAAACAAGAAAAAAGAAACATACAAATTATGGCAAACCCCAAAAAGCCAGAAAGCGGTCAAGACCCCTTTGAACCCATAAGAAGAAGCATAGTTTCAGTCAACACAAGCCCCCTCCAACTACCCCCAGAAGTAGAAGCCTTCTTATTAGACCAAGAAGAGGAATAAGGTTACCCACTAGCAAAGGACTTATAGGATCTAATCAAGGAAAGTTTACAAGATTGGGAAGAATTTAAGATACTTGAAACACAAGAGTATCCCAATGCAAGCAGAATTCAAAGCGAAATCCAACCAGAAAAATATGAAACCCAGAAGGACTTAAGAAATCTTATAGTAAAAGAATTAGAAAAGGAAACGAAAGATGAGATAGATTAAACAATAAAGGGAAGTATTAACAATGCAAATGAGCATAGAGATGGACTCAGAATATAACAAAATTGAAACCGAATTTTAGCACCGAGATTGGGAAAGTAGACAAGAAAAAAAGGTAGAAAAACTTTAGCAGAGCTGATATCAGAATCAGACAAAAGGGAAGACCAAAAGAAAATCAGCAAAATACTTAAATTTGGGAAGGGGAAGAGCCTTCCCACAGGGAAATGAAGATTACTACATGGAATGTTAGGAACCTAAATGGCCCTAACAAAAAGTGCCTCCTAAAGCACAATCCAACAAATTTTGAGTCAGAACTAATATTATTACAAGAAACTAAATTAAATAAAGAAGAAGGGGGAAAGCTCAGTAAGAAATTAGAACTATGGAAAACATAATGCGTAGAATCAGAAGGAGCCTCAAAGGGCTTAGGCATTTTATGGGACCCTAGAAAAGTGGAATATTCTAGCATAGCAGCAAATAGAAATTGGATGGGAGGTAAGGTAAAGAGCCAAACATATATATATATATATATATATATAAAATCATAATAAATGTATACAAACTAGTCCAAACAATAGAAAAGAGAGAATTTTGGAAAGGAGTCAATTCATTCATGAATAAAAACAAAACTGAAAGCACATGGATTGGAGGAGATTTCAATGCAATACTAGAATTATCAGAAAAAAGGGGGAACTACAACATTATTCACAAACAATGATGGACTTCAAAGAATGGTTTATACAAGAAAACCTTTTGGATTACCCAACAACAAATGGGGTCTTCACTTGGTACAATAGAAGGAAATAATTTTGTCAGATATCAGAAAGGTTGGAGTCATGAGAGGAGACCTAAAAAACTTCAACTTTCTGTTCAAATCATAAATTCTTCCAACAACAGGATTAGATCATTTTTCGGCTAGACTTGATATTCAGGAATGAAAAAAACCAACAAGAAATCCTTTCAAGTGCGAGAAGATGTGGTTCTTAGATGAAAAATTCATGAAAAATGTTAGAAATTAGTGGAAGGAAATAGAGGTAGAGGGATCAAGATTTTTTTGTTTTGTATCAAAATTAAAAACAATAAAAAGGAAAAATCTTAAAATGGAATAAATAACATTTTGGGAATATTTTCAAAGAAAAAATAGAAGAAGAAGAATAATTGACAAATATAAACACATAAGTAATCAAATATGATATGGATATTAACAGCTTCAATAAAGAAAAAGAACTTTTGGAAAAACAAGCTAACAACCTAGCAAAAGAAGAAATCTTCTATAGGAAAAAATCAAGAGAAATCTGGCTGGCAGAAGGAGATTGGAACACAAAATTATTTCACAATAGTATGTTAAATAAAAAAAATATCAATAGAATAGCGAGTATTAACAACAAAGATAGACTCAAAGTGGAAAACCCTTCGCAAATAGTAGAAGCCTTTACTTACTATTTTCAAGAGATCTTCAACAATTATGAAAACTTAGATTTAATAACGCAAAAAGAAATCTTATCCTCAATACCATGACTAATTAAAGAAGAAGACAACAAACTTCTAAACAAAGCCTTCTCCTTAGATGAAATCAAAGCAACTCTTTTTAGTTTGAACCTAGACAAATCACTAGGACCAAATGGCTTTCAAGCCTTTTTGTTCTGAAAATGTTGGAATATCATAGGAAAAGACTTATGGAGAGCAATCACGGAAATGAGAAACTCAGGGTCTCTCCTAGTAGAAATTAATAACACCTTTATATCCCTAATACCCAAGAAAAATGAATCTGAAAACCCATGAGACTTTCACCAAATTTCCCTATGCAACACAATTTATAAAATTTTAACAAAAGCATTAGCAACTAGATTAAAAATAGTTCTACCAAAATTAATATCAGAAGAACAAACAATATTTGTTCCCAATAGATCAATATTGGAAGGAATATTAACCATTCAAGAACTAATTCATTTTGTACAAGAAATACAAGAAGCTTGTATGTTGATAAAATTAGATATCTTAAAGGCATATTAAAAAGTAGACTGGAGATTTCTTTGCAAATCTCTAGAAGCCTTTGGTTTTTCCTACCAATGGATAAACCTTATCTTCAATTGTATATTAACTCCTAAGATCTCCATAATAGTCAATAGAACTCTAAAGGGGTACTTTAGCATCTCTAGAGGAATTGGACAAGGAAATCCAATATCTCCCATCCTTTTCATCATTATGATAGAAGCTTTCAATAGAACAATAAAGAAAGCACAAGAAGAATCTAAAATAAATGGAGTACTAACAACATAAGGCATAGCTAACATAACTCATCAACAATTTGTGGATGACACCATATTGCCTCGAGAAAGTGGTATAGAAGAAGCCAAAAATTTCAAACAAATAATTACAACATATATGAAGGCTTTAGGGAAGAAAGTTAACAATGAAAAATCAAACACATTCTTTATAAACACGAAACTAGAAGATGAAGAAGCTATATGTCAAATGATGGGTTATAAAAGAGGATCCTTCCCTTACAAATATCTAGGAGTAAAAATGGAAAAAGAGACAAGAACAAATAATGCCTGGAACCCAATTCTAGAAAAAATAGATAAGAAAGTGGAGAACTAGAAAGGAAAGTGGCTAACAAAAGCTGGAAGAGTCACTAAAATTAAATTGGTATTAACAACAATACCCAAAAATTAAATGTCATGTTTAACTCTACCAAAATGCATCCAAAAAAAAAACAAATTAAGGAATTTCTTTTGGTGAGGAACTAAGCAAAAGAAAAAACAAGCTTTGATCAAATGGGAAACCATCTATAGGCCAAAGGAGCTAGGTGGATTGGGCATCAAAAACTTAGAATGGAAAAATGAAGCTCTTGGGGAAAAATAAATCTAGAGAGTGTAATCCAAAAGCAAGAGTAAATGGACACAAATGCTATACCATAAATACCTAGATTATGCAAACCCTCTTTCACTCTTTAGGACCAAATCTCCATCAAAAGGTTCCAAAACATGAAACTTTATGTTAAAATGTAGACCTCTCATCAATATCAATCTTACTTGGGACATAGGGGAAGGGGAGAATGCACTATTTTGGGAGGACTCATGGGATGGATTACCTCCCCCAGACAAGCTCGATCTCCCCCTCAACATCAAATCGACTTTATCAATTCTTTGGGGTAAATATGTGAAAGATTATAAAATAAAAGTAACAGAAAATAACTTGGAAACTTGGAAATGGAAATCAATAGAGGAATTAAACCTAACAGATAAAGAAAAAGAGATTTACAACCACTTCATAAAGAAAAAAAGTAGTTAGCCAAAAGGAAAGACAAGGGGACTAGAAAAAAAGTGATAAATATAGTGTAAAGAAGGGTTATGAACTAATAATAAACTCACAAAAATGGGAAGAAATAAATATTCCCCTCAACCTATGTTAGGATCGAGCCTGCTTACCTAAAGCAGACATTTTTCTCTGGGTTGTGATTCAGAAACAAATACTAACAACATATAGCCTGACGAAAATAGGTTATCTAGGACCTTCTAGATGCCCATTATACAAAGCAAACTCAGAAATAGTAGAACACTTATTATACCAATACGAATACGCAAGAGAGTGTTGGACTTGGTTAACAAACAAGCTAAACTAGAAAACAACCCTACCACAGAATTTAAAAGAACATCTTCAACACTGGCCAAAAGATGGCAACTAAAAAATATACAATAAACTTTGGAAAATAACACCTTCAATTCTTACTTGGGAAATATGGAAAGAAAGGAACAAATGAATCTTTAGAGATAAATAGATGTCAACTCAAACCCTCGAAAAAAAAATAGAAGAAAGTATAGTAGAAACTTTAAATAATGAACTAAGAAACTTAATCAAAGAAGAAGGAACCTTTGCAGACTGGGACGTTGAAATGAAGAAAAATTAGAAAAATCTAATCAATCCCCAATTATTTATCCCAAAGAAAACAAAAAGGTGAGGATTGTGAATGGAACCCCCCTATTAGGATGGTACAAACTTAATTTTGGTGGTGTCTCAAGAGGGAACCCAAGAACAACAGGAAGAGCATGTATAATAAGTTCAATTTTTAAACAATGCATAGCTAAATTAGCCAACCCTATAGGTTCAACCACAAACAACATAGTGAAACTTGAAGTTGTAGCTTAAGGATTAAAATTATGCAAGGAGATGAGAATTCAAAACTTATAGGTAGAAGGTGATTCTTAGATTATCCTAAATGCTCAACTACTAATTGGAAATTAAATTCAAAATCAGAAGAGCCCTTAACTATCTTGGATAAATTTGAAGAAATAAGATTACAACATACTTTTAGAGAAGGTAATAAAGAAATAGATGTATTAGAAAATCTAGGAGCAGATGGTCAAATAATAATTTGGAAAGATGTATGAGTTAGAACCTATTGGAGGAAGGAAATTTAAATTCGTAAATTTTGTTGTTTCATCTAATTGCAAAGAAAGCCACTTAAAGCCTAATGGTAAAACGTATTCCAGCCCAATAATCTTTGATAATTCAAAGGGTCTAAACAAAACTAAATCACTTTTAAACCACATTAGTGGCTTCAAAATGATCAAATTATGCACCTTAATATTAAAAGCTATTCTTAAACCTCACCCCATCACACTCAACATTTTATCACAAATATAGGAATCAAAGAAGGAGACAAAAATATCTTTGGAAGCAAGGACCATTAATCACTATACAAGAAACAATTGGAATTAAATCATATCATTCAAATATAACTCCCATCATAAGTTTATCCCAATATTAAAAATAATAATAATAATCTATAAATCTTGTTAAAACTAAAGTATGTTAATTAGTTTTACAATGCTAAATAAAATATATTTATTAATGAAACCTAAAATAAAATATTTTATGACAATTAACCTATAACCTTAATCCTCTCTCTCAGAATAATTCAGACCTAACATATTTTAGTCGATAGGCTATTTGTGAGAACTTTGCTATCGAAAATTGAATTTTTGATGAAAAAGTTGTTGGTTGGAAAAGTTGTGATTTGACCAGAAAAGTTGTGAGTTGGCCAAAAAAGTTGTCAGTTTGGCCATAAAATTGTAAATCCTTCCCATTAATTATTTACCAAACAATTTTTATCTCACTCCACTTTTAACTATTGTTTTGATATTTATTAGTTGTTATCTCCACTTTTAACTATTGTTTTTCTTTCGCTACTTATTTTAAAAAACAATTAAGCCGATAGGCTTATATGTGGGAGCTTTCCCCCTCGATTTTACAATTTTCTACCAATAAAATGTCAGCCCCAATGGCAAAAAGAATATCTAGCTATTTTGAACTCTTTCTAGTTCTTTTAATTTTTTTTAAACTATTAAGCCGATAGGCTTATTGTGGGAGCTTTTGCTCTCAAAAATTATTATTTCGCTAGAAATATTGTAAGACCTCTTGGTTTTTAGATTTTTTGATTGATTTTCTAACGACCTATTGAAAATAACATATTTTTATAATTTTCAAAAATTAAATTATATTCTCCTCAATCTCAGTTTTAATGTTTTGGCAAGTTTCTATTATGATTTCTTGTAGATCTCATAATTCATAGATTTGCATCTATTTTCTATTTTGTATATTTGTTCATTCAATTTCATTGATATTTTGAACATGTAAACAACATTGTAAATTACTATTAATTACTTCAGTTTGATATTCATTTAATGTAGAATAAGCACCATAAAATATCAACAAAGTACATTTTTTCTTACAACAGACAATAGTAGTCACCTACACTTATATAAAAATATTTTTGAATTTGAATTAATTTAATTTAAAAAATTATTATTATTAGTTTTATATTTGATAGAAAATCAATATATATGTAAAATTATTCACATATTTTTAAAGAAAAAAATAGTTATAAGATGATAGGCTTATTGTGCGAGCTTTTATTCTCAGAAATTACTATTTCTCCGGAAATGTTGTAAGACCTCCTAGTTTTTAGATTTTTCGATTGATTTTTTGACGAGCTATTGAATTATTATTATTTTTTTAAATTTTCAAAAATGAAAATTTATTCTTCTTAATCTTAGTTTTAATTTTTTTGGCAAGATTCTATTTTGATTTCTTGTAGATCTTGTAGTTCATAGATTCGCATCTATTTTCTATTTTATATATTTGTTCATTCAATTTCATTGATATTTTGAACATGTAAAGAACATTGATTATTAATTACTTCAATTTGATATTCATGTAATATAGAATAGGTACCATAAAATATTAGTAAAATACATTTTTTCTGGAGTCACCTACACTAATATAAATATATTTTTGAATTTGAATTAATTTAATTTAAAAAATTATTATTATTAGTTTTATATTTGATAGAAAATCAATATAAATGTAAAATTATTCACATATTTTTAAAGAAAAAAAAGTTTTAACATGATAGGCTTATTGTGGGAGCTTTTGCTCTTGGAAATTATTATTTCACCGAAAATGTTGTAAGACATCCTAGCTTTTAAAATTTTCGATTGATTTTCTGACGAGCTATTGAAAAAATATATTTTTTATAATTTTCAAAAGTGAAATTT
This sequence comes from Cupressus sempervirens, assembly GCA_028749045.1. Lineage (NCBI taxonomy): Eukaryota > Viridiplantae > Streptophyta > Pinopsida > Cupressales > Cupressaceae > Cupressus > Cupressus sempervirens. Next base: position 146,982,121 of record CM053790.1, read on the forward strand.
TATTCTTCTCAATCTTAGTTTTAATTTTTTGCCAGGTTTCTATTTTGATTTCTTGTAGATCTCATAGTTCATAGATTCACATCTATTTTCTATTTTATATATTTGGTCATTCAGTTTCCTTAATATTTTGAACATGTAAACAACATTGTAAATTAATATTAATTACTTCAATTTGATATTCATGTAATGTAGAATAGGCACCATAAAATACCAACAAAATATTTGTTTTCTTAAAATAGACAATAGTAGTCATCTACACTAATATAAATATATTTTTGAAATTCAATTAATTTAATTTAAAAAATAATTATTATTGGTTTTATATTTGATAGAAAATTAATATAAGTATAAAATTATTCACATAGTTTTAAAGAAAAACATTTTTTAAGATGATAGGCTTATTGTGGGAGTTTTTCTCGTGGAAATTACTATTTCACCAAAAATGTTGTAAGACCTTTGGGTTTTTAGATTTTCCGATTGATTTTTCGACAAGCTATTGAAAAAGAAAAACATATTTTTATAATTTTCAAAAATGAAAATTTATTTTTCTCAATCTTAGTTTTAATATTTCGACAAGTTTCTATTTTGATTTATTGTAGATCTCGTAGTTAATAGATTTGCATGTATTTTCTATTTTATATATTTGTTCATCCAATTTCATTGATATTTTGAACATGTAAACAACATTATAAATTACTATTAATTACTTCAATTTAATATTCATGTAAAGTAGAATAGGCATCATAAAATATCAACAAAATACTTTTTTTCTTACAATAGACAATAGTAGTCACCTACACTAATATAAATATATTTTTGAATTTCAATTAGTTTAATTTTAAAAATAATTAATATTAGTTTTATATTTGATGGAAAAATAATATAAATATAAAACTATTCACATATTTTTAAAGAAAAATAATTTTAAAACTATTTAACAAATACTTTAAAAAAAAAAAAAATTTATACAATATTTTTAATATCTATTCTAAGTAATTATGTATAACTCTTTTTTTTTGGATCGGTAAACAGCCAAGGTCTTGATCTATATTATTAATTTAAAAGTAATTACAAAGCATATCTCCGTTCAAACGGGCACTGGTAGGAAAGAACGGAGAAGAAAACCTCCAGTCTTGCCCCGGACAAATGTCCTAAATTGTTACAACTTTTAAAAGGGGCATACCCCAGTGAAATTGTTTTCTTAATCATTACATGAAATCTGGGGGAAACCCCTGATAATTTACAATTTAAGAATTCCATAATTTCTGCCGAGTGATGCTAGGATAGTGATCAAGGGATTGATTATAATCTCTCATTTTACTTCCTGCATTCAACCATTTTTTATACTAGATATTCGAACAAAGGGTTAGTCGTTAATGAGAAAAGGCAAAACACTTAGATACCTATCAACATAAAGAGCTAAAACATGTACACTGACTAAAAATAGTTAAGAAGGAAATAAGAGAAACAAATGCGTCGAACTAGAACTAAAAGAGGAATAGTAGTTAACTCTGCTAGACCATAAAGAAAGAATTTGAATGTATTCATAATCATCAACAATATGAGCCAAATTCACATCATAAAAGTTTAAGAAAGGAGTCCCAAGCCATGATTGCTTTACTAAAATCAATACTAAACTTAAAGAAAATTCTGATTTAATCCACTATAACAGAGAAGAGCCTTTTCTATGAGATTGCCCAGCTAAAGCTTATAGAGGAAGTTTTCTTAATTAATTAATAGATTTAAGGGCCCATAATGAGAGGCTACATGGTAACCAATCATTACTGGAGTTGGCACCAGTGGCCAAAGTAAGGAGAAAGGCCTATCAAAAAATCAATCAGGCAGAACCAGCCGGCTTAAAATTAGTCTTGATTGGGGAACAGAGTATGACCCAAATTGCAGATTAACTACTTACTACTGAATTACATGAAATTCCAAGCAATAATATTACACTCAGGATGCAATTCGAAGAGTTTCCTAAGGATGGAAATCGAGACTCAATTCTGAGGAAGCTAAAAAGTTACCAAGTATCAAATCTATGTAATCTCTAATTACGAATCACCATTTGGTTCATGATATCCTCATAAGAATTGTCACGAACTATAGCTAAAACTAAAGCTATTATTAAACATTTATTAAAGCTCTGAGTGTATAATTTATGGGAATTTCATGGATTATTCGTACCATTGAATATCGCATATACAACAGAGAAAGTTATTAACTTAAATAGAAACAGAGAACATTGGGCCTCACACTGCCCTATATTAACTTGAATCACCAGTAAGGAATTAAATCCATCTCTATTTAGATAGGATCCTAACATCATTTTAAGATTAATAAATACGCAAAACTTCATCTGAATAACCTTATATCATATTATAATGTATTATCACATCATTTGCAGCAAAGAACTTATCACCAATTTACAGACCCACATTTTATATGAAACATACCGAATTTCAGACTAAACATTTTTGCTAAAAACCAAAGGACACTCAATTAAGCTATATTAGGTGTAATAACAAAATCGCTATCATACTACACGCTAAAGATATCTATAGGGCTAAATATGACCTTAAAACTTGAATCTAACTAACCAGGCCTTTTCCTTCCTTCCAGAAAACAATGATCACATCCGCCATGTCATTTGGATACTCCACTCAAAAATTGGGAGGAAACACGTAGTCATGCTTCACCCTACTTGATTTCTCTGCATTTGGGGTACTGAACATGAGATCATCCAGATTGTCGAAAGACACCCCCGGCGTTGAATCGGTGAAGATAGTCGAGGAGCCAGTCTTTGTTTTCTTCTACAATGATCCCTCGCCAACGAAGTAGAAAATGCAGACTGGCCTCCATTTTGGGCCATTCTCTATAGAAGGCTAGGTTATCTCGGATGATCAGGGACTGGCGACGAGGAGTGGTAATTAAGTCTGGATGCCCTACAGGGAGACTCATATACCTTTCCGGGAGGGGAATCCTCCATTTTTCATCGATGCTAAACACGGCTTCTTCCAGACCTTTTCTCCATGATGGGACAAATAGGTCACGACAAAGCTTGACAATGTCATTCGCTTCTACTTTAGCTCTTACCAAGCGTCTGATAAAGGACCCGATAATGTCACTATTGGCCCTCTAGGTATATTGATAGTCAAACACTTCCTCTCCCAGAGCTCTGCAGATAGAAAAATGTGTCATATCATCCCCCGGATATAATATACAGTTCCACCTTTCTGGTTTCACCAATCTGCAGAACACCATAGTTCGACTTTCATGGGTGTGGAATAGATAAATGTTGGATTCCATGTTTAAACCGAGAAATTGGGGATGGATATCTCAGAGGAGATCTTTTATGGATATCCAAGAGAAACTTCTAGACACAAACTAGAGGGATACCTAAATGAAATAACCAAAGCTGGCCTAAGCTAAGTACTTAAGGCGCATTGTCATCTAAGAGGGAAATCATTAAACAAGATTCCAATCTTACTACAAAATGCGGATTATGAAGTAATGATGTGGAAAGTACCTAAAACCTGTAGACTAAATGCTTCACACACTCGAAAAACTCATGAAAATCTACTGAGAGAATAATTAAAAGACGATGAGGCTAGAACTTCTTATTTAGTGAAGTCACTAACTAAGAAGATAACTATATCTTACTGGGATGATATAATTAAACTAAACATACTAAAGAATATACTCAGTTTGATCCGTTATTAGAATGAGTTAGAGAATTATTATTGACTAGGAGAGAGTTGACTCCGTCTACTCCTAAATTTGCTAGTTTATCCGCCAATGTATTAGCTTCCCTAAATATATGATAGATCCTATAATCTTCCAGTTTATCCAAAAGGGGAAGAATCTCTTCTAGATGTGATTTTAGGACCCAGTTTGGGGTGGATCTTTTTCTAACAGCGTTAAGGATAATTTGAGAGTCGCCTTCAATGATAACTTTGGATAAATTAAGCTTAAGGCATAACTAAATCCCTTGATGAAGGGCCTCCAGTTCTGCTATGTTATTTGAGGTAGGTTGGATAGACATTGATTTTTTAGCTATCTAGGATCCTGCCTCATTATTTATAATACAGCCAATACCTACTACACCTGGGTTACCTCACGTGGCTCCGTCGAAATTTAATTTGACCCATCCAAATGGCGGTGGCTCCCATTTGCAGATTTTCCTAGCCTCTATATTTTTCTTTATATAGATAAGAGGAGGGTTGATCAGGTTCGACTAGCATTTTTTCAAAAGGCCATCCCAATTTGAAAAGGAACCTTCTTCTAACCTAAATTTATTTAAATGGGAGTTGACTAGTTCTACTATACTAACTTCAATTTTGATCAAGAGCTCTGCCGGTTTGAGTTCCAAGCTTTGGAATATACATCGATTCCTTTCTTTCTAGATTTCCCAAATAATGATAGAAGGGGAGATGTTCCACAGCTTACTATAGACACCCTTAACAATTTTCGTAGGCCAACCAAAATGTAGCTCTATCAATGATTTTCGGAAAGGTGTAGACCAGCCCAACATCCATCTGAGCCATTCCCAACAGCTTTGAGAATAGGAGTAGTTAAACAAAAGATGATCAACATTTTCAATATTGCAGTGACATAGGGTACACCTGGAGGGATCCTGAAAACCAAGAATGTGTAATCTATCCATAGTTAGGATCCTCTTTTGAATGGCTAGCCAAAGAAAGAAGCCAACTTTTGGGAGACAAGAGGAGTCTTGGCAAAGTTGTGATGGGATATCCACAAATTCTATTTGCTGAGCTTTGACAATAGCCCTATAGCCATTGTTGACCGAATATTGCCCATCATTGGAAGTTGCCCAATTTAGACTATCCTCTCTATTAGTTTGTTTAACTTTTCTACCATCCAACAGCTTATCAAATTTTTCACTAATCTCTTTTTCAAAACCTAGTCCTTTGAGTGATTTCCAAGACCATTTTGGAGAACCTTCTCTATCTGACAAAGTCTTGTAATCTTTGACCTTATTGCCCCAAAGGGTCATTAATTTATTTATAAGGGTTGGGTTATCAAACTGGAGAGAGAGAGGAGGATTACCATCCCAGGAATCCTCCCAGAAAAGGGCTTTATCACCCGAGCCTACATCCCAGGTTAGAAATGTACAGATCAGACTACGACATTTGATCATGAAGTTCCAACATTCTAATCCTTTGGGAGGAGAGATAATTCTGAAAATTGAAAGCTGATCCTCTGCGATGAGATATTTATTATAGAGTATCTTTTCCCATTTACGATTAAATTCATTGTAGAGATGCCAAATAAGTTTTGCTCCTAAGGCTTCATTTTGCCATTGAAGATTCTTAACCCCTAATCCCCCTAAATCTTTAGGTTTAATGATGTTCTTCCACTTGATGAGAGCCCATTTGTTATCTCCATCCCTATCGTTCCAAAGAAAATTTCTCATCTTAGTTTCAAATTTCTTAAGATTCTGCTTAGAAAGAGGGAGGCAAGAAAGCGGGTAGGTAGGGATGGCTGATAGTACTACTCTAATTTTAGTACATTTGCCTACCTTTGTTAGCCATCTGTCCTTCCATGAACCTAACTTGGAATCTAACTTCCTTAGAGTATCATCCCAGACTTTGCCTGACTTAGTACCTTTTTCTAAGGCTATACCAAGATATTTGCAGGGGAAGGTTCCTCTTTTATAACCCATGAACCTACAAATTTATTCCTCAATTTCTCTCTTGGTATTAATAAAGAAAATTTTGGATTTGAGATTGTTGACCTTCTATCCTGAGGCTTCCATATATAGGTTAATAATGCTTTTAAGAGATCAAGCTTCTGCAATTGTACTTTTCTTGGGTAGAATAGTGTCATCAGCAAACTGTTGGTGGGTTATATTAGGTAAATTTTTAGAGACTGTGATGCCTGAGATCCGCTGATTGTAGTATGTGTCCTGGACCGTTCTTCCAAATGCTTCCGCCATAATAATGAATAGTGAGGGGGATAGAGGGTCCCCTTGTCTAATTCTTCTAGAAATATCAAAGAAACCTTCTGGAGTTCCGTTGATGAGCACCGAAATTTTAGGAGTTGAAATAAACTTGAATATTAGATTAATCCACTGGTGTGAGAACCCAAAGGCTTCTAATGTTTTACATAAAAACCTCCAGTCTACCATATCATATGCTTTTTGAATATCTAGCTTCATGAGCATACATGAATCCTTATTTATCCTTGCAGAGTGAATAGTTTCTTGAATAGTGATGATACCGTCTAGAATGGATCTACCCGGCATGAAACCAATTTGTTCTTTCGAAATAATCTTAGGGAGGATCTTTTTGAGTCTGTTTGCTATATTTTTGGAGAAAAATTTGTAGACTATGTTGCATAAAGCTATTGGTCTATAATCTCCTGGAGAATCAGGATCAGACTTCTTAGGGATCAAAGTAATGAAGGAGTAATTAATTTTAGCAAGGAGAGAGCCTCCATTTCTGGATGCCTCAATTGCTTTCCAAAGGTCAACACCTATGATATCCCAGCATTTTTGAAAAAAGAATGTCTGGAATCCATCAGGACTCGGGGATTTATCTGGGTTCATATTGAAGACCACATTCTTAACTTCTTCTAAGGTTATAGGTTTGATCAGATTAATGTTATCCTGGCGATCCACAATTTTAGGAATGACTTTCAATAGACTTGTTTGCGCTGAGTAATTTGAACCTTTATGATTATTTAATAAATTTTTGAAATGACAAAAAAATATGTCCGCGATTTCTCCTATTTTTTCTTTTGAGATTCCTTGTTGATCTTTGACCCTTGTGATTCTGTTCTTTGCTCTATTATATATGGTGGAGTTATGAAAGAATTTAGTATTGCAGTCACCCTCTGCCAACCATCTTTCTCTTGATTTCTGCCTCCAATATATCTCTTCTTTAGATGGAATATCTTCTTGTTTGGCTAGCAATTCTTTTTCAAGGAGATAGCTCTTATTATCCATACCTTTGCTGATCACTTCCGAGTTAAGATTTTTAAGTTGGTTTTCTATTTCCAATTTTTCTTTGAAAATGTTGTTAAAATGTTCTTTATTCCACCTAAGGATATTATCTTTAAGCATTTTTAGTTTGTTGACGAAGACAAACATTTTAGACCCTGTAAAGCTCTCTTGGTCCCACCAAGATCTTACATTGTTGAGAAAGTTTGGATCTAGGAACCAATATAACTCTTAGTATTTATAGTGCTATTATTTGTGACAATTAAAATTTTCTTATTTTTATAGGTCAAATGCTAAATTTAATATATGAAAATAAATAATTATAATTTTTTGAAAAAGAGGGGTAAAAACTTTATTGCAGAAAAGAACAAAGCAGTACAAAACAGCCTAGGGCCTAAACCCCAGGAAACACTAGAAACCACAGAAAAATCGAAGAGGCAAAATCAACTTTCCCTGATTCCACTTACATCCTCTGTCAACGTTCTCTCCAAGTCTTGACGTAACTCACTTGTCAGCTGCTCCCACTCATCAATCCGCCAACCATCTTCATTTCCAGATGCCCACTTTGCCAAACTATCAGCTGCCCTATTCCACTACCTTGGAATATGGATATAAGATACTGAATCCATCATAGAACTAACCTGTAAAATCTGTTGCACTATCAAAGACAACTCCCAACTAACATCCGAATACTTCCTCTCAAGAAGAAGATTCACAAGAACCTGAGAGTCAGATTCACAAATCACCTTGCGCTACCCCAGAGCATGTGCCCTCTGCAGAGCATAAAGAATAGCCATTCCTTCCATTTGATTAACAGTTTGCATCCCTTTATTGACGGAGAATATAAAAACCACCCTACCAGTAGAGTCCCTACCAATCCCACCTATACCAGCCAGCCCTGGATTACCCCTAGAGGAACCATCAGTATTAACTTTTAAAGTGCCAGCCGGAGGGGTCTTCCACTTCCCTATCCTCTGGACTTTATGTTTCGCCCTTCTGCCTCTCCTAACACAAGCAGAATCTGGAGAAATTCCTTGAATTCCAAACCTATCAACCAATACAACATCATTCCTCTCAAGAGGCATCACCACCTCACTTTTAGCTAAGACTGTGTCCTGGATCATACCCAAAATTCTATTCCAGACCTGCTGAATCCCCAAAGCTTCCCCCCGAAATATTCTCTGATTTCGTTCCAGCCAGACTTGCCATAGTAAGAAGGTAGGTCCAGAATACCAAACATCCTGTAAGAAGGGAGCCAGGGACGGGGGCCTCCCCAGTCTCAACCAAAAATCCGTCAGAGAGGAGGCGTGAAAGCACAAGCATTTCCAAACCTCCCACCAGAAATGCCATAACTGTAGAGTGAAAGAGCATTGGAAGAATAAATGCACAAAGTCTTCTTCCTCACTATTACAAAGGATACATCTCAACGGACCAGAAAAACCCCTCTTCCGAATATTGTCCCAAGTCAGGCACCTGTTCCAAGCCAAGGTCCAAATAAAGCAGTTACATTTTGGCCAAGAAAAATGACTCCAAACTTTCTTCCACCATTGAACCTCCCCTCTTACCAGCTGCTGGGAGAGCAACTCCTGATAACCAGAGGAAATAGTATAAATGCCCTTGGGATTAGGGGACCAGGCCAGCACATCTTTACCCCTAAGGGCATTACAGTCCTGCCCTGAAAGAATGAGCTGGAGCTCAGCCCGCTCCGCTTCCGAACCAAAAGTAGGCCACTCCCCCGGAGTCTTCCACCTTGCCTCCACCAGTTGACCCTGAGGGGAAAAGGATTTAAAGTCGCACACTCTTGACCATCCAACATTACAGAAACTCTGAGCCAACCTGCGCAAATGAGGATACTGAACAACCAAGGGAGGATACCCATCCCAAGCGTCATGCCAGAACTGAGCCTCTGAGCCACTTTTGCAGATCCAATGTAAGCCACCCTTAATGAGCGCCGCTCCTTTCTTGAGAGTACTCCAAATCACAGAGCCTTTCCCACACAAACCATATTGAGGAATATCAATATGGGGGATCCCTGGAAGGTACTTCAGAGACAAAATTCTAGCCCAGGCCTGTTCCTTTTCCACACACCAACGCCAATACAATTTAGCAACCAGAGCATTACCAGTTAGCACTGATTGCTGTAAACCAAGACCACCAAACCGTTTTGGGCTACAGACAACCTCCCATTTGACAAGACTCCACTTGGTTGCAGATAGATTACCAGCCCATAAAAATTGTCTTGCTAGGGAATCCAGTTCCCTAACAAAGCTCAACGGCGCCACCTGAACCATACTCCTATAGGGAGGAAGAGCTTGAACCACAAATTGAATCAGTTGGACCCGCCCAGCAAAGGATAGCCAGCAGTGGGTCCAATGAGTAACTTTGGCCCAGAACTTATCAAGAATGCCCTGCCATGACTCCTTAGAATGCCTACCACCAGAGATAGGAATGCCAAGGTAGGACATCGGAAGACTTCCAATTTGGATTCTGAGTATCTGAACGATTCTCCTCTGAATAGAAAGGGGAGTATTAAAGAAATAAATGGAAGATTTTTCCTTGTTAATCATCTGACCTGACGCAGCAAGATAGACATCCAACACTTTGCGTATATTAGAAGCCTCCTGAATGATAGCCATACCCATCATGGTAGTATCATCCACAAACTGAAGGTGAGATTGCACAGGAAGCCCTCCTCCCCATTGCCAGCCCTGAATAAAGCCCCCTTCAACATTCTTTTTTATAAACCGCCCCAGACCTTCTGCCAAAAGAAGAAACAAATAAGGAGATAGGGGATCGCCCTGCTGTAATCCTCGAGAAGCACAAAAGAGGTTAGAGTGTTCCCCATTAATCAAGACTGAGAAAGAAGTCGAATTCACACAACTCATAACCCACCGAATCCATTCCTCCTCAAAACCAAAGGCACCCAACACCCTTTGGAGAAAAGACCAACGGACTCTATCATATGCCTTAGCCATGTCCAACTTAATGAACATAGCCTTGTCTTTGGAATTGGCCATAGAATGAATAGTCTCAGTTGCCACAACCACCCCATCCAAGATTTGGCGCCCCATCACAAAGCCACTCTGTTCTTCAGAAGTTAACATTGGAAGCCACTTTTTTAACCTGTTAGCTATCAGCTTAGATATAATTTTATAAATAACATTGCAAAGGGAGATAGGGTGGAATTGACTAATCCGATCAGCCCCTTCCCCCTTGGGGATGAGAGCAAGGAAAGTAGAATTCAGAGCCCGGAGCATTTGCTTGTTCCTTTGGGATTCCTGAACAACTACCAGTAAATCTATCTTGATAATATCCCAAAATTCCTAGAAGAACTCAATCGGAAAGCCGTCTGGACCTGGAGCTTTTCCTTTTTTCATCTGGAAAATAGTCCCTTCTAATTCCTCCAAAGAGATGGCACTCATAAGATGCTCTTTCATTTCCAAAGAGACTAAAGAAGGAATACAAGAAAGGACCTGGGCCTCTTCAATCGAGTCCCCCTGTGAAGCCTCCCTAAATAAAGACTCAAAATATTGTACAGCTTCGCTGAAAATATCCTGAGAGGAAGAGAGCATCTCTCCCCTATCATTCACCAAGGTAGATATGGAGTTACCATGTTGTTTGGCCTTAACTGAATTAAAGAAGAAAACAATATTCTTATCACCTTCTTGAAGCCATTCAACATGAGCTTTTTGTTTCCAGTAGATTTCCTCTCTCAGTTCCCACTCCTCCAAAGTTTTCAGAGCCCTAGCTTCCTCCCTCAACAAATAATTTGACACCCCTTCTTCCCTTAACATCCTGGTAATATCATTGAACTCAGCCTGGGCCGCATATTTCTCTTGGAAAATATTTCCAAAGCAATACCTGTTCCATCTTTTAAGCTGATATTTAACATATTGTAGGAGTTTAGCGAAGATATACATTGCTGTCCCAAAGGCAGGTCTACCATCCTTCCACCACTCAGCTACATAGCCATATAGATCTGGGTCCCTTAACCACATAAGCTAGAATTTAAAAGGAGGCTTCTGAGGCAACCGATTGGAGGAGATAACTAACTTAATGGGCCAGTGATCCGACCCTCTCCAATCTAATATCTCAGACCTGGATGACCATAATCCACCCACCCAAAACCAGGATATCATGAAATGATCTAGTCGCTCTGCAATGCAGTAATCTCCTATTCTTCTATTATTCCAGGTGAACTGGCCATTACTAGGCTTGATATCTACGAGATTGAGTGCCGAAATGTTATCCCGAAGAAGCACAAAGGAGGGCTCAAGTCTTGCCATACCCCCTCGTTTTTCAGAGAGGTCAAGAATAGCATTAAAATCTCCAACAATAATCCATGGAAAATAAGGGAATAGCCCACGAACAAAATGAATATTATTCCATGTAAGGATCTTACCTTGGAGCTCAACAGGGGCATAGATGTTGGAGAGAAGAACAAACTCTCCAAACTCGTAGCACAGAGAGACCAGGGATACCGATGATCTAAAAGATATCCACCACATAGGCTGAATCTTACGAGGGTTCCAGAGGCAAGCTACCCCCCCCCGGAAGATCCCTGAGCACCAATGCACTGACATTGACCATTCTTCCACAATTTAGGAGCTATACTCATCATACTCTCAACAGAAACTTTGGTCTCCTGCAGAAAAAGAACATCAGGAGAATGAATTCTAACCAATTCTCGAACAACTTTTTGTCTAGGGCCGTTGTTCAAGCCCCTTGCATTCCATGAAATAATGATCATTTCTGGGGAGCCGGGAAATGAGAATCCAAGGTCTTGACAACTCCTGACTCCACCAGATTCTCCCCAATCATTTTAATCTTCTCCATGTCCTTCTTACGGCCACTTTTACCACTTTTCTCAGAAACCCCCTTCTTGCCATCCTTCTGAAGAATACCCAAGAGAGGAGAAGACTTGCCACGCTTATCCGTATCCGAAACTACCCTTCTTGCAGGAAGGCCCGCATTCCCTGCATCTTGACCTCGATCAACATTTAACCTCGAAGGCACCTGAGCCCTTGCCTGCCCATCAGCGACCATAGGCATAGCAGGTTCAACCTGTGGAGCGGGAGGAGGGTCGGAAGAGACAATCACATGATCAGGCTCCACAACCAATTGAGCCAAGCTAATAGATCCCAGAATAAGTTCTTGTTGCCCCAGTTCATCTAGGACTTCAAATCTATTAAAGGTATCCTCCTCCTGTCTCTCCATCATAGTCCTCTTATGACCTCTATTATGATTGCGAGCCTTAACCTGTACAAAACCCTCAACATCCTTTTCCTTGCCAGAATTTGGCTTCTTCCCTTTATCAGCCCCAAAATTGTGACGAGGAGGGGGCAGAGGCTGCTGATCGACTGACTTGGCCTTCGGGCACCTACGCAGCAGGTGACCATATTCATGACAAAGTCAGCACCGGAAGGGAAGGGTCTCATAATCAAGTTGCTGCACCCAAGAATGTGGCCCTGTGCACATTTCAACTTCATCTAGCAGTGGTCTACTCAAATCGAGCTCCACACAGATTCGAGCAAAAGTCATGACCCTCTTCCCAAGGGTTTGGGTTGAGGACCCTACCGGTTTCCCCAGCATCGAAGCAAGCATATGGAAAACATCCTCCCGACAACACTCTATTGGAAATCTGGGTAGCCGAACCCACACTGGGACCCGATTCGAAAGCTCCTCAGAAGGGTTAAATCCTGCATGCCATGGCTTGACAAATAGCCCAACCTGGTTGTAAAAATATGGCCCTCCTTCAAATACCCTATTACGATCTGACATGCAAGTGAATGTAACCATGAAAAAGTTGTTTGCAAGCAACGTGACATCCATTTCACCCTCCGGCTCCCAGATTCTCTAAGCCCAGTTTTCTAGAAATTGAAGGGATACTCTTAAACCCAAAAATTTACAGTACAACGAATGCTTTGAATAGTATTCCATATCCTCAGCAATCCTCTCGTAAGGGATTACCAATTTAGGTCTTTCTTTACATCTCTCCAGGCACCCGTTAATCTTTGTGATCCGGGAATTGCTGGATGTATTCGGTGCTATAACCCCAAAATTCTGAGCAAAAAGGGCATTAGCAAACACCCTCGCCCCTTGATTTGGCGGATACATGTCCTCCGCATCATGCAAAATGATGTCCGATGAGACCCCAAACGGCTCACCCCTCGACATTCTTCCACCAGCCTAGAGTAAACACCGTGGGGGACCACGAACCAGGCGCCGCACAACCCCCAGTCCCCTCTGCCCGCAGAACAACCCAAGAGCAAAAAACACCCGGCCAAAATGGCGTTACAGGCCAAACACCAGCCCTCCCGCCGACTGAAACACTTCCCCCCACAGGCGCACGCACAGAAAACTTGGAGCGGAGCTAGGGCACGACTGCCCTAGCTCGTCGACCTCTCATAGACGCCCATCCGCCAAGCCGCACAATTCGAGTTCTTCCGTTATCTCCAAATAATTATAATTTCAACATTATAGAAAAAGATCAATTCTACCTACCATGCCCACGAAAAATTATTTCTATGGTATGAGACTCTTTAAAAATAAATAAATATCAAATTTTATTTTATTATCTGCAATTAAAACAAATTTATATGTATTCACAAAAAAAAAAGTCTAATTATTCTCTTTGCCTTGTTTTAGAAAATGTATGGATTGTGATTATCAATAGTTGAACTATGTATATATATTTAAGCTATGAGTATGTGGCAATTCAATTTTATTTATTAGGGTTGATAGGTAATTTACATTATGTTTCTAATGTAGGATTTGAGCATATATTTGAATTTGTAAACTATTATATAATTTTCCCAAGATTTAACATTTAAAAATATTTAAATATATTAATTATTGTGATGTGAAATCAAAAGAGTCTTAGTAGAATTTTTTTCTTTAACATTCATATGAATAAATGACTCTTATCAGCTAATCATTGAGCGTACATAAACGCACAATTGCTAGTTAGTTCCAAGCTACACATTAGCTCATGTTTGATCTCTATTTATTTAACTTTTGATTTTTAAAATTGATTTAGATTTAAATTTTTAAATTATTTTACTTTATTGTTTATATTAGTTTGGTTTTTTCTTTAAATGTTATTTTTAAGTTTCTATAATTTATTTAGTCAATAGAATATTTATTGCTATTTTTTCATATGTTTTTTGTATATCTATTATTAATTTTTTATATTATATTTTTTGATGGAATTTTTTTAAATGATTATTTTTCATATTTGATAAATTGAATTTAAATAAATAATATTTATTAATCTATTTAGAATATTTTAGTAAAAAATATGTTTTTGAAATAAAAAGTGACCAAAACTAGGGGGTCGGCCCTTACAAGCAAAATGTTGGTAACGAACACATTACCAACAATGTCCACCAACAAGCAAAAAACTATGTAACACATCGAAAAGCCAAAGAGTCAACAGCTAGAAAGTAAACAACATAATACTAGGAACAACTAAACTAAAAAGTCTAGAAGATCTAATACTACGATTCAAGTTCAACCAAATAACTGTTGGCAGAACATGCCAACACTAAGTCTTAATTACAGCTGGATACCAACAAAACCAAAAACAATAGATAAACATAAAAGTCTTGGATTCAAGGATTGCATTAAACTAAAAAATTTAAATTTCTTTTTTCTCCTTCCCCTTCGTAGACAATAGAATCTGAGACCAGTCATCAACAAGGAATTTGAAGAGCAGCTTATGGTCCTCCATATCCATTCCAGTATCCTCCTTTTCCTATGCCAGCCGTTGGAGGGTAGTGGTCGCGGCATGGGTGACTTTGAGGTTAAATTTAGATAAGGTAAAGAACCCATCCTATAAAATTTTAACCCTCTTTTCCAGCTTGGCATACTGCTCCACCTATTCCTCGATCACTTCCTTGGTTTCCATTTCCATCTTCCTTGTTTCCTCCTTGGTATTCTAGACCTCGATTTTATCCTGCAAAACCTTAGGGTTAGTAAAAACCTTAGAATTTTCCTTGACTAGGGATGAAATAGTTATGGGGGAGATATTCATTTTACTGTTTTCTTCATAGAAGGTTATGGGCTAGAGGGAAAAGCTTGCAGACATGTGTAACCTCTGTGGTATCAACATTACTAGCAGAAACTTGAGTCTGTGCATTATCAACTGAATTATCTTCTGAGTTTATACTTCTTTCCACCTCCTCCTTACCTCCTTCTTCTTCCTCCTCCCTTTCTTCTTTATTATTTTCTGAGTTTTCCTCCACCTCCTCCACCCTGAATCTGTTGGATTTTTTCTTATGCCTTGTCTGGGATTGGGCAAGTCTTCCAGATCTCCTCCTTGCCTTACCTTTGGCCTCCTCCTCTGAATCCTCTTCATCCACCTCTATGGGTTTTTCAACTTTTATTTTCTTATTACCCTTTTTCTCCACAGTCATATCCATTTTTTTCTTTTTCTTATTTTCTCTGCAAGGGAAGGGGCGGGGGGTGTGAATTTTTGTACCAGTACTAGTGCTGGGGGGTGAATTCTGGTGATGGCGCTGGTTGTCAACCACCACCACCCTGAGGGGGCACAGGGCAAGGTGAAATTGGTAGAGGTAGAGAATTAGGCCTTGATGGATTATTGTATAGTTTTGCCCTTTACTTCTTTTTCCCCTAATATCCACTACCATATCCTCAAGAGAATGCAGAAGATAAAATGGGATAGAAATGAAATCCCTATTTCTAAAATGGTTTAACAAAGGGAAATGGTAGTAGTAACAGACGTTGAACCTGCCCTCCAATGTTAGATATCTCATGAGAACCAAGCACACATTGTCCCATGGGCTGGCAGCTTGTCCCTTTTAAACCCTCCTCTATATCGAACCGGCTCCTCATCTTCTACAAAGAAATTGTTCATGCTAGCCTCATCAGCATTTTTAGTGACCTTTTTCCATTTTTCCCCCTCATTGAAAGGCCAATCACCATGGCAATCACTTCCTCAGTCACTTGGAAGGTGATTCCATTGATGGTGACCTTTCTATCATTCCACCCATTAACAAATTGGAGGGCACAATTCTCATCGTACCCCGCTATTAACTACATGTAGGGCAAAAAGCCCCTTCTTTCAGTAGAAACCAGGTGGCCATCCTATCTTTGAAGTTCTCAATCTTCGTGGGCTCTAGCCTATTCAGGTTGCCACCCATCTCAATTCTGCCAATTTTCGCCTCCCCTTCTTTAGTAATGAGCATTTGAACTTCCTCTTCTACAATATCTCTGCAACTACTATTCGTCTTAAGCCCTTTAACTCTAAACCAAAAAATTATGTTATTTAAATTGAAAATTATTAATAATCTAATTTCTTCACATAAGATTATATTTTAAATGTTCATTTTTAACTATTGTTATTTTTTTCCTATTTATTTAAAAGTTGATGGGCTATTTGTGGGAATTATGTTCCTGGAAATTAAATTTTTGACGGAAAAGTTGCGAGTTGGCCGAAATTTGTTGTTAGTTTGACTGGAAAACTGTAAATCATTTCCATTACTTATTTACTAGTTAGTTTTTATCTCACTCCACTTTTAACTCTTGTTTTGATGTTTATTAGTTGTTATCTCCACTTTTAACTATTGTTTTTGTTTTTCTATTTATTTAAAAATAATAATTACTTTGATCTCCACATTAGCTCATGTTGTGATCTCTGTTCATTTAACTTTTGATTTTTAAAATTGATTTAGATTTTAGTTTTTAAAATATTTGAATTTTTTTAATATTAGTTTAGTTTTTTCTTTAAATATTATTTTTTAGTTTCGACAACTTATTTAGTCAATAGAATATTTGTTAGAGATGTTATTTTTTATATAATTTTTTGTATTTATCTTATTAAATTTTTATAATATATTTTCGATGGAGTTTTTTTAAATGATTAGTTTTTTCATATTTGGTAAATTAAATTTAAATAAATAATAGTTATTAATCTATTTAAAAGATTTTAGTAAATTTTAGGCTATTTAAATTGAAAAGTATTAATAATCTAAATTATTCACACAAAATTATATTTTAAATCTTCACTTTTAACTATTATTTTTCTTTCCTTATTTTTTTAAAAATAATGACTTATGATCTCCACACTAGCTCATGGTGTGATCTCTATTTATTTAACTTTTCATTTTAAAAATTGATTTAGGTTTTAGTTTTTAAATTATTTTAATTTTATTTTAATTTTATATTAGTTTAGTTTTTTCCTTAAATATTTTTTTTAGTTTTTCTAATTTATTTAGTCAATAGAATATTTGTTAGAGACATTGTTATTTGTTCATATTATTTTTTGGTATTTCTCTTATTAATTTTTTATAATAGATTTTTTGATAGAGCTTTTTTAAATGATTTTTTTTTCATATTTGATAAATTGAATTTAAATAGATAATATTTATTAACCTATTTAAAATATTTTAGTAAATATTATGTTATTTAAATTAAAAATTATTAATAATCTAATTTGTTCACATCAAATTATATTTAAAAAAATAATTTTATTATTGAGCACCTATCGACTTATCATTGCAAGCACAAAAGTGTGCAACTACTAGTTTAAGATATTTTATACTAATATAAAACTAGTAGTTGCACGTTTATGTACATGCAACATTAGCCAATAGGAATAATTTGTGTAATTGAATGAAAGGCAGAGAAGAAGTGTTGTGGTTATTTTTAGAATTATAAATAGATTAGGTTTTCAATTTAAGAGAATGTTTAATTAGGGTTAGAATTAAGTTTGAGGTTAGGTTTCAAGTTGGATAAGATTGGAGTTACAATTATGATTCAAATGTATCCTAATTTTTTAATATCATTTAGAATTAAGGCTATGGTACACAAACAATTCTTAAATTAAATTATATAATGTGGGATTAGGGTTAACTTATTTAGATTTAAAACAAATTGGGATTAAATTTGGTTTTGTGTAAGTATTGGAGTTAGGTTCAAAGTTTAATTCATTGAGAAGATTTTGGAAGGTATTGAAAATTCATTTTTTTGGATAAGGTTCAATTTCGACTTATGATTTAATAAAGCTTAATGTTAGGTTAATGGTTAATTTATTAAGATAGATGAATTTATATTTTTAGTAGTTGAATACAATTTTCAATCCATATATACACTTGAATTAAGTTAGGTTTTACATTATGATTAACTCATATTGAAGGTCACATTGTAGTTACATCATGATTAAAGTTTGGATTAGGGTTTAGCTAGGGTTAAGGGTCTAGGAAAATGCTTAAGGTTAGAATTGGGATTATGGTTGTAGATATTATTGAGATTATGGTTATAGTTAGGATTTACCAGATGGATAGCTGAGTTGTGAGAATATAATGACCATAGAATACTTTATTGTAATATAAGTAACTAAATGCTTATATTATGTATTATGTTGGCATAAAAATTAATTAATTTATTTTAAATGAATAAACAAGTGTTATAATAATACAAATAAAAAGAAGCATAAATTAATTTACACATATGACAAATATTTTTAAATTTTAAATTTTTTTAATGTAAAAAAATTCAAATTTTAAAATTAAACTAAAATTTTAAAACTAAAATCTAGATACAAATAAATTATTTCTATATTTATTAAAGACATGTAAACAATTTTTTATTTGCATGCATGTTAGTTTTATCTTAATAATTACTAAATTAAAAAAAATTGAAATAAATATGTATAACATATTTTTTTATTTTTTTATTTTCCTTGTAAATCATTTCAAATTTTAAAATTATAGAAATTTCTATTTCTAATTTTTCAAAATGAATCAACATAATTTGAAAACTAAAATCTAGACTTAAATGTAAACTTTCTAAAAAAATTCTTAAAATGTAAGAAATATTTCTAATTTATGTAATATTTTTGCGTGCATGTCATTCAAAATTGTAATTGATATGAAAATAATCTTTATTTATTTTTACTATTAACAACATTTATATTAGAAAATTGAAAAAAAAAAAGAGTAGAAACTAATATACATATATAACAAATTTTTCTAAATTTTAATTATTTTTATGTAAAAAAATTAAAATATAAATTTAAAACTAAAATCTAGATACAAAGGAAATATTTGTATATCTATCGAAGATTTGTAAACTACATTTTTTTCCATATATTTCACTTTTTTCTTAATAATTACTAAATTTTAAAAATAAAAATATATATGTACAAAATATATTTTTAAATTTTTCTTCTTGCTTATAAATCATTTAAAATTTTAAAATTAGGTAAAATTCTATTTTTAATTTTCTAAAATGAATCTTTTTTGCAGAAAATCAATTAATTGGAAGCCTCCTGATTCATCTTATGTCAAGCTAAATTTTGATGGGTCATCTAGAGGGAATCCTGGTGATTCAGGCATTGGGATTTCTCTGAGAAATCATTGTGGAGAGGTGCTATCTTTTTATGCAATACCTATTAGTTTTGGCACTAATAATGTGATAGAATCAACTGCTTTGTTAGAAGGTTTGATTTTGGAAAAGAAAATGTCTTTTTCTTATTTACAATAGAGGGTGATTCTTCTATTGTTATTAATGCCTACATTAATAGGAAGACCAATAATTGGCATCTTGGGTATGTCTTTCAGTGAATTTGGGGTCTCATTGATTTTCTGGATCAATACATTTTATCGCATGTGTACAGGGAAGGAAATGCTTTGGTAGATTGTTTAGCTAATGTTGGTTGTGATGGAAATATTCTTGATTCTTGCTCTTCAAATACTTTGCTAGAAAAGTTCCCTTACATTGTCTTGATCATTAAGTGTGATTCTTATCTTTTCTACTAGTTGTGAGTTGCTAAGTTTATGTTAGGTTGTTTAATGCCATTATGTGTGACCTATTTATGCATATCTAAATTATTAGTAGATATGGACTTAAGTAGTCAGGTATAATGTTTGTATTAACCATGGAAATATAGAGTTAGCAGTTGACAACTAGTGGGGAGGTTGATATGACACGTGAATGGGACTTGAGGTTTGAGGAGTTATTATGAATTATTATGTGGCTCTGTCATATGTACTTGGCATGCCTACATCATGAGCTAGTTATGTGGTGATTTCTAAGGTGGGCTTTTGGTTATTCTGTTGTACTCTAGATTTGTGTTTACTTTTTGACAGATGACATTTGGCTTGCCTTTTTATTTGGCATTATGCTATGAAATCTTTTATCATCTAAATTTGGTGGTTGATCTTAGGATTTTTCATATTTTATTTTCTTTTTTCTTAAGAGGCTTCGACCAGTTTTTTTATGAAGTTTTTTGTGAAATTTTAATATCTTTAATTTCCTTCTAGGTTTTAGTACTTCATATGTGCATTCTGATTCTTACATATTATGTGATGGATCTCGTATCTTTTTTTATAAAGATCATCATTGCATGCTTAAGCTTTTATTGTGTCGAGAGAAGGAGTCATTTTGGCTTTTTGGGATTTTTGGGTTTGAGTTTTGGTCTCTACATTTTGTGGGAGCTATTTTCCACTTTCAGTGGCAACACTATGTCAATTCACCCCAATTCTTTGGTAGGAGTTAGTTATCTAGTCAACATTTGCTCGACTTTCTCAGCATTACATATAGATTATTATCCAAGAAATTGTAGAGTGTTCTTGGAAACTGAAGAATGGGAATTGCCTTTTCTGGGTTGTATTAAAGATGATATGTTGGCAACTATATTTTACTGTGAGCGTCCACATATTTGAAGAGGAATTAAGAGAATTTTTGGACATGATATTCTTGATGTAACCCAATCTCGTTAAAGAATAATTAAAAATTTGACACGAGATAGATGTTCCAAAATACCATAACTCTTTGATTAAAACTTTTGCAACTCTACTCTGCCTCTATAATGAAATAAAACACCTATTTATTGCAATTCTAGAAATTACCATATTTGGTAAATTTTTGGGAAAATTTGATTTTTCCATTTTTGGTAATTTTTAAAACTCATCCTATGAATCTTTATTTTTCCCAGGAAAAGCCCCCAACTAAGGCAAGACGAATTGCCAACTAATCAATGAAATCAAAAATATGATTTTAGATTTATTACAAAAACAACTTTCTAAAAAAATTGGAAAAAATAGAAAAAGCCAAATTCAGAGGTCAAGACAAGATTTCAAGCTCTCAGAAAAATGTTGAAACAACCACCTATCAAGTTGAGCTCATCAACAATCCAAATAACTCCTTGCAATGCAATTGCCTGTAAATTTTTAGCCAAAACCCACATCCGAGTCAAAAGTTATGACCCCCAAAAGTATATCTCGACCAAAAGCCACATCTGAGTTAACAACCTTGACTCTCGAATGTCCCTGCATCATTCTCCCCTACTTGAAAAGAATGCATCTCCTACAAGTTTCAATCCTCAAACTGCTTCCATTTAGGCTCATCTAGCTTTTGCAAATCCCATTTCGTAATCTAGGTGCTATCTATTGGTGATAACCCTTCCTACTACATGAGATATCTATTGTAGTCACACTGGCAAGTCTGAACAATCTTCTTGTCTAGAATCTGTGCATCCTTTTCTCTTTTTTTGATGGGTATGGTGTGTGTCTAATCTACCACATGCTCCTTTTCAATAGAGGTATCATCACCATGGAAAGTATACAAATCAAAAATATTTAACATAGGAGATATATCAAGACCATTGGGGAGCTCTACCTCATGAGCATTATCATTAATCTTCTTCAAAATCTTGTAGGGACCAATTTTCTTATATTTAAATTTATGATAATTCCTGGTAGGAAACCTCTCCTTTCTAAGATAAACCATCACTAGATCCCTTGCACAAAAAACTCGATACCTTCGAGTAACATCTATAGAAGCTCTATACCGCTCAATGTTGTCCTGCAACATCTGTCTTACATCTTCCTGCAACTAGTAGAGCTACTTTATAAAGGCTTCTCCATCATCACTAACTTTGTCACCCAAGGGAAGCTACACCAAATTGTAAACACCCTAAGGGTTATGTCCATAAACAACTTGAAATGGTGACTTACCAGTTGACCTATTCACTAAGCTGTTATAAGATAATTTTGCCTAAGACAATGCCAAATCCCATTGTTTGGGGTTCTCTCCAAAAATACATTGTAATAGATTACCCAAACTATGATTGACAACTTCTGTTTGTCCATCAGTTTGTGGATGGTAAGCACCATTGAAATGTAATTTTGTTCCCATTTTCATCCATAAGGTCCTCCAGAAATGACTCAAGAACTTAATATCTTGATCAGAGATGATCATTTTTGGAACCCCATGCAATCTGACTATTTCAAAAAAGAATAACTTGGCCACCCTAGTTGCATCATTAGTTTTCTTAGAAGCAATGAAATGAACCGTTTTTCAGAATCTATCCACAACTACAAAGATAGAGTCATTACCTTGCTATGTATGTGGCAATCCCAATAAAAAATCCATACTCAAGGATGTCCATGGTCCTATTGATATTGGTAATGGCATGTACAATCTGGTGTTCTGGGAGTGCCCTTTGGCTACTTGACAAATTTAGCACCTCTCCACAAACCTAGTATATCTCACTTCATCTTTGGCCAATAGTACATATCTGCCACCAAAGCTATTATTTTATCCTTTCTGAAATGCCCAGCCATACCACTGCTATGAAATTTTTGAATAATATTTTTCCACATTGAGCCTACAATAACACACAACTGCTTCCCCTTGAATAAGTAACCATCTTGCACATTAGATACTCAGCTTGAATAGTGCCTATGTCCCCAAGTACTAGATTCTTCAATTGATCAACAACTTCCCAAAATTCACTATCAGATTCATGCAAGCCTTTGATTGCATCGAAGCCAACCACCTCTATTTCCATGATGGTCAAAAGAACAACCCATCTACTTAAGGCATTTGCAACTTGATTCTATTTCCCTGATTTATGCTTCAGAACAAAGGTAAACCCCTATAGGAAAGAAACCCACTTTGCATGTCTAGTGTTTAATTTCTTTTGTGTGTTCAAGTATTTAAGAGCAATATGGTTTGTAAACAACACAAATTCTTTGGCTACTAGATAATGCTTCTAGTGCCTCAAAGCTTGTACAACTGCATGGAATTCTATATCATATGTAGAATATTTCTTTCACACATCATTCAATTTTTCACTATAAAAGCCAATGGGCTAACCTTCTTGGCTAAGTAAAACACCAATGCCCACATGTGAGGCATCATAGTCCACTTCAAAAACTTTGTCAAAATCTTGTAGTGATATAATTAGAGCTTCACTAACCTTCTTCTTTAGGTATTGGAAACTCTCTTCAGCCTCTTTGGTCCATCAAAACTCCTGACCCTTAGTGTAGTTTGTCATAGGTGCTACAATGTTACTAAAATTACGAATGAACTTTCTATAGAAAGTAGTCAAGCCATAAAAACTTATCACCTCGGTGATACTACATGGACTATGCCATTCAAGAATGGCTGAAAATTTCTCTGGATCCATCTTGACACCATCTACAGAAATGACAAATCCTACAAAAACCAAGCTTTCTTGCATGAACCTACACTTCTTTAAATTAGCATAAAGCTTTTCTCTTCTCAATACCCCCAATATGATCCTCAAGTGTTGTAGATGTTCTTCCCTTCCCTTACTAAAAATCAATATATCATCAAAATAATCTACTACAAACTTACCAATGTAGGGACAAAACACAGTGTTCATGAGTCTCATAAA
Organism: Cupressus sempervirens; assembly: GCA_028749045.1. Classification (NCBI taxonomy): domain Eukaryota; kingdom Viridiplantae; phylum Streptophyta; class Pinopsida; order Cupressales; family Cupressaceae; genus Cupressus; species Cupressus sempervirens. The sequence goes on from CM053790.1 coordinate 147,005,751, forward strand.
AGTACTAGGTGTATTGGATAACCCAAAAGGCATAACCTTCCATTTATACAAACCATCCCTAGTTTTGAAAGTTGTTTTCCACTCATCCCCCTCTTGGATGTGGATATGATGGTATCCACATCGTAGATCAATCTTCGAGAAATACATCACTCCAGCAAGAACATCCATCATGTCATCTAGACATGGGATATGAAAACAATACCTGATGGTCATCTTATTGATGGCTCAACTGTCTATGCATATCCTCCATGTTCCATCTTTCTTTGGAGTTAATAATGCTATGACAGCACAGGGGCTCATGCTTTCCTACACTAAGCTCTTTTGTATAAGCTCAATCACCTATTTGTCTAGTTTTGCATGTTGTGTTAGACTCATTCTATATTTCACTTGATTGGGGAGACTTGCTCCTAGAATAAGATCAATATGATGTTGGATATCTCATTTTAGGTGAAGTCCATCAGGTAGCTCTTTTGGAATAACATCTGAATATTCTTCCAACACTACAACTACTTTTGGTGGTATAGTCAAGTCTTCCTCTTTCCCCTTTTGTACTACCAATGCATAACAACACCTTGTTATTTTCATCTCCTTGACAAGTTCCTTTTTAGACAACATACTTTCAATTTTTCCATCACCCTTGAGAGATAATAAGACTACCTTAGATCCATCCTTCCATAAGGTGTAAGTATTTTTTTCCCTATTATGAATAACCTTTCTGTCATATTGTTAGGGATGACCCAAGAGGACATGGCATGCATCCATCAAAATCACATCACACATAGCTCATCCTTATAGACCTTCCCTATGGAAAATTTAACAAGGCACCTCTTATCTACTGTAACTTCACTTCTCTTTTTAAACCATGCAATTTGATAAGGACGAGGGTGCTTTTCACACTAGAGATTTAGTTTATCCACCATTTCTTTAGAAGCCATATTCTCACAATTTCCTCCATCAATAATTACTTGACATACCTTTCCCCATAAGGTACACCTTGTCCTAAATATATTGGTCTTGAGCCATGAATCATCAATGCCTTTCTCCTCTACATCCTCCTTGGATAGAATAATCATTGTCCTTCTCATCATGGGACTTTCTCCCATATCTGGAGATACTTCTTATTCAGATTCATTATCAGCCTGGGCTAGGTTCACTCTAGATGACCCTCCTTGATTTCTATCCTATATGTTGAAATTAGAACACTCAAAAGCCCTGGGGCCTTCTTCTCCACACCTAAAACAAGTGAGAGACCTTCTCTAGTTTTCCTAGCCTCTTCCACTTCCATAGCGTCAACCTCATTGAAACCCCCTTCTTCTTTCTTGATTTGGAGGATCTTTCCTAGTGTCTATATTTTTTTCAAAACCTTGAAAACTCTCTCCCCAACCATTATTAGAAACTCCCCAAAAAGGAGTTGAGGTACCCCTTCAACCACCTCTGTTCCTTTGGTTATATTGCCTATTCTTCTTTTCTTCAGCCTTCAAAGCTAATTGGTAGGCTTCATCCATATTGTTAACACGATGAATGTTTGGTTCATCTTGAATAGAGAATTTTAGGTCATTCACATATCTAGCAGCCATCTCATTATCTTCTTGATGCTCTATGTCCATGGATAGCTTGTAGAACTCATTTGTATAGTCTTGCAATGATGACAAGTTTTGCTTCAAATTATGGAATCTGCGAAAGAGGGTTTGTGAATAATCCATGGGTAAGAATTTTTCTCTCAACTTTTTCTCCATATTGATCCATGTCTTAATCTTCTCCTTTTCATTTCTAACTCATTCCTTTTGGAGGTGATACCACCATATCATTGCATGTACTTTTAGTTTTCTACATGCAAACTTCATCTCTCATAGGCTTCCATTCAAAAAATTTCCCTATCTCATTCAACCAGTCTATTAGTTCTTCTGGCTTAAGACTACCAGCATTGTCTGAAATGTCAATCTTTATTGCTTCAGTCCTTTCTTCTAAAGCCTTGAGAACTCTATCTTCATAGCTCATTTCTCCCAATCTTTTGTCTAAATTTTCTCCCTCTTCATCAGATTCATTTCCTTTTTGTATTCCTTGATTATCTAGTCGCTCATTGAGTCATTCAATCTCCCTCTACATATCTAGTACCAATCTTTGCATCGACATGATCCCTCCTCTTCCTCTTCCTCTTCCTCTTCCTCTCCCAACCATCTTACTGCTCTGATACCAAATGATGTAACCTAATCTCATTAAAGAATAATTTAGAAATTGACACGAGACAGATGTTTTAGAATACCATAACTCTTCATTAAAACTTTTTCAACTCTACTCTACCTCTACAATGAAATAAAACACCTACTTATTACAATTCTGAAAATTACCATATTTGGTAGATTTTTAGGAAAAATAGATTTTTCCATTTTTGGTAATTTTTAAAACTCATCTTGTGAATCTTGATTTTCCCAAGAAAAGCCCCCAACTAAGGCAAGACAAATTGCCAACTAATCAATAAAATCAAAAATATGATTTCAAATTTATTACAAAAACAACTTTCTAAAAAAATTGGAAAAAACACAAAAAGCCAAATTCAGAGGTCAAGACGAGATTTCAAGCTCTAGAAAAAATGTTGAAATGGCCACCTATCAAGCTGAGCTCATTATCAATCTAAATAACTCCTAATGTAATTGCTTGTAAAATTTCAGCCAAAACCAACATCCGAGTGAAAAGTTATGACCTTGGAAGTAAATCTCAATCGAAACCCACATTTGAGTCAACAACCTTGACCCTCGAATGCCCCTGCATCAATTCTCTTTCCTCCTAGGAAAATATTAATTTATCCCTCTTAGATTTCGTTAGTTTTCTTGTCAAATGCCTTCGATTTGTTGAAGTCTCCATTTCATTTGGAGTTGATAGTTTCTAGAACTATCAAACCTAGTTTCTTGTAGGGTGGTAAGCTTGCTAAAGCTTGTCAAAAATATTATCTTTGGAGTGGTGCTTCTCTCATTGGGAGTTTATTTCACCATCATGCACTTCCCAGTAACCATGGTGTTTATGTGGTTTTTGAGAGCATCAAAAAAGCTTTAGTGAGGTAGTCTTTTCATGCAATTAAGGATGTGTTACAGAAATATGGTGATCACTTGCCTAAAATTTGTGTTAATAATGTGTATTAGATTAGGTTTGCCACTTTGGATCTTTTGGAGCATGACTCTTCTCAGGTATTTGTACCTCACTGATATCTCCTCCCAATTTTATTCCTGATCTTACTCTTAGCTTGGTAATTCTAATCCCATAGTAGGAGTCATGGAGGAATAAGATAAGCTATTATGGTGGATCTTTGATGAAAAACATGGCAATTATGATTGACAAGCTAGATGAATATGCAGGTGATTCATGTCAGGGTTTGGGTGGGCTGGAAACTCGGTGAGAGAGTATTGGGTTGGCTGCTCGGTAGGAACATGGTTTACATGTGGTTTCTTTAGAGGCTAGGGCAGACTCACATTCTGATAATTTGTGTTGTGTTGGTTTCCCAGTTGATGAGAAAGACTTAGCATTTTTGAAATCTTCTGGCCATTCACTATAATGGGTTCTTTGGGAAGGAGTCTAGAGGGATAGTGTAAAGTTGGGGAAGTTTTTTGTGCTGCAAGTCTGGGCAAATCGGGTGGGGGTTCAACCTACTTTTCTGCCTAGGGCTTTTGTGTTTAGAGGCATTTTGGGTCCTCACCCTTCTTTTGGTGTCCATCCTAGTAAGTCTTCTATTGGTGTTCTTGGCCCTCATCCTTCTCATAATGGTAAGTGTCATCAGTTTCATGTTCAAAAGTTCAAGTGTAAGAAGCTTTTTGTTTGTCAACCCCCTTTTGACATTTTCCAAGATTTGTAGCTTGTGTCACTGGGTAGTCCAGTTCCATAGTTTGTGTCTTCTCCTAACAAGAACCTATTTCAAAAGCCCTCCCTTTCTCAGCCTTGTCAAGCTCTCTTCACTCCAAAAGTTGGGGGTTTGTGCCATAATTTTCTTTTGTTGCCTTCCCAGGATCAAGATTTGCATGTGTCAATTCAAGGTAGCTCGTATCGTCGACTGTCCAAGCCTAGGGTCATTTTTCCTCTTGATCTGAGCAGGTTGAGGGTGGAGTTGTTGCATTCATTTGTGCTTATTCATATGCTCCAGTATTTGGTGGAGTTTGTGACTTTTCTTTCTTGGGAGCTAGCTGTTATTGGGTGGGCCTGGCAGAGTTATTTTTGTTTGATAAGGATTCTCTAGCCTTTGTTGTGATTTTTTATTCCCTTGACCATAAAGTAGATGTGCATATGTTTAAGGGTTGGTTCTGTAAAGGGATCGACATTACTACTATAGTATGGATGCCCCATTTTGATGTTTTGAAAAATCTATGGCCTTTTTATCCTCAGTGAGTTGTGCTTCTGAATCTTTCGTTGGAATACAAAGATCTGTCTTTGGTTGAGATTATTGCAAATACGTTGGGCATTTTTGTTAGGAATGACTTGGTTCCATTTGTTTGGCCACATCTGGTTGTTAGTGTTTGTATCCTTCTGTAGAAGAGGGAGCCTTTTCTTTCAGACATTGCAATTTGCTTGAAATTTGGCACATGGGTATAGCAGATTCAGTATTTGGAGGCAGCCATTATTACCAATAATGCCAATTCTTTGGGTCATTTTTGCACCAATGCCAAAATTTTCTCCTGCTATCACATGAGATATGTCAATGTTTTAATTCTGATCCAAAGTTGTGTTTGTTTGATTGTCATCAGTCGACTTCAGAATCTCATCCTTTGCAGTTGGTTCCTGTCAATCACAGTTCTTTCTATGATGTTGGTTTAGTGGAAGAATTTGATGCATCTTCTCCTTAGCTTGATTTGGGCCAAAGATCTAAGGTACAAGTTTCATCAGCCATTCTTGAGGTTATCCCTATTTTCTCACTTACTCATTCTTCACTTTTCTCATTTCCTTTTTCGGATATGGATGGTAGGTTTTCTCTTTCTTGCTCTTTTTCTTTTTTTGGTGAGCTTGATCTTTCTTTTGGTGAATCTTTAGTTTCCACTGTTTCTTGTTTGCTTATCTCTTCCTCTAATTGGGTTGATCACCCCATGGTAAGTCAAGTGTTTCCTCTTATGGAAGAGTAGGGTATCATTCAGAACTTGATATTTTGTAGTCAGCCCTTTGTCCTTGTTTCATCCTCTTCTATTTCTTTGTTTGCTAGCCAAGATACTCATCTATGGTCTAGCAGTGTCATTATCTTGGTTGCAGCTCAGGATCATGATGATATTTCTTTGGAAGAAGGTATGTTAATGAATGAAGATTTTGAGAAAAAGTCTCCATCTATTGCCAATTGCTTCAATTTTTCTCAAGAATTATCCATTTTGCAATCAGAGAGCTCTCTTATTTTGGTGTCTCCTATGTCATCCATTAAAAAACTGAAGAGAAGGGTTTGTAAGCCTCTTTCTTGTAAGGTTAAGGAAGAAATTGAAGCTAGTATTCAATCAACTCTTCTAGAGACTTTTTTGCCTATAATTCGAACCAGGAGTGCGACACACTCTCCTACATCATTATGAGGATTATGTCTTGGAATTTTAGGGGTTTAAATTCCCCTAACAAGAGTAGTAGGATTAGAAAGTTTATCTTATCCTCTCAGGTTGTAATCATTCTTCTTCAAGAGTCTAAACTCTCTCAGGAGTCTTTTGTTAAATTTTCTAGTTGTTGGCCTTCTTGGTGTAGACACCTAAAAACCTTTAGAAAATAAAGTATTTTTATTTTCTGAAAAAGTCCTGATGACATCATCATTTATTAATTAATTAATTAATTAATTAATTAATTAATTTTATGCCATTAAATCCCTTTATCTTAATTAAAAATATTTAATTAAGGAATCCCTCCCAAAAATGTTTAAATCTTATTTAAACATTATTTCCTTATTTATTAATTATTTAATTAATAAATTGACCAAAAATCCTAAAATAAATAAAAAATTTATTTTTTGCCCAAAACTTGGCCAATTTCCTTAAGACCACTAACCTCTTCCAAAATCTTCTAATCCTTCTTTAATTTTAATTAAAGGCTAATCCCATCATTTCCTACCCCTAATCCCAACTCAAAATATTTAATTAAGATTAAATATTAATCCTTATGTTTATTAGTTTTAATAAATATCTCCTCAACCCAAACCCTTGAAATAAATAAAACTTTATTTATTTCCTAAAAATCTAATTTATCCTCACCCTAAGAAGTTCTAGACTCTTCTAGAAAGTCTTCATCCTCATCCTAGGAAATTCTAGACTATTCTAGAAAGTCTTTATCCTCATCCAAAGTCTAGACTCTTCTAGAACATGTCTTTAAACCTAATCCTAATCCCCTCCTAACCTTGTCACATTCCCTAAATATGGGTTAAAACTTACTAACCCAAGCCAAAGTTAACAAATATCTCCTCCTTCACCCACCCTCATTAAATGACATCCACTTGCCTATACCTAAGCTAATCCTAAACCATCCTAATCCATCCTCTAATCATTTGCACAAGCCTAAACAAGCTTAAAACCTTCCTAATCAAGTCCAAGTCAAAATTTCTCTCATCACCCTCAAAATATCTCAACCATAAAACTTTATGAAGTCCACTAGGTCATAAATGACTCTTACAAGCCCTTTTATTGCTCTTACAAGTCATTATGAGGGTCTTTATGAAGATTTTATCCCTTGAGCCTCCTTTGTTGACTCATCCTTCCCCTTTCCTCCATCCTCTCACCATGTGACATGTGGCACTCCTTGATTGGCTATAAGGAAGCACAATCCATGTGCTCTCCTCTCATGCAATCTGAGCCCTCCATGAGCTTTTTCCCATCCTTGCATCTTAGCCCTCAATCCCTCAAGCCTCTTGCCTATAAATTGGATCCTTCCCCTTTGCAAAATAACACAATCCATGAAGTAAAGTTATAATGCTATTTTGAGAGCCAAATCCATACTAAAGCCATCTATCCACACCAAAAATCCACAATCATCCATTGAAGCCTTTGGAAGCATATTGAGCATACATCCTATCCATTTAGATAAAGCTACTCAACAAGAGAGCTTCTTATTGAGAGAGTCCATTAATGGCTCATATTCTCAATTGAGAGCTCATCTTAGTCTATCTTGAAGTTTATGAATTTTGTTTAGTTTGTAGAAGCTTTATTTAAATTTGGTTTCTATTAGCATACTAACATTGCTCATATACACTTGGGAGTTAGGTTGTGTTCCTTCTTTTGCTTCTGGAGGTCTTATTATTTTGTGGAAAAGTAAGTGTATTTTAGGAGTTATTCTAGTGTCAAAGTCTAATTGGCAACTCATTGAATTCAAATGGTTTGATGTTAAGTTTTTTTATTTTTAATGTCTTTGGGCCTTCTTCAGCCCAAGATAAATTAATTTTATGAGAATTAGTCATTGATCAGATTAGTAAAATTGATGACTTCCCAGTTGCTAGCAGGGGCAATTTTAATACCATTTCATTGCTGAGTGAAAAAATTGGGGTTAATGATACTGCTCAAAGGGTCATAGAGGAGTTCAATTTTTTTTTATCTAGGATAATGCCTTGTTTGATGTTCCTTTTTTGAATAGAAGTTTTGCTTGGTCTAATCATAGATTTTCTTCTCCTATCTCCTCTAGATTGGATAGATTTTTTAATTTCTCAAGAGATAAAACTTCTGAATTTTTCTCTTTCTACTCAAATTATGTGTTCTTTAGAATTTAATCATTTTCCTATCTCTCTTGAGTCGAATAACCAGATTTTCTAAAGCATGGTTCTTCCTTTAAGTTTGAAAGTATGTGGTTCACTCATCCCCATTTTCTCCAACTGCTTCGACAATGGTGGATTAGTGCTCCCTTATGTAAAGGTAACAAAATGTTCCAATTTTCTAATAAGCTTAGTTTCGTGAAATCCAAAATTAGCATATGGAATAAAGGAGTATTTTAAAATGTGTTTCATGAAAAGAATTGGATTGAAAATGACTTAAGATTATTTTAGATCATGTTATGAATTTTGGGATAGATGTAGAGGTAGCAGAAAAACAAAAAACCGTCCAATGTTATTGGGAAAGATTATGTGCAAGGGAGGAGATTTATTGGAGGTAGAAATCTCGTGAATTATGATTAAAAGTGGGAGATAGGAATATGAAGTTCTTTCATGCTTCTGCTAAAATTAGGAAAGCTTCTTCATCTATCTTGGCCATTAAAAGTGTTTCAATAGGGGATACTTTGGTATCGCAACAAGACATATGTAATGAGGATGTTGAATACTTCAAAAATTTACTTGCTTTTGGTGAGACCCTGAGAGATAATAGGGGTGATAGGAATTTGTTATTGCATTCCATCCCATCTTTAGTTACTAACTCAGACAATGACAATCTTATGAAGCCTTTTAGTTTTGAAGAGATCTGCTCTATTATTTTCTGTATGGCTCCTAAGAAAGCCCTAGGTCCTGATGGATTTGCTATTCTTTTTTATCAAAAGTGTTGGGATGTGGTTAGTTTTATCTTCTAATGGTTGTAGAGAAATATTGTAAGAGAGAATATATTCTTAAAAGATTTAACAAAATGAATCTCTCTTTGATTCCTAAGTTGAAATCTCCTCAATCATTTGTAGATTTTAGGCCCATTGCACTATGCAATTCCATTTATAAGATCATAACTAAAGCTATATACCTCAGGCTCAAATATTTAATTCCTAGACTAGTCTCCCCTCAAAAAGGAGGTTTTGTTTCAGGTAGGGATACATCTGACGGGGCTCTTCTTTCTCTAGACGTTCTACATACTATTGAAACTTATCAAACATCTTTGTTTGTTGCTAAGTTAAATATGATGAAAGCCTATGATAAAGTGGATTGGGCTTTTCTCTTGGCAGTTCTCTCCAAGTTTGGTTTTTCGGTTCCCTAGTGTAAATGAATTAAGAAGTGCCTTTCTAGGGCTTCTTTTGTAGTCATAATCAATGGCATTCCTTCTCTCTATTTCCAAGCTACTCAAGGAGTTTGATAGGGGGATCCACTTTCTCCTTTCTTATTTATTATTATGGCTGAAACTCTTAGTAGATATATACTTAGACAAAATTTGTTAGCTAATTGAAAAGGTATAACTATAATGAATTCAAACGTCTTTTTCACACATAAATTTTTTGCTGATGACATGCTTCTTTTTGGTAGATCTTCTATTAGTGAGGCCAGGTATATTAAGCAGATTCTAGATACATATACTAATGGGTCTAGACAAGTCATTAATCCAAATAAGTCTAATTTTTTTAATGCTCTTTACACCTGATTTAGTTAAGAAAAGAATAATTAACATTCTTGGATTTTCGGTGGATGATTTACCATCATTTTACTTGGGGATTATGTTCTTCATGGGTCTAGTGAAACCTTCATTCTAGGATAATGTGATAGATAGATTAACGTGTAGGATCTTAGTCTGGAATGCAAGATGTCTTTCTCTTTCTGGTAGAATTTTATTGATCAAAAGAGTTCTTCTGGCTATCCCTAATTATTACATTTCAATTCTCAAAGATCCATAATCTATTATTGCTCAAACTAAAAAAATCATTCTCTTTTTCCTTTGGTCATCTGACATGAATAATGCTAGAAAGATCCCTCTAGTATCCTTACAAAAACTATCCTCAAGCAAACTTTTTGGAGGGGTTGGTGTGCATAATGTTTCTTTGAGGAATAATGCTTTTGGGGGGAAACTAGTTTGGAATATGTATTCCAAATCCTAGTCATTATGGTGTCAAATTATGCAAGCCAAATATTTAGATTCATCTTATGCTCATAGAATCTTTACTATTTTCAATCCTCCATTAGGGTCACCTAGTTGGAACTTTATGATGTCATCTAGACAAGTAGTCACCAAGTTTTTATCTTGGCAGGTTCATTCTAGCTTTGATGTATTCTTTTAGAAGGACTCTTGGAATGGATGCCCTTCATTGTGTCAAATTCCCTCTTTGAAGGAGGTTATGGAGGTATCGTCTCTAGTCTGGGGGGATCTTTTAGTGGATTATGTCGACATTGTATCAGTATGTTGGAAAGATCCTTTTTCTCTTCCTATTGGAAGAAAGTTGGCTAGGAATCTAGCTGATATTTTTGTAAACAAATTGGATTTTTTGTCCAAAGGTTGTGATAGACTTGTGTGGTGTCCTACCAAAAGTGGTTTGTATTTTTTTAAATCTAGATATGAGGCCCTCTTGGGTATGTCAGAGCAGCATGTTTCTCATTGATCCTTTATCTTTTATTGGGATAAATGGGTTCTACCAATAGTTGGAGTTTTTTTTCGGTTGACCATCTAGGGCAGAATTCTTATTAGTGATAGACTAGGAAAACTTCATATAGCTGACCCATTTAAATGTGTTTTGAGTGGAATTCATGATGAATCAGTTGATCATCTTTTTGTGCATTGTCAATTCTCTCTGCAATGCTGGCACTATGTCTTGGGGAATCTATCTATCTTTTTTCCTTTTCCCAAATCTTTATGGAAGTTGTTCCAGTCTTGGTCGGTACTATTTACTAATTCAATATTTGCTTGCTTATGGATTATTTTTCCATCATCAATTATATGGTCTATTTGGTGGGAACGGAATAAGAGAATCTTTAGAAAAGAGGTTGTTGATGTGAGCCTCGTGATTGCCATAACTGAGTTGCTTATCTCTGAACTAGTGATTAATTATGTTTTTGGTCATTTTAATAGTAATGGCATATTTTCATCTTGGAATAGTTTAATAGTTTCGTCTTGGAAGCATATATCACTTCCATCATCACCTGTGTTTCCATGAGTTAGATCTATTCCTATTTTTAGAAAGTCAATTCAATGGAAGCCTCCTAATTCATCCTTTGTCATGCTAAATTTTGATGGGTCATCTAGAGGGAATCCTAGTGATTCAAGTATTGGGATTTCTCTGAGAAATCATCGTGGAGATGTGCTAGCTTTTTATTCAATACCTATTAGTTTTGGCACTAATAATGTGATAGAATCAACTGCTTTGTTAGAAGGTTTGATTTTGGAAAAGAAAATGTCTTTTTCTTATTTACGTATAGAGGGTGATTCTTCTATTTTTATTAATGCCTACATTCATAGGAAGACCAATAATTGGCATCTTGGGTATGTCTTTCAGCAAATTTGGGGTTTCATTGATTTTCTGGATCAATACATTTTATCACATGTGTACAGGGAAGGAAATGCTTTGGCAGATTGTTTAGCTAATGTTGGTTGTGATGGAAATATTCTTGATTCTTGCTCTTCAAATATTTTGCTAGAAAAGTTCCCTTACATTATTTTGATCATTAAGTGTGAGTCTTATCTTTTTTTCTATTTGTGAGTTGCTAAGTTTATGCTAGGATGTTTAATGTCATTATGTGTGACCTATTTATACATATCTAAATTATTAGTAGATATGGACTTAAGTAGTCGGGTATAATGTTTGTATTAACCATGGTAATATAGAGTTAGTAGTTGATAGCTAGTGGGGAGGTTAAGATGACGCGTGGATAGGACTTGAGGTTTGAGGAGTTATTATGAATTATTATGTGGCTCTGGCATATGTACATGGCATGCCTACATCGTGAGATGGTTATGTGGTGATTTTTAAGGTGGGCTTTTGGTTACTCTGTTGTACTCTAGGTTTGTGTTTATTTTTTGACAGATGGCATTTGGCTTGCCTTTTATTTGGGATTATACGGTAAAATCTAAATTTGATGGTTGGTCTTAGGATTTTTCGTATTTTATTTTCTCTTTTCTTAAGAGGCATCAACCATTTTTTTTATGAAGTAGTTTGTGTGAAATTTAAATATCTTTATTTTCCTCCTAGGTTTTAGTACTTCATATGTGCATTTTGATTCTTACATATTATGTGATGGATCTCGTATCTTTTGTTATAAAGGTCATCATTACATGCTTAAGCTTTTATTGTGTCGAGGGAAGGAGTCATTTTGGCTTTCTTGGATTTCTGGGTTTGAGTTTTGGTCTTTGCATTTTGTGGGAGTTGTTTTTCGCTTTTCATGGCAGCACTATGTCAGGCCGCCCCAATTCTTTGGTAGATGTTAGTTATCTAGTTGAAATTTTCTCAACTTGCTTAGCATTACATATGGATTATTATCCAAGAAATTACAGAGTGCTCTTGGAAACTGAAGAATGGTAATTTCCTTTTCTGGGTTGAATTAAAGATGTTATGTTGGCAACTATCTTTTACTGTGAGTGTCCACATATTTGAAGAGGAATTAAGAGAATTATTGGACATGATATTCTCTTTCTTCTTAGGAAAGAATTAATTTATCCCTCTCAGATTCTATCAATTTTCTTGTCAAATGCCTTCGATCTGTTACAGTCTTCGTTTCATTTGGATTTGATAGTTTCTAGATTTATCAAACCTAGTTTTTTGCAAGGTGGTAAGCTTGCTAAAGCTTGTTAGAAATATGATCTTTGGAGTGGTGCTGCTCTCATTAGGAGTTTATTTCATCATCATACACTTCTTAGTAACCATGGTGTTTATGTGGTTTTTGAGAGCATCAAAAAGGCTCTAGAGAGGCAGTCTTTTCATCCAGTTAAGGTTGCGTTGTAGCAGTATGGTGATCACGTGCCTAAAAGCTATGTTAACAATGTGCATCCAATTTTATTTTCCATTTTGGATCTTTTGGAGCATGATTCTTCTCAGGCATCCATACCCCCACTGATATCTCCTCCCAATTTCATTCCTAATCTTACTCTTAAGCTTGGTAATTCTGATCCCATAGCAGGAGTCATGGAGGAAGAAGTTGTTATGGTGTTATTTTTTTCTATGTGGTTTTGTCTATATGATTTGCACAGGTTGTAGCATGGAGCTTTTCAACAGTTAGATTAGCAATTCAATTGGTGCAAAGGTTTTTGATTTTTGTAGTATCTCTTTGGCAGTTTATGACTTCATTTTTGAAGATACTACACCTTCCTGCCAAAGTTTTATCAAAGATAATTATGTGTTTATTTGTATATTATGGTCAGATGGTTGTGTTAGGTTTTCTTTCTCCTTCTTCTATCTATTGTAAATTGGAGGTATCATTCCTAAAATATTATAACCTTGTTTGATAGCTTATCATTATCTATCTTTTTTCTTATTGATGGGATTATGAACGAAGTTTTTCTTCTTGGTTCTTTTCTCCAGGAGCTCCTTATGTTAGAATCAAAGTATATGTAAAAAAAAATATATATATATATACATATATATAGATATATGTATATGTATATATATATATATGTATATGTATATGTATATGTATATATATATATCTATATATATAGATATATGTATATGTATATACATATCTATATATAGATATATGTATATGTATATACATATCTATATATAGATATATGTATATGTATATACATATATATACATATATGTATATACATGTATATATATATGTATATACATGTATATATATATATATATATGTATATATATGTATAGATATATATATATATATATACATATACATATATATACATATATCTATATATATATATATATACATGTATATACATATATGTATATATGTATGTATATATGTATGTATATATGTATGTATGTATGTATGTATATCTGTATATATCTATACATACATATACATATACATATACATATATATATGTATGTATATATATACATGCATATACATATACATATACATATACATATACATATACATCTATATATATATATATATATATATATATATATATATATATATATATATATATATATATAAAGTGGTTGTGCCACCTTTTTTTTATAAAAAGATAAGCTTTTATGGCACTATTTTTGTCTATGTGGTTTTGTCAATATGATTTGCACAGGTTGTAGCATGGAGCTTTTCAGTAGTTAGATTAGCAACTGAATAGTGTGTATATATATATATATATATATATATATATATATATATATATATATATATATATATATATATATATATATGTATGTATGTATGTATGTATGTATGTATGTATGTATGTATGTATGTATGTATGTATGTATGTATGTATGTATGTATGTATGTATGTATGTATGTATGTATGTATGTATGTATGTATGTATGTATGTATGTATGTATGTATGTATGTATGTATGTATGTATGTATGTATAGACATATATATATGTATATATATACGTACATATATACATATATATATATACATACATATATGTATATATATATATATAAAGTGGTTGTATAAATATATATATATATATATATATATATATATAAAGTGGTTGTGCCACTTTTTTATAATAAAAGGATAAGCTTTTATGGCACTATTTTTGTCTATGTGGTTTTGTCAATATGATTTGCACAAGTTGTAGCATGGAGCTTTTCAGTAGTTAGATTAGCAACTGAATTGGTACAAAGGTTTTCAATTTTTGCAGTATCTCTTTCGCAATTTATGGCTTCATTTTTGAAGATACTATACCTTCCTGCCAAAGTTTTATCAAAGCTGATTATGTGATTATTTGTATATATTAGTTAGATGGTTATGCTAGGTTTTCTTTCTCCTTCTTCTATCTATTGTAAATTGGAGGTATCATTCCTGGGATATTATAACTTGGTTTGATAGCCTATCATTCTCTATCTTTTTTCTTATTGATGGGGTTATGAATGAAGTTTTTCTTCCTGGTTCTTTTCTTAGGGAGCTCCTTATGTTAGAATTAGAGTATATGTAAAAAATAAAAAATAATATATATATATCAAGTAGCTCTACCACCTTTTTAAGAAAAACAAAAAATTCTAAAATGAATCAACTTAAATTTAAAATTAAAAAAACTAAAAATCTAGACTTAATGTAATTTTCTATATTAATCTAAAAATGTAAGTATTTCTGTTCTATTTTATGTTTTTGCATGCATATCATTTCAAATTGTAATTGATATGAAAATAATCTTTCTATATTTTTCCTATAAACAACATTTCTAATAATAAAATATAGATATAAATGCAATCTTTTTATTTTATTTTTCAAATTTTTTTCTTCTATTATCTTTTTGCATTTCAAATTTTAATTTAAAATAATTATATATATTTTTTATTTTGAGAGAAAGCAATAAGTAGTTAAATCATGAATCTAAAATCAAAATTTACATATAAATTGATTATTATTATTAGGATTTATAAAAAGCATGAATCATTGCCAAGATATTTGATAATAAATATAATGCAATTTCAAGATCTTTCATAAACAACATAGATTTACGAGTACATGGCATTTGGAGATAGATAGATAAATTTGCAAATAAAACCTAGCCTACCAAAAATAATTTGAGCATGAAATTGAAACAAACCTACAATTGCATGAAATTGAGAAAAACGTATAACTAATATGATTTAGTTCTATTCACAGTTATTTGATGCCATGCACTAGTAAATAAACTTGTGGCATGATAATCCCTGCATATATGAAAAATAACAATGAACATGTACAAAAAGAGAAAATAACAAAAATTGTTGATAAGAAAGAAAATACAATAGAACCTTCACGATGTTTGAAATGGGAGAAAAGCATAGGTTAATTAATAAAATGCATAAATTAAATAGATGAGAAATTATAAACTTATGGAGAAGAAATAAAAATTAGAAACTTTCCCACAAGATTGACAATTCTAATGGAAACTTCAATTTTTAAAAATGAGTTCTTTTTACATTAAAAAAAATCATACAACCAAGAAGTTTTACAACATTTCTGTCCAGTCTTACAACATTTCCATCAAAAAAAACAAATTTAGGAGCAAAGCTACCACAATAAGCCTATCAGCTTAAAAATGAGTTTGAAGTTTGTTGTGAGATGCAAAAAATCAAGGGAGTGTTATGATCTTATCAAGAAACACTCTATAGTGTAGAAGACTCTTCAAATGAAGACTCGAATCTGGACTTTAAGACAATCATCATGAAGTGAGAAGTTTGTGAAGGACAAAATGTCTTCCCAAGTCCCCAAGCTCAAAAAGGACATATACACATAACCATTTTAAACTGAACAGAGCTAATATTTGTAACAATGTAATACAAGGGTATGCCCCTTCTTTCCTACTAGTGCCCATTTGAATGAAGACTCTTAATATTTTTTGGTTTTTATTTTAATTTCTATATAATATACAAGACTTTGGCCTTTTATCAAAAATAATTTAAAAAAAATAAAAATACATAGAAAAATGTTAAAAATAAAATTATGCTACTTTTCTTGATAACAACTTCTCAAACAAATCACTTAGAATTGGTCATTTGACATATTGATAAAGAGGTTGATATCCAATTTATCAAATACAAAATAGATTTTACAATTCTATAACAATAAATTTTATTTTTATTTATAATAAAAACCCATATCTCTATTCATGTATAAATAATAATAAAATAATACAAATATATTTTTTAATTATAAATATATATTTTTGTGCCATTTGGGTGAACAACCTTAATAATTTTGTCGAAGAATAAAGACATTAAATATTTTTAAAAATGAATGGTAGACAAATTTGAATTATGATACAAATATGTGAAAACACAAGTTAATGACTTCATTGGGAAAAAATGAGTCTTTTAATTCATAATGTTAAACATGAAGAAACACCAAAAAAGGGCATGATATGTATCTTTTGTTATACTCAATTCTCATTCAATGTGACATTGGTCATTAATCTAGCAGGATTAGATTTTTTTGAAAAGAGGGGTGAAATGTTAATTTTTCTTACAATTTTTTTTATTGCACTAAAAATACCAATCTTGTGAACACATGCATTTCATTGGAAGCCTCTTCTAAGAAATGGTCTTGTCTCTTCAGGCTTGAACTATTAATATTACGACACAAAGTACATTTGGAAATATTTATGCGCCCAATATTTCAAATTTGTATTTGAGTAAGGATTTAGGTTTTTCTTACTAGTTCTTTCCCTAAGGAGCTCATGAACTAGATTTTTATTAATAAATGTAAATGTGGTCTTATCCACTTTGCCTTTAAAAAATAAAAGTAATTTATTATTTTATGTCCTCTAGAATACAAAATATTTTTTTACAATCTATTAGATTAAATGAAGAGTATGGAGAAATATTACATGGTTGTACTTCATTTAAAATGATACTGTCATCTAATGTCTAAGTTGGATTTGTTTACACATAAAGCACAAGAAAGAACTATATAGAAGAAATGAAAAAACCACAAAGGAGGAAAAACATTATAAAATAATAATAATAAATAAACTACATACAATTAATACTATAAAAGTCCACATGCAAAAGGGACAAGTCCTAGAAGCAAAATAGGAAATAGCCAAGGAAGCCCTTGGCTATTTTGAAACTATCTTGAACGAAGACTCATCCTGTCAAGATCAATCAAAGTTTCTAAAAACTATCCCTAATAAGGAAAACAAGATGCTACTTAATAAACTCTCAAAGGAAGAAGTAACGAAGGTTCTTTTTAAGATGAATCCAGATAAAGCCCCATGACTAGATGGCTTCCCAACTTTCTTTTTTCAAAAATGTTGGCACTTCATGGGTGATGAAATTAGAGAGGCCCTTGAGAGTATTAGGAACTTTGGGGATATTCTCAAAGAAATTAACAACACCTTCTTAGTGCTTGTCCCTAAATCTGACCAATGTAAAGATTTTAAAGATTTCAAACCTATAGCCCTTTGTAATACTCTCTACAAACTATTAACTAAGACTTTGGCATCTAGGCTCCAATAGTTCCTCACCATGCTCATCAGTGAAGAACAGTCTAGATTTGTCCAAGGAAGATCGATCTATGATGGTATGATTATTGTATAGGAAACAATACACTCACTAAAATTAAGTAATAAGATAGGGATGCTAGTTAAACTAGATATTAGTAAAGCCTATGACAAAGTAAATTGGAGATTTTTGTGTAAATGCTTGTAGGCTTTTGGTTTAATTGCAAAAGCCTAGATTAACTTAATTTTTGAATGTATATCTACACCTAAATTTTTGGTACTAATTAATGGTACCTCGAAAGGTTTATTTTCCCCTTCTAGAGGAATTAGATAAGGAGACCCCATATCTCCCTTCGTTTTTATTTTTCTCTAGAAGCATTGGGCATATTTTTGAAACAAAAGTTGGAATCATCCCTTAAAGGGCTCAAGATATCCAATAATAGAAAACCTAAAACCCACCAATAATTCATAGATGATACCTTACTCTATGGAGAAGCTAGTGTAAAGGAAGCTAATATAGTTAACTCTACACTTACAAACTATATAAAGGTATCTGGTCAAGAAATTTATAGAATAAAATATGAAATTTTCTTCTTCAACACAGAGGAAGAAACACAAAAAAGAATCAACTTAACCCTATTGACATTATAGTTAAGTTTGTTTATTAGTGACACACACACTTAATCAAGTGGTTAGCAGCTACCGAGCTTATCTTGCAGTCTATAGTGTTAACCAAAGTAATTTAGGCTATACCACGTTCTACGGTTGTTATCAAGTTCTAGGAATAATATTCAATTTGCATCAAGCAGTATCTACCAAGTTGGTGACTATCAGTGTAAATTGAGTTTCATAGTGTTTATTGAGTCTCTCAATGCAAACCAAGTTTTCTAGTGCTTACCAAGTTTGTAGCTTCAGCAATGTGAATCTAGTGTTGACCAAGCCATACAGTGCTAAACAAGTGATTCAATTTATACCAAGCTCGCAGTGATAGTGTTGACCGAGCTATGCAATGTCAATCAAGTGATTCAGTTTATATGTCAAGTTTTGCAGTGTTC
Organism: Cupressus sempervirens; assembly: GCA_028749045.1. Lineage (NCBI taxonomy): Eukaryota > Viridiplantae > Streptophyta > Pinopsida > Cupressales > Cupressaceae > Cupressus > Cupressus sempervirens. The sequence goes on from CM053790.1 coordinate 147,024,468, forward strand.
ACTGAGTCACTAGTGTAGACCAAGTTCAGACTACTTGGAAGTGATTAGTATGATCTGAGCTTTTACGTCTACCGATTGCATGACAATGCCAAGCATTCACAATGGGTGCCAAGTGTCAGAACCTCACCAACTTTGTCTTCAAAACCTGAGTACCTATAGTTGGGATGACTTTGTGTATTTTGGTGAAACTTGTATTGTAGTTGACTTTGATGAATTGTAAACTAGTTGATATATGTGTAATATATTGTATCACATCCAAACATATAACATGGAATATTTAGAAGACACACTAAGAAAAAAAAGTGTGAAGTAAGAAGGCTAGAAGCAGTATAAGGAGAAACAAAGATTTATCCATCACACCAAGGTGATCATAACACTCCAAAGGAATCTCATTCAAAAAATCAAAGTTGCAGATTAGAGATCAGCCACTAGTTCATCCTAATAGGTAGAGCAACTAAATCTTTTCACAAGGTAGACTTAAAAGTCTTTTGTAAATCTCTTTACGAAGTGCATACTTCATTGGATGTTTGTAAATCCTTTTGCAAGGTGTACCTAGCAGTCCTTATTGCTCCTAATAGGGAAAATCATCAAAAGTGATCATTGTAATCCTTAACAGGCCAAATTTATACTACAGTACTAAAGCTTGTGGTATCATCCCCACCCCAGTTTTACTTTTTATTTGGAAGGTTTTTGGGTCACCATATTGTGTGTCAAAGTGTTATGAATGTTTTAATGCTTTTAGGTTTTCATATATATGCAATTAGATCAGAATACATATGAAGGATTAATTGGTGAATTAAGATTAAATTTTATTAATTATTGATTCATCCCTCTCCTCTCAGTAACCTAGCCTATGTTATATTTTCAACAATTGGCATCAGAGTTTGTGGTTCTCAAAGAAGAAATTTAATAGCTTGACCAAAGATCAGAGGCAATGGAAGTATTCAGACTTGATAAGGCTATTGATAATGAAAAGCTAGATTTAGAATTGGCTATTGGGCAAATTAAGAAAGCAAAGGAGCAACTCTCTTAATCCCTAAAAAGAAGAAAAGATCTTACAATATAGATGAATGACAAACTCCACACTAAAGAAAGAATTGAAGATATCCATTTAGAAAGTAATTCAGATGAAGCTAATGAAGAAATCAGAGAACTATTAGAAAAGAATGGTATACTTCAAGAAGAAGTAAGAAAGTTGAAAAGAGAACAAGAAATTCAGTCAATAAGATTGTGGGAAGTCATGGAAGAGAAAAAAAAAGATAAAAGAAGAATTAGAAGGAAAGAATAACGAAATTCAACATCTATCCCTTCGACATGTAGACTTCATTGGTTAGCTTACTAATGCAAATGAAGAGATCATGAATCTAAGATCAAAAAATGAAAGATTGCAGAATGATCTAAACACTAAAAAGCAAACCAATGAGATGATGATGAAATCTCAAATAGACATGAATCAATTAAATGAGCAAATTCAATACATATAGAAAGGCAAAGCAAGAATTGGAATACAAAAGAAGGTGAATCATCCAAGCAAGGAGCTCAAAAGAATCAAAGACCTACTTGCAATCAATGTGGTAAGTTAGGTCATACATCAAACAAATGTTGGACTAATGGTAAAGCTAAATTCAATGGAAAATGCTACAATTTCAATAAGCATGGTCATAGAGCTAATGAATGTAAAGAGAAATGTAAATTTGAAGGCAAATGTCACAAATGCAAGAAGCATGGGTAGAAATCTTCTAAATACAAAACTAAGATATTGAATATGATAGAATAGGTTGTAAAAGCTATATTTGGTTGGGACTACAACACTTGGTGCAGATGTCACTACTATGGAGAATTTGGACACATTGGGATAAATTGTGTAAAACATCACATGAGGACAAGAGACACCACTAGAAGATGTTTCATTTGTACAGAACTTGGACACCTCACCAAGAACTGTATGAGCACTGGAAGAATTGAAGATGAAAAGAAAGCCAAGGCTAATAACATCAAAAAATAGATGAGACAATAGTGGATTTCAAAATCTTTTAAGAATGCACGTCTGAGAAATGAAGCATAGGTCACTCAAGAATTGGGTGACTCAAGCATTTCTACTTGATCACCCACAAGGATAACTAGAACTAAGATTCTAAAGCAGACATATTACATTAGTTCCAATCAGCAAAAATAAAATATCCATATCAACATTCAAGATGCAAAGGGATCACCGAGTGTCTAAAAAATAATTATGGACCTTATCAAACTAGGTCGGGTTGCAAGACCCTGCCGAGCAAGGTCAGGAGTACCTAAGGTGTTATGTGGACACTGAGTCATGAATGGCTCTGTCAAGAAATTAAGCCAAACTAAGTGGAAGATAGTCTGTCATCAAGCAAGCGAACATACCAAGCATTTATGGAAATTGGAAAGTGGAATTTGTTAAAAAAGGTGAAATCGAATTCATTTGTCACTGTGAATTTTCAAGAGCTTATGTGAAGAGCAATTTTTGTGCATCCAAGCAATTTGTGTGATTAGTTGTTGAGGTTTTCTGTGTTTTTCATAAACCCTACCAAGAAATGGCATCCTCTAGTAGCAAAAGCAAGAAAGGATTTGGGATGTTAGTTTGAGGAGTTGAGTGGAAAGCACCTGACTTCAAATTGATTCTAGCAATTGCAGAAACACTTGATCCTACTGGAGCTTAGTCACAGATTCCTCCTAAGGTATTATTGGTTAATGATATTTGATCGCATTTTTATTTTGTTATTTTTTGTTGCGGATGTTGCACATCATGAGGAATTGTTGGAACATCATCTTTTGGAGTACCATCTAGCACTATATAATCATTTTCTTTCTTCTCATGTTGCTACAACAAATCTTTGTACAACATTTTCTCATTGAATATGACATCCTTGTTTATTATAATTTTACAATTTTCAAAATCCCAAAGCCTATAACCAAATTCATTAATGCCATATCCAACAAATACACATTTCATTGACTTAGCTTCTAGCTTGGTTCTATTTTTAGAACCTATATGAGCAAATGCTTCACAACCAAAGGTTCTGAGAAAAGAATAACTCACCTTCTTACTAGCCCATGCTTCCTCTATAATACCACAATCCAAATGAGTAGAGGGACCTCTATTAATCAAATATACAACAATATTAACACTAATACATTTGGCATTGATTTGCGATGGCTAGGTGTCACAATTACGACCGCAATGTGTTGCCACTGCGATAGTAATAGACATCGTTGTTTTTTAGTTGTAAATTATGATGTCTATCCTATGCCATCACAATTATGACACCTATTCGTCACTATGAAACCACTTTATTATGACACAAACCCTGTCACAATGCTTGTAGCATACGTCACAAGCATTGCGACGGGGTCGTGATGGCATCTGCCGACAGGGTTGCTGTGGCGGCAATGCCGACGGTCGTCGCAATGCTTGTTGTGGGAGTCACAATTACGATGTCCACGAAAAGCATTTCGATGGAGCCGCTATGGTGGCGACATCAAAGCTCTTCGTAATGGTTGGGGAGGACGTCGCAATTGTGATGTCTATCACAAGCATTGCGACGGGGCTGCTATAAATCTCCATTTCTGACATTTATTTGATGAATTTTGGAAGTATAAGGAAATATTGGCTGCAAGGATCTAACTTTGAATCATTGAAAAAGTTTGAAGTAATGCATCTTTTCATGATATTTTGACTTCATTATCAACTTTCTGCTATGTTTGCCATTTTTTTTGAATGGTTGCTAGCAATGTGATTTTCCCTTTGTTTTATAGGTTTTTCCCCAACGTTGGTTTGGCATTGAGCTTGACAAAAAACTCTATCTTGCATTGTGTTGCAGTTTCTCTTGATTTGTTCTCTTGAATGAATTCCCTTTACCGGCAATCTTGGCTTTTCTATTTGAAAGTGATTGAAAAGGATTGCTCTGTCGATTGGAATATTTTCCATAAGATTCATCTATGCCATCTTCATCCTGTACTTGTTTAAACTTTTTCCTTCTACCACAGTCATATTCTTCATCCCTGCATAAACCACACAAGATTATGGAAACACAACATCATAGACATAGATAATTGATTATTGTCCATAGAAACACTTTATGCACGAATAAACTACTATGCTATTATTTATAGATAGAGCCCCATCTTGTTGGCATGTTTCTCCTCTATCTGTAAAGCTATTATTTGACTGACGGGGAGCAGACAAGTTTTTCTCCATGCTAATTTTAGAGTCTTGCTCAACATCAGAATATTGTCTAGCTTTACTTAAACCAAGTCCACCAGGAACTTCTCTTTGTTTCTTTAGCTTAGTACCATTTCCACTAGAAAGCTACCTATTTACAAGGGGCATCAGAGTATCACAAAATTTAGCAATGTTACACCCATTCTGAACCACACCAGACAAATTTTTCTCTATGCTAATGTTAGAGTCTTGCTCAACATCATAATATTGTCTAGCTTTACTTAAACCAAGTCTGCTAGGAACTTCTCTTCATTTCTTTAGCTTAGTACCATTTCCACTAGAAAGCTGCCTATTTACAAGAGGCATCAGAGTATCACAAAATTTAGCAATGTTACACCCATTTTGAACCACACCAGCTATAATTTTAGATGTCTTGGTTTGCTACACAGAAACATAACCATTTATTTTGTTTGACAGACCCTTTCCACGGGATTGTTGTGGATACTTAGAAGCAACTAAACATGCAAAACTTTTCATAGCTGGATACTCTTTTCTAGAAGGCATTTTTGCAGAGCATTTCTGCTTAAGAAAAATGTCAGCCTTCTTAAGCTATAACTTCATGCATTTCTTCCTTTCATTGGATTGTTTCTTCCTCAAAATATGCATTGCTCTTAGAAGAAAATGCCCCCTGAAAGACAATGCTTGTAAAAATCGAGGACATGGAAGATGCTTCATAAGCTTCAATCTGTTTCTACTAACGAGGTAGTGGTTGTCCTCATGGTGTTTTCGATACTTTTGGCTGGAAATACATTTAATTTCTTGACTATATTTCTGCAACCTATGTGGATGCATAGCTTTTACACATGACCCATTCATTTCCCTTCCCTTACAGAGCAAACTACCATTTTTGCCTCCCTGCCAAAAGGAACATATAAAGATTTATTAGGACTAAAAGTAATTTTCTCAAAAACAAACATATACACTCCAACATTAATACAAAAAACAAGCACCTAAAATAAGGAACCATCTTCCAGGGATAGGAGCTTAGCAGCCTCACTCTCATTATCTATAGAATTGTGGACCACACTACCATTCTCTAGATGCTCACCAGCTACAAGTTTACCATTTGAATCATTTTTTGGAAGTTTAGTAGCATGATACCGAGTAATAATACCTGTCAAACCATTTGTAGAATGTGTGACATTCTCGTGATCTGTTAGCATTAATTTTTGAATAAGCTTCAGAATTTCTACCAATGTAGTTTTCATTGTCATTGCTCACATCACAGTTATGAGAATGTCTAACAACCATATCATTAAAATTACCCACAAAATCAGTTCCCTTTATTTCAGATTCCTGCTTCTTAACATTATTACTAGACCCATTCAATGTGCATCCATTACTTATGGTATGACTTGATTAGAAGACAACGTTTGTTTGAATACCATTGGTTATTGGAGGCACCATCTGTAATGTAGCATCATGATCTGCTGATGATCTGGATTTATTGCATGACTGGCCAGAACTTGTGTTCTTTTCTAGACTTTCTGAAATGAAATTGACATTTGACAAATTTTCTATCTATTGGGGTATCTTGTTTACACCTGTAACACTAAAAGAGATTGCTATCGTTTGGAAAGAATGCATGTTTTCTGTCACCTGGGGGGCATATGAATCTTGTAAGTGGTTTTCCTTTGGATGTCCAATGTTCAATGACGCCCTCTTCATTAGTTTAGAGCCATTATAGTGAGATTCAAACCCACCTACTGTTTGAATGCTAGTTTTCTTATCTCGTATATAGAATAGCATGTAAGATTTCTGGGAAAGCACACTTTTCTCACTGATTGAATAGACCTAGAGTAAAAAATGTCATAAGAATAACTTCAATCAGTCTAAGCAACTTCAATATAATTAGTGTTACCATATAAAGAAAAGGTTCTACATAAAATTGGAGTTCTTTTGTGTATTCTGTTATACACAAATTATAATGAGCTTGCTCCACAAAATAAAACATGTCTTCACAACTGTAGCAAATGTATGCCCGATTATCATCTAAAGCATGCTAGATGCTTGTGGATGAACGAATAAAGTATAAATAATGACCAAAATGTGTGCTCCAGCCATCATGAACAAGAACACCATAAAGAGTGCACTTAAAATTGCCCTCCTGTGATTGATCAATAGATAAAGAAACTAGATTATCATTCAAATGTGCAAAATTTATTTAAAAACCAATAGATATTACAAAAACTATATTATTAGATTCCACTAAAAATGTGATCCACTGGCAAATAATATTGTAAGGGCTACTTACATGTGAACTGCTAACAAATGGTTTGAGATCCAATGTACAACCAAAGTCTACTTTTTTGTCAATTTTTCCTCCAGATCCAACTACACTAAAGCGCTTGAGATCAATTGCAAGAACATGTGGTGCTTTATCAATTTTTAGTTGTTTTAGAGCCTTCACTTTTACTTTTGTTCACATTGATATCTTTTCACACCCCCATCTAACTACTCCATTGCTATGTAATGGGATAATGTTTTCAACAAGGAATCTGCTCGAATGATCTCTAGGCTCAAATCTAAGAAAGGATAAAATTTATTTGAGCAATAAGAACATTGTGTGCACTTCACCTACAAGCCAGGTTGAAGCAATTGTTAATGAATAAAATACTTTTCTAAGACTATAACCTAGAGTTCCCAGCATAAAAATAATTTTGAAAGGTTTAAGTGACTTAAAAAATCCCATTTATGAAATGAACAATAAATCTTGGAGGTGTCTATAAGCCCCTCTCTATTCCCTCCCTAATATTAAAAAAGATGATGTTTAGATATGAATAACTTCTTCTGATATCTTCACACATTCACTCATCCTTGTTAACAAAGTACAATTTTTTTTGAAAATATAAACACCTAAAAATCACAACCTGACTTATGAGTCAACCACCAAATATTTTATGTACTAGACTCTTCTCATAAGCAACAGGTGATTCAATTAAACAATATAGATAAATATACTCATACTGGTGAAAGAAAGTTTTATGTTTTTTCTGTGTTTTTTTGAATATATGATTTTTTCCTTTGTTCAGAATATGAAATATATAGCAATGCATGGGAGTTGAAAGTGCAGATACAGTGCCCCTCATATGATCTTTCTATCTCTTGAGTCAATTCTTTTCGATGTGCTTGAGCATACATAGAACTAACCTGCATCCTTTATAAGTTTAGGCCAATCTTGTGTAGCAACAACTTGAAAGTTCAAGAATCACGAGAAAAATTAAACATGGAAAAAAATCCAATACTATCATCATTATAATCTACTAGAAATAGAAAATTGTTCATGTCCAAACCTATCAATAAATGCCTAAATGCAACACCTTTTCCTATAGAATAATTCATCTACTCTAATTTTAAAAACTTATAGAAATTATATTTTAGAAGTTTGTTAGGAAAAACACATAGATAGATATGACATTATTCTCATGCTCAAATTACACACCCAGTGATAGCATAACATATATTAATTCAATGAAACTAATTTTAAGAAGGGTTCAGTAATCTAGATGCCTATTTCACATGTGAGCAGTGGTACTCTGCAACAATCATGAGATAATGTAGTTCAGATTTTGGTGAGAATGTTGAAATGTGATAAATAAACTTAAGGTTTCATCTAGAGTTACTTGTTAATGAATGTACATGTAAGTTCATAAGGATCATTGTGATGAAACTAAGTTACAATCATGATTCCAAGAACAACTTGTCAAATAATAAACAAGTCAGAATATGAATTTTATAAAATTTTAAAAGTTTAGAGATTAGAGATTGGATCTGTGAAATTTAGTTTTACATGTTTAGGGATTAGATCTGTGACTGGAGATGTCACTTTTATGCACCCACAAACTGAGGCAAATAATGGACATACGGGTTATGAATCCAAACAAATATTGGAGATGGGACATAGAATGTCATGAACTGATTTGTGTCATATTTAAACTAATTATTCATTTGTAATAATTCAATATTGATATGTTTTTTTAAAAGAAGGTTTCAAAATCTCATGAACCCCTTTTTTAGCTATTATTGAACATATTTTTTATTTAAGTGTTGTCAATATTAAATTTTAATGGAGCTAGGAATCAATTTGAGAAAGATTGAAACATGTTATCATTCAATTCCTTCATACAACATAATTATTTATGATCCAAGTTGGACAAAATTACAGAAGAAAAAGGGATTTAAAAAAGAAATCGATCAACCAACATGTAGGTGCCATGATGAGATGACACACACCTGTCCATATGCAAGAATTGTGGCATTATAACCTTGGAATAAACCATTAACAAGTGGAGCAACACATTCTCCAAAAATCATTGATGATGGAGAACTAGTACTGCCATACATGTGATCAAATGTAAATGAATGTGTACCAATTTGCACCTACAAAATTATAATAAAAAATTGATAGAAGTTAGAAATATACTCTATGACTCCATTAATGTAAAATCTAGATCTCAGAATCTATATGATTAAAATACAAGGCATTAATGGATTTCAATAAATTGAAGCAAGTACTAAGAAAATATGCATCATGCACTATTTAAAAAATAAATGGCATGATAGTATTTTCATGTGCACATATTAATATACAAAAGAAACTAGCAATTTGAAAGTTGTGTCTGATATAGAAGTGTAATTAAACAACAAGAGAGTTGGAATTGTAAAGATTATTGTTACTGTATTTCTAACACTGTAGTTTTATAATGAAAAAAAGTTCTGTCAAGTTGCTCAACACACACACACACACACAAAATATTAATTTGTGCAGATTCAATTACTAAGAGTCTAGTTTAAAAGTGTGCAAATTTGGCTTGAGATGCTAACTTTATAAAGTCATCTGCAAGTTGATCATGAAAGACAACATCTCCATTTCATTATTTTGCATCTTTTCTCTTAATTAATGAAAATAAAACTTAATGTGTTTGAATCATTCATACATCGGTGGATTCTTCACCATCTTCAAAATATTGAGCATTGTAGTATATTATTGGAGATGGATTGGAGAAAATAAAAATATCACCTCAGATTCTATAATACCATATTGTTTTCCATATTGTTCAATGTGCTTCCTTGTAATCTTCTTCTTACAAACCTAGGAAACTGCTCTTGAGCTCATGTTGACAGTATACCCAATTGTTACTTGCAATCATCAATAGATCTTGTCAAATTTGCATCTATGTAAAAAATCAGGGAGAAGTCATCATCCTTTATGTTCTCTAGTCCAAAGGTTAGAGTACCCAACACATATCTCAACAAATATAGCTGTCTTCTAATGTGTTTGCCTAGTCCTGTCATTATCTTGGAGAGATAACTTGCAAAAAATCCTGCATCTGATCAGGTATTTGTAAGATGGATGAGGATCCAAACCATATATCTGTAGGGAGATTCATTAACCTTTTATGATAGATCATAACTAGAAAACCATGGTTTTCCACTATTCTTTGGTTATCATCCATCCCAAAGTTTTCAATCAACTCTTTGGGATACTTTGTCCAAGAAACAACTGCATGATTATGATTTTTTATACATCTAACTTCAAGGCAGAAAATGAAACTATATAAGATATGTAATCTCAAATTATTTAAATCATGATCCACCTGAAGTCAAGTTTTCACTTCTTACAGTGGTCACAAGATTGTCACCATAAACAATCAGGATTACAATCTCAGTTGTTGTCTAAAAGACTTTGACATAATTCATGAGCTCAAAGGTGCTAATCAATCTATGTTGTACCCTACAAAAGGAGTTTACTTCAAACCATACAATGATTTGATCAATTGACATAACTGATGCTCTAGGAGTCTCCTTGAACTTTCTTTATAATCTACTATACTCTTGAGATGCATTGACCTGCTTTTGTTAATTGTTGGATACTAACATATTTACTTCTTTCTTTCTTGAAATTCAAATCCTTCGAGTACTTACATATTTGCTTCCTCTTGGAGATTCCAACTCAAAAATGCATCTTCACATCCATTTGGTGAATGCACCATCCAAATTTAGTAAATGTTAAAGGATCAAGCATTTCTGAGGTTATATAAGTTCAATTATTTGAACTAAGTGAGGATATTATTTTAATAGAGGCAATCTTGTTTTCTCTCAAAAAAACATACGGATATGGATAATAGGCCACTGCCTCAAGGGCCAAGGATGAGACAAACACTACAGTCCAAGAATTCTTCACCTAAATCATAGTCTGATCAGGAAAATCTTAGTCTGTAGTGATAAGGGCTAATAATATTCACCTAGGGGACCTTTTGTCTCCTTTCCACTATAAAACAATTGCAACTTGAGAAAGTTAAAAAATGAAGGTTTGACTCAATTTGTACAAAACCACTATAACCCAAAAAAAAAAAATACTAAAAAGCCTCATACAGAAATATCTTAGATTATTTCTAGGGTAAAGTGGCAAGGAATGATATTGTTATCATAGGTCTTTTCGGGTTTTAATGCACAACTACAACAATTTTGGTCATTAGAAAACAAGAGACTTAGACTATAGGATAGACACTGACAGGTGGTCCTAGGTAATATGCATACAAATATACTATATGTTTTAGTTAGTAATGAGTAGATAGAAAGCTAGTAATCCAAACAAAAATAGATACTTTAGTTAAACAAGAGAAGATAGAATGTAGATTATCCACTTTATCAAAATTCAATATAAGTAAAAACTAGCACAAACATGTCTTAACATGAATATATGCTGCTTTGAAAGATATGTGATGCCTTGTGCTGTCCAATCCCTGTGCTCTTACACATACATTATGGTGGGACTATCACTAAGATTCTACTTTCTTTTTGATATATTCTATGTTTCCATTGAGGCTTGAATATGCTATCCTATTTGAATTTTTTCTACTCATTTTACCCCTATTAATTTTGACCTTCAAAGTTATCCACGCATACCTTCACCTATACACAACAAAAGTCCAAGTTGATTTTGGATTTAAGTTGTGCCTCTTAGCACAAAGAAAAGGGCAAGTGAAAGGAAACATTGATTATTCCTGCTTAAATTCACCAATTAAATAATATGTACTAAATACATCAGGAGCCTAATTTACATTTTTCAAGAAATAATACTATACCTTATAGAGAAGGGCCACATGACAAGAAGTGTCTCTCTTTAGCCCAAGAGGAATGCAGTTGATGTAATAAAGTAATTTTTTGAGGTTTAAATAACAACATATAGAAAGGAGAGATAAACAAGGATAAACAAATTGAGTATCATGATTGATGAAGATAAGGAAGAAAACTGGAATAAATAGTACAATAAAGGAGCATTGAAACATACATCAATGATGAAACTCTTAACTAAAATTCTGTTTGATTTTTCAATGTTTCAATTTTTCTGAATATCGCCTCCATATCTTGAGGAATAATTCCTATCTCCTCATCTTCTGCATAACCAGTGCCCATTGTGTATGTCTTTACAGAACCAGTCTAGAATAAGATGTAAATGTCATCCAATGTGAATCCAATAGCAAACATTTAATCAAGCAGTACATGTTGATGAAAATAAAACTTAATGTGTTTGAATCATTCATACATCGGTGGATTCTTCACCATCTTCAAAACATTGAGCATTGCAGTATATTGTTGGAGATGGATTGGAGAAAATAAAAACATCACCTCAAATTCTATAATACCAGATTATTTTCCATATTGTTCAATGTGCTTCCTTGTAATCTTCTTCTTACAAACCTAGGAAACTGCTCTTGAGCTCATGTTGACAGTATACCCAATTGTTACTTGCAATCATCAATAGATCCTATCAAATTTGCATCTATGTAAAAGATGCTCATGTCCTTCCACTTGAAAGGGGCCTTAGCAAGACACAATGTTATAGGTCTAAACATAGGACAAAATAGAGAAATATTTAGTATCTTATTCAGCTTCACTTTGTTTTGAGAATAGTTTAATATTCTCTACTAAATAGGGCCAACCACGTGAAGGTGGAAGCTCATTTGGCCCCACCCCCCTCCCCCTAACATCACTTTACATTACTTGTTAACATCTAACATTTATTCATTCTTTCAACCATTAATAAAATGTAACATTCAATCAATATCACATGATAACATTCATTAACACATTAGATTCGTTAACATGCAACATTCATCAATATTCTACATTAACACATAATTCATGAACATTCATTAGCACATAATTAAATTCATTGAGACATAAAATTCAGTCATTATCAATTAAGGTATGTAGATGACAATCATTTCTTTTTTTCTTTCTATTTCTTTTTTCTATGTAAGCTCTAAGAGGAGCATTAGTGTCATCATCAATTCCCCCCTCATTAGTTGTTCTGTTCTCTTTTCTTGATGATCTCAAATTCCTATGATATTGCAAAGGGGGGTCCTCTGCAATAAAAAATAAAAGAGTTAAATTAAAAATAATTTATTATAATTGTTACAAGTATTTAATTATTTTAAATAACATAACTGTGGCGCTCTTTACCTGATCTGACCACATCATTTTGTCTAGACTCAACGTCAACACGCTCATGAACATTGACCCCTCGATCCTCTACAACTGCTATAGAAAATGTTATGTTAATCCAAACACCAATTGCAATTACATATAAAAAATTTAATAGAAAATGTATACCTCCACCACTAGGATGCACATCATGCGAACCTTTAGCATCCACAAATTGTGTAGAAGGATTGTCAGGCTGCATTCCAACATCCTACGCATTGTTATCATTGCTTGCTTAAAATAGATATACTCACTTTATATTGGAACTTAACATCAAATAGACTAATTGGTAAAGTATTCAATTTGAAATAAATTTCATTTAGCTTATTTACTTGTGGCTCAGATGCATCATTATTAGAACCTTCCACACTGATTTCAGATCGTAGTCATTTAGCCATGGCTCTATAGCCTTGTTGGAAGCCAATTCTCTTATCCTCTTCTATGAGGCATCTCTTGAACTCTGAGCCCTATAGTTTTACGTGGTATGGTGAATTTTACTTGCATTGTTTCATCAACTAATGGAGGGTAGTTAAAATATCAAAAGGAAATGGTAAATAGTTAGCAAGGTTTCCAACCCTTGTTACACCTTATTTTGGTCATGTTGGAGTTGTTCTAAACTATCTTTGGTGTTTGGGAGTCCTAGAGGATCCAATTTCACTCTTGGTTGGGTGTGTAGAATAAAGGTCAAGTGTTGCAATTTGCCCTGTGACTGGTAACAACAAGTTTGCCTTAGACCTAATTTGTTTTGGGTTGTGTTGATGTTTTTTTTGGTTTCCATTTATGTTAGAGGGTTGGAGTTTTCCAAAACACTTGGTGTCAAGGTTGGGTGTATGAGGCCTTGAATGGTATAAGGGAGAAGTAACTAGTATGCAGCCTTATGTGATGAGTTGGGTCCATGAATTAAAGGAGCAGTTGTAATAGTAGATTAGTTCCTTGCTTGAAGGTGAATCAAGCCTTAGATGTTCTTATGGAGAACATAGGATTGGGGTGATAACTTGAATTTCTTAGTTGTTCCAAGGTGCTAGGAGTTCATTGGTGCTTCCAAAGTGTGTTACTCTGCATCATATATTGGCGTGGAGGAACACTGAGATCCAAGTTGAGGATCAGGAGCATAGACAAGCTAGTCTATCCTAGCATTTCCCATCACATTATATAAAAAATTTGATACAATTTTTCATTTACTAATACTTACAACTCTTGCTTGAAGTTTCAAAAAACCACCAGAGTCGAGCTTGTGTATCTCGTGCTTTTCTAGTCTTGCCTTTGTTGCCTTTGATGTGTCAGGCAATCTATGAAAAGTTTGAAATATGTTAGATAGTATAAATATAGAGGTTAATTAGTACATAATTAGATTCTCAACAGTATCACATACCTTGCTTTACTCTCCACTAGTGTAATATTATTTTTCTTGCCAGCTTTATACTTTCCATCCAAAATCAAAGCCTACCACCCAGCTTCAGGAACATAGGGTGGACGCTTGTACCTGGGGTTATCCCGTAAATTTTTTCTATACTAGTCCCTAATATACTTCAAACATAAACTAGCTTTTTCAAGGAGTTTGTTTCTCTCAAATGCACGAGGTCCAAAGAGTTGGGTCATGCTCTCTATAAGATCATCCTTCAACTTTTTGTCTTGTTAATTCCACCTTTTAAGTAAAAAAAAACATGTTAGACTCATAAATGAAGTGAAGCTACCTTTAATATAGTTCAAGAAATGGATGAAAAGGAAAACTATTCTAGCAATGATATGAAATCAAAATAGTGGTTTGGGGTTTTACTTAGGATATGATGTTCCACTAGGTATGCACGATGGGCCCGAATATTCGCAAACACTCATCACCAAGTTTTTTCCAAAAAAAATCATTCCCTACAAAACAATCATGGGATCATTAGTTGATGAAGAGTGATCAAAAACTAAATTACTATTATATCACTATAGAATAATAACTTTAAAGTACTCAAAACTTTGGCTACTTTTAATGGAATGCTTTCATCGTCACTAATGATCAATATGACATCCTTCACCATTCTCATACTAGGAACATAGGAACATCCAGGAAATGATGCTGCAACTCCTATTGCAAAAAGTTTCATAAGTTTCATAAGTCTTTATCACGAAGTATAAAAGAACAAATGATAATTGATGTTAAAAAGTTGTAAAAAAAACTGTTGAACTTTGATAGGACATACAACTGCAGGAATTATCTTTAACCTCTAGCTGTTATGCTATTCTAGTTGTGGTCTGCTCCAAGAATGTCGTAAAGTAGCCTTGCAAAAAATCATCTGTTAGTTTTGATGAGGATTCTCATAAATTTTACATAAAGAACGTTGATTTTTAGTGGATTTGAATATCAGAAGTTGAATTGCAGCATCAACTCAGGCATGAGTTATTTGGCATAATGCCAAAAGAAGCTGAAGTTGGGGAGAATGCATACAAACTATTTGCTAAAATGTTGAAAGAGTTTTTTTTCTTAAACATCAAGTGCATACTATCTGAGTGAGGTTTATCTAGGAAGAGAAAGCCTTCAGTTTCAAAGTCCAAAAATCACATTCTTTGCTTGAACAAGAACACCAGGAGCCTCATATACAACAAATTGAGAGCCATCTTGTGGAATCTAATTGTCATGCTGAAGTATCATTTCAGCCTTCAACTAAGCCATATGGCAAAAAATGTTTTTAATGTGAAGATGGTTTAAAGGCTAGTCATGATACATTTTTGATATATGCGTGTTGTCGACTCAGTAGTCGAAAAGAGATTTGTGGTTGTCCTGGATGGAGGCGGCGTTGTCATAGGATTCAATTGATTTGAAGCTAAAGAATAAAATTGTTAGAGCATGCATAAATATAGAACACGTGGACTAGCATGGACAAGATTGTTAGAGCATTAAAAAAAGGATTGTTCAAGCATGTATTGTTAATGATTATGATCATTCCTATATATATTTAGTTGGAAAACACAAGTGGGGAATGGAACATGCGATCTACCTAAACCACATGCAGCACCCTCATCATGGGAATGGGGCTTGAAATCATGCAAAAAACTCTATAAAGACAACACATCCATATTTTAATTAATGCCATAAAAGAGCATAACATAAAACAATTATTGAACTCTTGTTATAATTAAAATTTTCATTAATACTTACTTTTAAGGTTTCAGAGGTGCAAAAATTTAGATCCCCTATCTCTTATTTACTAAGTAGTAGGCTTTATGGTTGCCAAACGTATAATTTCTCTGCCAATTTTCTTTAGCAACTTTTTAATTGAATCGATCGGGTCATCGGTCTCTGCTAAATCAATATAGAAAGGGTCCTCCTCAGGACGGGGCTGCTGATCAGGGACTGTAGGTTCTTTTCCCTCCCTCCGACCACTGGCCCTCTATGACAACAATAGTATTAGTATTATCAAAATTACTCCAAAAAAATGAAGAAAACAACATTAAAAAAATAACATTTTGCTTCTATCTAGTTTGCACAATTACAATGAGTTTTACCTGCTCATATGTAGATGAGCCAAGAACATCGCCAGCATCCCCTCTGGGTGGTTGCTCCATATTGTACCCCTGTGTCAAAGATCAAGTATAAAAGTGTTAGCCAAAAATTTATTGACTAAATGGTATGTTGGAGTCATTGATTAGAAGTTGGTTTAATAGTATGTACCACCCTCATGATAGTAGCCTCATTTGTATCTATGCGGTTCAAATTGTAATCAATAAGAAGCTCTTCCCTTGTACGTATTGATTTTATTGCACAGATGAATACACAATTTCCCTCGCACGCCTCAAATATGCAATTGGGTTGCTTTATAGTTGACCCAGGTTGTGTACTATTTATAAAACCCACAATATCCCCTGTTGCTTTTGGCCTTCCATCAATGTATATAGCCACACTTTTACTTTGATTATTGTCTTGCTGTTGTATATACTTTGTCGAGAGGGCATACCTACGCATACTTTTTTTATATTGAACAATATGCATCCAAATTTTGTAATCGTAACATGGTCCAACATACTCTATCAATTCAGAAACTTTGTTGTAAGACACCTTTATGCCGTCCATAGAAAATAGGCCCAAACCATGTAGTGATGATGGTGCTATGCGATATATCCTCTCGTTAACACAAAAACCAGTGTTTATTGGAGGAAGTTCCTTGGGTACCCAATGTTTCTGTAGATGTTGGTACCTCAAGGGCACCTCGATATCGCCTTCTATCTCATTATCATAAGAACATGACCCCCCTTGAGCAAGGAAAAATTTCATGCATTTATTGAATTTCCTTCTAGTCCTTTGACCTCTAGTTAATCTCCCTATTCTAGATAAACTGCATGTCTCACTTTCCTCTTCTATTCCTATATTTCCCTCACTCGAGGAAAACACTTCTGACAAATACCTATTCGCTAGTACCTGCAAATGGGAGAGATCTTAGAAGACATCAATCTTACTATTGATAAGTGTATTAAATAGACTATTTATAAGGAGTATTGACTTATAACTGTCGATCCATAAGACTGTGCGGGATGCTCCTGAAAGGGGTTCAGTTTCCTACAAATGAAATTCAATTATTGTGAGCATAATCACATCATAATCATAATCAGATCCATCATAAGCATCACATAAAAATTAAAAAACATTAAAAGGTACACAATATAACAATTAAATCAGGCTCACATTATAAGCCTACTAGGGAAGTAGGCCTAGTGAAGGGCTAAAACTAGGTTTTTGTATCAGCTGATGAGTTGAGGGCTTAGTCATGTTGGGGACATGCTATTTGAAGTTGTTTGATGTATGTGTAGGTGGAGGAAACACCTAGTTAAGGTGAAGTCAAGTTTGGCGCCTATTGAGGCATTGTGAGCATTTGATAGTTTGTTGATTAGATAATCCATTGGATGGATTGAGGGAAATTCATGGGATTATTCCAAAGATGTAGAACCTAAGGTGGCATAAGGATTTTTTGTGCACTCTGATAGGTTATGGAGTTGGCTTGGATCAAGGAGAGGGATCTTATAAAGATGCTTGGTTGGTGTTGTGAGAACACTATGGAAGTCCCTCTTGTTATGAATGATTGCAAGTCCACCTAGGGTCTCTGCATCACCTATAGAGGCAGAATTATTAACCAACAAATTGGGTAAGCACTTATATTATGTTTTCCCTATGAATTTTATTCTAGGTACAACTCCCTTTTATAGATATTTAATGAATTCCCTTTTCTAAACTAAACACTCACAAATTCTTTTGACCTGAAAGAAAATAAGGCTCAGTACATTCATGCATCAATATGTGTTTTAAATGGTTTTATTTAATTAATTTAGATTAATAGTTAATTTAGATTAGCAGTATTCCATTTGTAGTTGAAACTTGTAGCTTTTAAATAGATAATGAATAAACTATGTAACCATATATATATGACAAATATATTTTCTATCAAGAAATGAGTATTAAATAGATTAAGGATTGATGACATACCTCTAAATTTCATCATCATCATCCTTGTCATCATCATCATCATCATCATCCTACTCGTCATCATCATCGTCGTCATCATCATCATCATCCTCGCCATCATCGTCGTCGTCGTCATCGTCATCGTCATCATCAACATCATCATCATCAACATCAACATCATCTTCATCATCATCATTAGTAGCAACATCATCATCATCATCATCTTCTTCTTCTTCTTCATGAAAATTTGTGTCAGGAACATCATCCAATAACTGTCGATCGTGATCACCATCTACATCATCTTCTACTTCTTCGGTATCTTCTTCTTCCATCGCATTATACTTTATTGGCCTTCCTCTCAGTTCATGTCTAACAAAAAATGACCTACCCAGTTTATGTGGAACCTCTGAGTAAAATAACTACTCACATTGGCTTGGAAGAACATAGAGCTCATCCCCAACTAGCTCAAGCGACCTTGTATTAACCATTGTAAATCCATTATCATGTTCAATAATAGTTCTATCAGGATCATTTGGATTAAGTCATAGCCTGTACCATTTGACAATGAAGAGTACTAATTTGAAGGAACTAAAGTCACACTCAAGTATATCATCAAAAATTCCATAGTATTGATTTTTAGACTCTCGAGGATGTAAGTCGTTTCTAGATGAAATATTAGTCACTTGAAAGGTTGCAGTTATTCCTGAATCACAAGTTTTCTTTGTGTCTTCCAACACTTTGATGCAAAATTTTTGACCATTACAGAACATAGCCTTGTGGTGTTTAACCTACAATAATATGTGAAACATGTCAAAATTATTGTATCATGAGTTGATAAACATACGGGTGATTAATAAATTTGTACATACCTCAAAATCTCTTTAACCACGTGCTAAATCTATTTCCCTTTGCGTAACATTGGAATCTCCATTACGATGAGCTTCTTTAACCAATGAAGATACACCTTCCCATGTTAATGTCCGACCAAAATGTTGACATCGTTCAATCCATATCGTCATCCAATCAAGATTGTTTGCAATATACAAATGTAGTGCATCCCACTCTCAAGACAACTTACAGCCAATTTACTTTGAAAATTAAGAAATAATTTATTACAATAACATCTTATAATTTATTACCTCTCACTTTCCTCAATGTACCTTTCCCCATCAAGTACTCCCCTTCTAATTTTTTAAAAGGCTCAAGATCCCAAATGCGATCTACATGGATATTCGATGCAAACTTAGGAAGATATTCAGTAATGTACACCATAGTCTGGTATACCATTCATCCCTCTACCATAGAACCCTCAAGATGTTCTCTTTGTCGAACCAAAGCCTTCAAAGATTTCAAGTGCCTCTCAACCATCCACATTGACCTTATACACCTAGTTGAGGAGATTGAATTGTGTGGACCTGTACACACTAGGTCAATGTGGATGGTTGAGACTTTACAAAATAATATATAGATACGAGACTTTACAAAATAATATACAATAGATTACATAGCAAGAAAAAAAATCACGAATATAATAAATATATACAACAAATTGAACAGATATTATTGCTTATCTCATGTATTTTCCAAGATTGTATATCACTTGTTTGATGTTATTGTTGAAGGGCTCTAGGAGAGATAAAGGAAGCACA
The DNA here is from genome assembly GCA_028749045.1 of Cupressus sempervirens. NCBI lineage: Eukaryota > Viridiplantae > Streptophyta > Pinopsida > Cupressales > Cupressaceae > Cupressus > Cupressus sempervirens. Next base: position 147,044,293 of record CM053790.1, read on the forward strand.
TATTGTAGTAATTATAAACCAATCATTTCATTATTTTCTAACATAACATAACGAACAATACATGTACTTTATGAATATATTGTAAATACAGAAGAACATAACTTACCTTGATGAAAGTATGCCAATCATGTGTTTTGAGCCCTGACCCAAATTAACTTTTTTTTGATATGAGATTGTTTATGTTTGCAGCAAATCCTGTGGGAAATCAAATTTTTCGTATGACTTCTTTTATGGCATCACTTTTCTGCTCCATTAATAACCAAGGAAGGGCACTTATATTAATCTGATCTCTGTTGCTATTTGAGTGAATGAAATTCTTCAATGCATGATTGGATTCATGAATGTCATTACAAATTTTGACAATTTTTTCTTTTTCATGCCTTCCATCCAATATTTTCCACAATGTCTCTGTTATATTCTTTCCAATATGCATAGTATCAAACAAATGCACAAGTTGTAAGTGCTCGTAGTAGGGCAACCTACTAAATTGTCTGGGATAGCTTTTTAGTCCCTTTGGAAGGTTGTTAGTACTACCTTGATGACCTTCATGATCATTAATTACACAATTAGTAAACAAAAATCACAATAGAAATATATAAATTACAAACATAAACCATTAGGTGAAACAGCATTACCTCGATGATTAATTCTATTATATTCCAACTTGCATAGGCGAGGTGTCATTCTTCATGGCTTTGATGTAGTCTCTTCTTTCCCATTGAAAAGATGTTTTTTCATACTTCGATACTTATGATTCCTGTGGAGGAAGTGTCTACACTCATCAAACACTTGCTTTCCTAAACTTTTTGAATGACGAGATTTCACCTTTGGACCACAAACTGGACATGCAAATTTTTCCTTTGTTTGAAGACCTACAAGATAATGATATAATTGGATTATTAAATATGTTGATTTTTATAATTAGAATTATCGTGCACAACTTGAATTCACTATAACATACCACAAAAATTTGTTAGCCCTGGGGCATCATGTATTGTCCATGCAAGTATTGCATGGAATTGAAATTGTCTTTGTCCTATTGGTCTAGACATGTCATACAAAGTGAAATTATTCCATAACTCCACCAACTTGTCGATAAGAGGCTCAATATATACATTCATATCTTTTAATTGATATTTACCTACTTGAATGAACAATAACATTACATAATTATTGTGACCATTTTACTACAAGATTTGTAAGTACATGTAAATTAATAACTATCAAATGATAAGATACTTGGAACAATCATTGCCAACATAATGTGCTCCCTCTTTATTGACATCCACGGAGGAATGTTATTGTTGATAACAAAAACAGGCCACACCGAGTAAATAGATCTCATCTCTCCAAATGGATTGACACCGTCCGCTGCCAATGAAAGCCTAAGATTATGAGGTTCTTCTTTGAAGTGTTGCCACTTTTCCTCTATGTGCATAAATGTCAAACCATCCACAAGGATTCAAATAATGTCATCTCAACTTCTATTGCATGCATGATAATCCATAAATTGAGCCAAGCTACTACACCTGAATAATTGTTGCATCCGTGGAATAACGGGGATGTAACGAAGAACCTTTTGATGCACCTTTTTTGTTAGTTGATCTGTTTGATATCTACTTGTATGACATACAGGGCATTGTGTTGCAAATTCATGTTCTTTATAATATATAATATGATCATTGGGACAAGCATGTATTGCTTCATACTCCATTCCAATATCTTTCATGACAGTAGATAATTCTCAATATGAGTGAGGTAGAATATTTGATGGTGGTAACAAAAACTTGACTATCAATCTACAGCAAAAAATCTAAGTTGTTAATATAAACAATATTAGTGGTACATTATTCACCCTTTGTTAACTATAAAGACATATATGACATACCTTAACATACATGACATTGTTATGTTGGATAAGCCATTTATAACCTTCAAGTTAAAAAACAACAATAAATCAGAGAGAAGAGTTGTTTGGGAGTCTTTGTATTGGGGCTCGTATGCCTTCTCAAGTAGAGGTACATCGAGGCTATCATCATCATCATGATCAGATACACTTGGACTAAATGTGTCATGGATCAATGTATTTATACCATAATCTTCAATTGTGTTTTCTGGCGCATGATCATCATCTTCCATGGGATCATTATCTTCACCTTGGATATTCACACCTCCATGTTCCTCCACTTTGAAAACCATATTCTTCATATTGTTGTGGTTCATATCATGTACTTCCCTGGGGAGATCAACCTATATAAAATTGATTAACATAAATAAACCATGATAATCAACTCATCATCAAGTTATTTCATATGTATATAAATTGTTAAAATGATATAATGAATAACTTACCAGTGGATGATAGTCATGCCCCCCTTCAATGTGACCATTCTCCCTACAATGTCTCTTAACTGTTTTGATTAGTAGTCTTCTACGGTTTAAGCCCTTACAAATTTTGCAAGGACAATAACATTTTCCATCACCTTTTCTTTTCAAGTTAGACCATAATGTAGTGATTGTCTCCCTATTTTGTTCTTCACTTATATTATCTGACATGATCATTCTTTGCAGGAAGCAAAAATCAAACTATAAAAACTTTGGTCTACAACTTTCACAAACTAAGGAAAATTGTCAAAAGTACAAAATCTTCTCAGACCTAGCTAAATACTTTAATCTTTTAAAAATACTTTCTTTGACTTTATTCCTAAGGCATTTAACCCAATCACCTTTTATAACATTCAAACAATTGCTCTAGGCAAATTTGTGGATAAGATTATTTGTAAAACTTTGACCAACCGCCTGAAGGTCATATTTCAAGAGACCTTACAACATTAAGCCACTAAAATAAATTTCAAAACATATAAGCTAAAAGTCTACTTAAAATATACATTAAATTTAAAAATATACAATTTTCATACCCGAGCACGTGGCTATAACTCATGCAACAACCTTCTTGCTTAGCTGTAGAAGCTCTCTAGCAATCAAATTATACAAGCTACAAGGCCTAATAGCAATTTCAAAACATATAAGCTACAAGGAAAGACATATTACATGACATAGCAAAAGGAGCAAAATTTACAAGCTTTAGCAAGACATATTAAACGACATCATAGTGCTAGAGAGATCACAATTATATGAGTCAAACATAGTCATGAAAAAGCACATAAATTATTTATTATCTGAATTGTCATCTGGCTTCAGAAACTATGAAGCTGTTCATTAGGTTTATTGCAAAGCTGCAATGTTTTTTATTGGCAAAACTAGGGATGTAGTGCAGGCTTTCTATGGCAGACTAGGGTTTCACGGTTGGAGATTCATGGCATAGAGCTAACCATACACACCAAATAGAGAAAATAGTACACAAAAAGATAGTTGGGACTGTTAAAACTAGAGCCAAAAATTTATAAAGAAACACTACAACCAATATACCCTGGGAATATCTATTCGGAGTTGAAGAAGGAGTTCACTCTTTATGTAGTCCTAAATATGTGAAGAAGATGAAAGAAAGAAAGAAAACATTTATTAAAACAAAAATGTATTAGCACATGTAAGATAAAAGGTACAACTACCATTATATTAAATTTTTTAGTTTTTTTTTGGCATTTTTTTCAAAGGGAGAGAAGATCTAAACATGAAATATGTAGGTATGGAAGGAAGGAAGATCGTGGTATAAGAGAACATCTGACCACAAGCTAAGGAAGAGCTAAAATATACATATGCATTGTTGACAAGGGATAGAAATGAATGAATATATAACAAGGAGAAAATAATCAGTAAAGGAAAGGAAGTGAAGATCTAATACTACAAATTTGATGTGATCAGTCATAGGTGATTTTTCTCTTAATAGGGTTTTCATGTTAAAAATTATTGTATTTAAATGTGTGGATTATTGTGTTACATGTTATTTTATTCTTATGTTTTGTATACTTCTTGTTGATGTAACTTAGTACATGAAGTATATAGTTAAAAGTTTACTACTCTAATACTTGGTGAAAGCTAACAATTTACTAGTGAAGGATGAATTAGATATTATTATGAAGTTTTAATATAGTCACCAAGTTGATATAGGAAAATTTTAAGTTTGTAAGATGCTGAGAGTTTTTTAAGGCCCTATTCGATAGCCGAGGAAAATTGAGCCCCCCTCCCTCCTTAGTTATTTAACAAAAACATGTCAAGGTGTCCAACAAAGGATCATGGGAAAGAATGGGATGCATTAATACCATAGGAACAATATGCCTATAATGAATGGACAAATAGGAGAAATGGTATTAGTCCTTTTAAGATAGTATATCAAAAAAGATAGAGGATATTTTAAATTGAGGGATATGAAGAGTATGGATAAGAGGAGTTCTCATGCTAAAGATATAGTAGAAGCAATGAGAGAGGTTCATGAAAAGGTGAGAGCTAATTTGTGGAAGTGTTTACAAGGTTGCTACCCCACACACTAGAAGAAAATTGTATAGGAATCCCTCACTGCACACGTTTGTCTTTGAAATGATGACAAGTAAAAGAGTTGTTAGGGTATACCTAAAAGGTGTGGGATAGGAAGAAATTTAGCAATATAGATATGTTGATTGAAGAAATATGAAGCCAAATTGCATTTGGCAAGATCCTTTTCTTTAATTGCTTATGTTTGGCTTTGCAAGAGATTTAATGATGATAATGTATAATAAAAGGAAAGCTTGCATGGGTACGGGGGTACTTGGGTATAGGTACAGGTACAAATATAGTTATCTTTCAAAACAAGGAAAGGGGGTATGTGATTGCCTAAAAAAAAATTAAATATAGATTTTATATTTTATAGAAAATCTGAAAATATGATTCACGAGTCAAAATATATATGCTGAATGTTAAAAATTTTGATGCATAACAAAGAAGGCAAACTTTATATATGAACAAGAGGATCATAAATCATATAACGACATACTACAAATGATAAGCTTCCAGTTCTAACTTGAACAGTGAAAATCAGAAAATGTTTAATAGTTTACTGATACTCAATATTGTATCAAAGATTCTAACTGATTACATATTGAATTAAGCTTGATAAACATCAAGCTGATATGCAAATGTAAAATTTAAAATAATATCAAACATTTAAATCTACATGGCAGTTTTTAACATTTTTCAAGGGGGGTTGAATTTGTGAGCTGATGTGGCATTTCTGGCTGTAGGGTACGTACCCAGGAAAGTACCCAATATGGGATAGGCCTACTAGTACCTGGTACACATACTAGGAGTCTGGATATGCATACATGTGCTATCTTGATAAAAGGGTGTGGGATAGGAAAACATTTAGCAGTATAGAGATATTGATTAAAGAAATATGAAGCCAAATTGCATTACTTGGCAAGAGTTTTTTCTTTAATTTCTTATGTTTCCGTTTTCAATAGACGTATGTGATGATAATTAATATCCTTCATAGGCAATATAGTTGAATCTATGAAAAGATTGGACAAGATAACACCGTCCCATTTTAATTAGTAATAGGAGTGATTAGAGTAAATATCTAAATAAACTATGCTTGGGGACCTACTTATTCCTAAGATTGTTCAACAAATTCAAGAAATACTAGGAAGGAAACTCAACATTGGAAATCCGTAGCTATGATGCATTTAACATCTTCAAATTCCCTCCTTTATATAATATGACAATGAATTGTGTATAACAATGGAAGAAACTAATTCATTATTAATGCACTATTTCATGGAATCAATTGTTGCCTGAAACTTGTTTTGGACTATCAATAAAATTAAAGACTAACAATAACCACAATATCAGCAACCTTATGCATACCTTCAAAAGTGGACGAAGGAAAAAAATCCCAGGGAATAGATTCTCAAAGTTAAATTCTCCACCCAGAGCAGATACAAAATTGTTTCGATAACTGTCCTCACCACTAAGTGATAAAACAATAGATGGCAGTGACTCTTTAGCACCTTCTCCAACAAAGATATGAACCACAATTTCACTGAGCTTCTGACAAGAGAATGAATATTCTCCAAGTTTTTTTAGATGATATCCCTCCTGTAAATAGAAAACCAAATATTTAGAACTCAAATTTAAATAAGAAAAGTAAATATAAGCACAAATCATTCTTCGTGTTCTAAGTCCCTGCAATTACAACACATGAAACTATTTTCAAGTATTTTATAATAATATTTTGACTACACCACATCCTACAGTTAAGAAAATGTGTCGACCATATGACCAATTGCTTACCATAAACAAGACCCTTGCAAAAAGAAGAAAAAAGGTGATTCAAGTATCAGATGCTGCTCCATCTAAATTAGTATCTCCCTTGTTGGATATTATGCAGTATCATTAGAGACAATACAGACAAACTTCACAAAAAAATGCCAAGAATGGCCTAGAAAATCACCAAAATTGGAAGTATTTTGGTAAAGTTTCAATTTCAAAACTCAAAATGAAATATTATGCTAGATTTCCAGCTTCCCCAAATAACCTTTTACAACTTAAAATCAGTCTTATCAATCATCCATTAACAAACTTATAATTACTTTTCATTTGAAAGATACTAAATTACTTCCCTAAAAAATACTAAAGTTTCCATTAAAAAAAAAAACCTAAATTTAAAAAGTAAAAGGGTTTTTTCAGTAAAATCCTCAAAAATTGTCACCAAAATGATGCCCAAGAAGTTTTCATTTTCTTGCCATGTCCAACTTAGTAATTTGTGAGGTCATACAAATTTTTTTAATTTGCAAAAGTGATTAAAATTTGTCGCCAACTTGTACCTCAATGCATTAACAATGGCTTTAAAACATAAGCTAACTTCTAATATAGCTTATCAGTTCATTACCAGACCAAATGTGAAGCATTTCAATTAATTTCACTCTACTCTTAATGCATATTGATATGAGTTTATTGATTCCAATTGCAGAAGCAGATGTTAGAATAAAATAACATCGAAACATTCATACTGTGTTAATATATCATTATCTCCTAAAAAACTAAATTCAAGATAATTGTAGCACTTGGAAGAAACCCAAACTAGAAATCTTGTTGCTTTTGACATTTGTCTTTAGCAGAAATGCTTTCTTCAATTCTATTAGCTTTTAGTCACATATTGATCTAGGAAAATTTGTATCTTTGATCACCTCACACTCCAAATTAGATGCTTTCTTCACCATTATTTTTGCCATCATTTGAAGTACATGTAAAAATTGAAGAAAACTATATAACATTGATAAAGAAAATTGTAGAACATTATCAATGCTAGGATACAACGAAAAATTAAAACAATTTAATCCATTAATTCATGACCATTGACCTTTTGTGAGACTATGAAACCATAAAAAATCCAAGACGATATAGACCAAGGTTCAAACAGGTTAGTACAGCCCATACAGATTGCATCCACCAAGCCATGATAATGGTTGATTCTTGAACAAATGTTGATGAAACAAGAAAGTTTCCTAGCAAGTTTGGACCAATATCAATACTCTTCATCTGAGACAAGCCTACAAACAACAATATCAAAGAACCTAGAATGAAGAACTGTAATGCAACCTAGTAGATGAAATAATCATGTAGAAAGAGTTTTTCCTTGCTAAAGTCAAGATTAGGAACCTTGCTACCATGCAATCTCTGATACTAGATTAAAACGGCTTCATTTAGATACATCTGCAAATTGGATTGCACTAGTAATAGTTGCAAAACTCCAGTGAATAATAAATATTGAATCCTAAACTGTTCAAAAGATGTAGAAGACATGCCAATTTCTTGAGCGAATAGTAGGGCGAACCTACGTTCGCTTCTCTTTGTCCTCCGCCAATTCTTCGCGCCCCAACCTTAGATACCCCATCCAACTAAGCTGTCTACACTCATACCGATGGCTGGTCTTCTTCTATGCTCCTTTGCCCCAGTTCCCGTGCGACCATCACAGACTTGCCCTCAAACTTGCCCTTGCCTCCATCTGTCGACATTGCCCTCAAACAAATGAGCAACATCTTTTTTTTTTTTTTTTCTCTTATATCCCATTAGAGTCACAATTGCGATGTCGTCGGGCTATAATTGAAAAAAAAAGGCCAAAAACACATTACATTTGCCTACCATTGCAAATTGACGTAATGGAAAACAATATTTTTAAGCCAAAGTTTAAATAATATTGTAATGAGCAAAAAAAGGGACCCAAATTGATACATGAAGTTTGGCAATCAATGCAAACAAGGTTTCTTGCATAATCCTTACTTTGATCAATAAAAAAGAAGTCTGATTTCTATGTCCTTTTTTGGCAATATTGGTACCCATCTGATGATCCATTTGTTGTAGATGATAGAGGGTCAAATCTACTTTATTTTGGTTTGTGAAGCACTCAATTTCATTATGTGGATGAAAAGATATTCAACTTTTTGTGTAAGCTATCCAAACCCTTACTAGGGTAATCTGTGACTTTGTACAAATAAATCTATAATATAAAATGTGGACCAAGACCCCAAATTCAAATAGATGGTGGGGAAAAAGGTGTATTATATTCCCTCTTCTTTACAGGAACCCATGGACAAGAATCCATGTGTATTTGATCAAATAAAACCATGAAAAGTTTTCTCAGATTGCATAAAACAAAGATATGATAAATCCGTCATGATTTTGCTCACATAGGGAATTTATTGAAAAAAAATGCCAAATACACATTACAACTATGGATGATTGGTGGGGTCTCTTTTTTGCTAGTGACATTTTGGTTATGGGAGTCAAGTTTAATCCCATTTTGAAGGGTTGGGGATCCTTTAAAAAAAATTGTGTTCTTTTGGAGATCCTCTAAAAATCCCATTATGGTTATGGGATCCAAAATATATCCCATGGAGGTTTGGGGAGTCTTCTTAAACCCTAGAGTTTCAAATCACTTTCTATTGATCATTTCTATGAGGTATGTGATTTTTAAAAGACTTGGGAATCCTATCAAAATAATTGTGCAATCCAATTCAAAATTTGGGAGCATTCCAAAACCCCAAAGTTTTAGTTGGATTTTTGATGATTGATCTTCTAAGGTTGTGGGTGATGATGTTTTTGAGGGCCATGTTAAAACCCATAGTAGTGGCTATGGGAGCCAAGTCAAAACCCAATGATGAGGTTCAAGGAGCCTTTCTAAACCCCAAGGGTCTCCTTGATAGATAGAATCATTATGTTATGTGTGGCTTTAACCTTGTGCTAACTTTTGGGCAAGTGGATCTTTGTTTAACTTTATTTTAGTTGTCGATTATTTTCTTGTTTTGGGTTGTTGTCTTGTAATACTTTTTCTATTGTAGCTATTTATTTTAGTGGGGTACCACGTCCCCTTAAACATTTTATTGTAAAGGGTTTTGGATCCCCTTCAAAGACTAGTTTTTCCCTAATAAAAAATATTCTTTAATGTTCCAACTCATCCACTTGAGTTATCCTACATTTGAGATTCAAACATAATAAACTAATTACCATGGAGACTTGGTTCTAATGACCACATATCCATCATGTATTGATTTGCATCTATAGACTAACTTTCAAAGTGTGGAAATCCTTATTTTTGTAAGGATCAATAATTACTTTAGTGTAGATTAGGCTTTTATTTGTGAAGAGTAGATTCAGTCCATGATTATTATTTATGTAGAAAATAATTATTCTTAAATATTTTCTATCATCTATTAGTAAAATCAATATCATTGTTATAGATAGCTTGATTAAAATAATGTAAAGGTTTGGGAAATGTAAATTTATTATTCAAACTCATGCTCTCTTTTTATTTTATTTTTTGGTTGGTAATGGTATATATTTATATTAAACATTAAAAAAGAAGTACAAATTTTGGATACCAAGATAGTCCCATCATCTGTTAAGTAAGATCCCCATAGTGGCAACCACTTATCCTTGAAGATTCTACCCTTTACATGTCGTAAGGAAAAAAGATCATGGGGTGATCAAAATAGGACAACCATGGCATAGAAAAGATAAAGAAAGAGACAAGAGCCCCAAACATCATTACATGAACTAATGCTTTATCTCCTCCTTGGTGAAGTTGATGATGACATGGTCATCAATGAGGAATTTACCAAGATGGAATGAGAGAGATGTACATGTCCACACTAGAAAATGGGTTAGTTAGTGGACCCCAACTCACACTATCAAAAGCCCTACCAGAATGAATCAAACCATGCTCCACACCCTACTAAAAACTGACCATCACAACATAACCACTCACAATAGCTTCCATTACCACCTTTCTCTACTTACTATCTTAAGATAGGATTTGGAAATGAATCAAGAAGTGATCATCAACATCCACCAAAGTATTAGACTTCATTGGTGTCCTTTTTTGTTGTTGAACCACTTGACTTTCAAGAAAATCCCTATCCAGGCTTAAAGTTTGCAAGAAGAGGAGCTCTGATATTATGATGAAGACTTGGTCTGTGTGAAATGAGATTCCAAGACACGGGATTTAAATCCTTTAGAAGGATTGACAAGGCCACATAATTGCAAGACCCATTTCAATCAATTAAGTATGGCATGGGCACCAATAATTAACACATTTTCAATCACCCAACCTCTATTTTTCCAAAAGTAGTATGAATCTAGAATTACAATATGGGATGAGAAGATAGCATACACTTTAATGATTTCTCTCATGCCTCAAATGCTGCAAGAATATCTGCAGCAGCGCAACCCTCGCTTCAACAAACTTTGTAGGCTACAACTCTCGCATGAGGAGCTCCTCCCTTTGCAACCCCTTCAACATATCCATACAAACTCGCATGTTTCACAAAATTCCCAGATGACGTGGACAGAGTGTGAGATCTGTGCCCTTCTACATCTCGTGGTGTAGCAAGATCTCCATTTTCGAAACGCCCATCTCTAGCCTCATGTCCCACGTAGAAGTATTTGGCACCAATTAATTTCTTTTTCCACAATAATATTTATCAAAATACATGTGCCACAAAAAGAAAAGCAACAATGCCAAAACATTTCTGTGTAAGGGCATTTTTAAAACATAGATAAGCAGAAACTTCAAGCGCATTAATGGTGAATTTCTGAAATGTCGGTGTTGATACAGATACCTATTGCAGTTAGCTGCAGTGAAGTTCACGCCACTTTGACAGAAACCCTTCCATATAGATAATACCCCAGCCCTAGGAGATATGGTTCACAATTTTTCTTCGGCTACTCTTAAACATTATGCATATAAGCTTAAACATTGTGACCAACGCGCCCTTTTTTTTTTCTTATAACCCAAAAATGTCGCAATTGTGATGTTATAAAAAGTTAACATTGCAATTCTGATGTTGTCGGGTTATAATTGAAAAAAAAAATGCCAAATACACATTACATCTGCCCGCCATCACAAATTGGCGTCACAGATCCACCCCTAATGTATTAGTGTAATAGCCTCTGCCCACATGTTTAAGGGAAACCCTACATGCAACCTTATGCTTCTTACATGCTCCATTATTGTCTTATTCACGTGTTTAGCCACTCCATTTTCTTGTGGAGTCCTTGGAATAGTTTTCTATCTATGAATACCATTAGTGGAGCAATAATCTTCAAATTCATGATTGCAATACTCACTGCTATTATCAGATGTGAGAAATTTTAGTTTCTTTCCAGTCTCATTTTCAACCAAGCATTTCCATTTCTTAGAAGTTTGAAATACATCAAATTTCTATCTAAGGAAATAAACTAATACTTTTCTAGTTGCATCATCAATAAATGTAACATAATAATGAGAGCCACTAAGGGAAGATACCTAAGCTGCTCCCCATACATTTGTATGCACAAGCTCTAATTTCTCACTTTTATTTTCCTTCCTAGTCTTCACAAAACTCACTCTCTTTTGTTTTCCACAAAGATAACTTTCACAAAAATCCATATTAACACATTTCAGAACTGGTAAAAGTTTCTTTGAATGAAGTACTTTCATACCTTTCTCACTCATGTGCCCAAGTCTTTTGTGCCACAATGCTATATCAAAATCTACAACAACTATTTGTTATCCGTGCTCAACTACAACAATTATTCTTGAACATTAATTTTTCTCTGAAACAATCAAAATAGAAGGAACAATATGACCTGTACAAAGATATGAGGTGTCTACTTTCATACCTTTTTCTACTACAAGGGAACCTTTTGAAACTTTCAAATTTTATCATTAAAAGTAACTACACAACCCTCATCACCGAGTCGGCCTACTAAAATTAAATTCCTACTCAGTCTTGGAACATGTCTTACCTCATGTAGTAGCCAATGATTCCCATTCTCCAACTTAATCTTAACTTTTCCCTTTCCAACAATCTAACAGGGTTCATTATCTCCCAAATAAATAGGCCCAAAATCCCCTTGGACATAATCAATGAAATAACCTCTATGAGATGTAGCATGAAATGAAGCACCAGAATCTAAAACCCATGAATCATCAACACTTTCTAAAGACAGAAGAAAAGTGTCCTCTTCGAATTTGTTACTTACCACATTTGCCTCCTTGTTCCCTTTTGGTTTATCTCCTTCATTGTTCTTTCCAATCAAACAATATTTCTTCTTATGCCCTAATTTCCCATAGTACCAACAATCTCTTGATCCTTTGGATTAAGACCTCTTCCCCTTTGACTTTCCTCTTGATTTCCCATGATTTCTAGAATTATTTCCTCTCTTAGTCATTCTACCTCTGCTTTGTGCATTCAAAGAACTTCCCGATGTAGATCCACCTAAGGTTTTCCAATGAGTTTTCTCACTCAAAATAATCTGATCATCATATTTTAGGGTACTAGATCTAGAAACAAAATTACTCATAGTCATTACCAAGCCATTCCAGGTTTTAGGCAAAGAACACAAAATCAAGAGCACCCTAACTTCTTCATCAAAATTGGTACCCATAGAAGATAACTAACTAGTAATAGTACTAAACTCATTTCAATGATCTACAATAGATCCACCTTCTGTCATTTTCATATTGAATAAACACTTCATGAGAAATACCTTGTTTGAAGTGGAGGGCTTTTCATACAATTTTGCTAGGGTTTGCATCAACTCTTTTGTTGTCTTTTCTTTTGTAATATTAAATGCCACCGATGTTGCCAAGCATAATCCAATGCTTCCAAATGCCTTTCTATCTAAAATATCCTAGTCATCATTTGTCATAGATCCTTGATTCTTGGTTTTTCCTTCCAACAGCTTACATAAATCCTTCTGATAAAGATAGTCCTCCATTTGCATTTTCCATAACTAAAAGTTTTTCCCATTAAACTTGTCAACCCTCAGCTTACCCTCATCTACCATCGCTCCCACTCAACTATGAGACCTTCCTATAGAGGATAGCTAAACAAAAAAAGATGATAGTCTGGCTAAAAGAAAAATGATGACAATTTGGCTCTGATACCACTTGTTAGGATTAACCTTAGATAGAAATAATAATTATATACAAATATAACCAATACCATAAAATAGTAGATCACATAAAAGAGAACACAAGACACCAAGAGTTAACATGGTTCACCCAATCCCTAGGCTATGTCCACCAACAACAAGTCTAATATTGTCATTATCCAATGATTACAACCTAATTACAATCCATAATCCCTTACAACTCAATACCACCACAAGAAGCTACAATATCACCATTCATAATGAAATCCCTAATAGCTAAGCCTTTTTATACAAGCTTTTTTTGTTTACAAAATTATGGCTAGAATAATAGAAAAATAGTAGATGATGTCTTTTATAATATAAGGACATTTTTGGCTTTGGGGCGCTGCCCTCAAAAACCCCTATGAGGGCATTGTCTTTCGACCCCACCCTATACTATGATAGGGAGTGCACCTGGGGCGCTAACCCAAGACCCCACTTGACCCCATCTTGGGGGTGCTACCCCCAAACCCCTATAGAAATAATCTAGAGGAAAATCAAGTTGAATAAACCTCTAAGTCCAATTAGGCTTCACATCACAATAATCTCCCACTTGGAGACTGATCAAACTCCATAATAATAACATGTTCAATTCAAGACATAGAAACTCTAGAAATGGATGAAATTTTGGAAAAGTTGTGTGTGAATGGTGCATTAAAACCTAAGTATCAACACTTGGAAACCAAGGGTTTAACCCACATTCCACACATGCCTTGAGAATTCCAGACAAAATGGATAAGGTTTATCCTTAGTCGTGTACACAATGGATAACTATGGTTGGAATAGCCTATTCTCATAACTAAGAAAAAGATTCATCGAATAATGAGGCTCCCAATGTTGGCCAAGGAAAAAATCACCAAAACCCTAATTTAGGTGGAACTAGAAAAAAAAACTCTTGCCAAATGGGATGGAAGAGGTATGAAGAACAACTATATAGCTAACATGGAGCTGAAGTTTGGAATTCATATAATTGCACACAAAATATATATCTCTAGTCATCTTAATAACATATCATGTGAGGCAGTGGATCTCACTTTCAAGGAGGTGAAGAACAACATGTCCTTCAACCTTGCTGAGATGATGTTGAACCAATTCAACAAGAACATGGAAAGCATCAGAACATCAAAGAATAACTTGTGTAAGTTTGGTTCACTTTTAACCTATTTATTCTTCTTTGTAAAAAAGCTTTTCCCCTCAAAAGGTACAGTTTTATGGAGAAAAGATGTGCCTATACATTATCAAATCAATGAGTATATAGCAAAAATTGGTGAAAATTATGTCAGTATCATGGACAATAATTTTGATTCATTCAAAGAAAAGATGAATAAAAAATTCATTATTCCAAAGAAACTTGTAGAAGATTACAAGGATGATATTTTTTTATGGTAGATTGTGACAAAGTGTACATACAAGTAGTCAAACCTAGAGTGGTATGGGTCAAGCCTTTGGGCTATGAGGTCAATATTGATTACACCAAGGATATCATTGAGGCATTGTTAAATGAACCTGTCAATCCCAAGGCCACATATTTTGGTACACATGATGAAGCCCAAACTAGAATTGAACTAGAGATAAAAATTTCTTAGGGGGTCAGCAAAGGAAAGATGAAGATAGCAAAACTGAGACAAACTAGTTCTACTCTCCTATTAACAGAAGGTAAATGAGATGATGTAATAGAAGATGATGTAGAAGATGAGGTCGATGAAGCAAAATCAGAAGAAGAATAGCTAGTCAAGAAGAAAGGTAAGGTTATCATAACCAAACCTACAAAGTCATCTACTGCGGTATTTACAAGAACATCTAGAAAGAAATTGAAACCAGGTGAAGAAGCAGAGTATGTGATTTTCAAATGACCAACATGGAAATTTTTAAATCATTGAGATATGAAACTAGAAATGTAGAATAGAAGAAGCAAGTTTAAGACATGGTTATGTCTAAACTAGGTAAATGGAAATATTCACCTAACCAACTTGTACAATAAATTCCCAATGAACTGATGGAAAGAATCAAACCAAGATGGAAACATGACAAGAAAATTGCAAACGACATATATGAGCAGAATCTAAAGAAACTCATGTTGAGTCTTAATGACAAAGAAGTAAAAGAGTCCATGAAGCATAATGAAATAAAAATCACATTGAATTTTAACACCTGCTTGATATTGGTTAATGACATTGAACATGTGGTGAGGAATGCCCCTAATATATGGAAGAATATCTACAATCTTCATCAGAAAAGTGATTTTGTTGTTCATGTCAATGATAAAGATGATGATGAAGATGACAAGGAAGAAAAGGACAATGATGATGAAGAAGAAAAAAATTACAATAATATAGATGATGAGGAACAAGAACAGGAAGCCACCGAGGAGAATCTCCTTGAGATTTAGAGCATTGAGGAAATAAACCCTGAAAAGACTATAGCAATGGTTATGGCCTCACTTCCTCACTCTTTGAGCAAAGCTTTAAAGCCATCAAGCTTAGGTAAATCTATTGTCAAGTTGGTTGTGACAAACAATGCAAATCCAAGCACTCAACCAATCTCTACACCTATTTAGCCCAGTACTTCATTGACTGAAGTGATCAACACTTCATCTACCGAGTAGTCAGTGCTTCCTCCTTCATCAATTTTGGTTTCTCAACAATAAGATATTTCTTCAAGCAGTGAAATATCTACTTTTGTTGTTAGTCCTCCCATTTCCACCATTTTTACTATTCCAAGTATGCAAATAATTAGTTCAAAGATAGTTGAGAGAAAGCCTCAACTGAGTACTAAAGTTTCTAGCAAAGGAAAAGATAAGGATATCTCTACTATAAATCTTGATCAAATGCATATAGTAGGTGAGATTTTGCAGAAGAAAGCTAAGCAAAAGAGGCTTAAAGAGGAGAGAAACTGAGAAAATCAAGTGCTAGCAGATGTAAGGAACATTCTTGTAGATGCACTGAGCACTGAGGTTGATACCTCTCAACCTATTTTGGCTCAACTAACAGAAGTGGTCTAGAAATTCAATGAAGATTTGAATGGGCAAGAAAAATTGTTGCAAAGAGTAGAGAAGAAAGTTGAAAACAAAGTATTGGAGCTAGTTGCACAGAAGATTGCAATATATCAAGTAGACTTGTCTACTATTTTTAGCTCATTGGAAACATCTGCCAACAATGTCACTTCTCTATTAAATAAACTATGTGATACATCTATCTTCATTCAAGAAATCAAAGATAAACTCTCGAAGATAGATGAAGATCTGAAGGCAAGTGTACACTAGCTATCACTTGACCCAAGCTACAATTCTACTCATTACACAAAAATTAGATTTCTGATTGATATGCAAGCATAATTACTAAGGGAAGAAGCCAAGATAAGGGCTACACTTCTATATACAAGGCACAATTCTTCAAAACATGGATGAATTGAAAAAACACATTACACATACCAAAACTCTCATCCATGATAACAACTTCTCCATAGTTGATCACGTGATGGAATTTATCAGCAGAAGAACAAGTTGCATTGCATGCAAGCAAGGTGTTGCAAGAAAATTGGGACAACACAATGTCACTAATTTTAAAAGTACATTATGACTTCTTATCACATTTTGGAATAATTGTATAGCATACACCTTTGGCATTTATGTCAAAAAGGGGGAGAATATGTAAAAGGGGAGAATATGTGATGAATACAATAAAAAAGGAGAAGATGAGAAGATGTATATAATGTGTAAAGTATGTTCAATATATATGTATGGTAGAGCATCATAATATACATGTACATATATTTAGATAAACATCTCTTACAACAACAATTTTGAAAAATCTCAAAAACAGAGTATGTTACCGAGTTGAAGGCACATGATGGAAACTAAAGATTGTTTTTGAACATTTTGAATTCAATTTTGATTGATAAGTGTTTTTGTCACTAACGTTGAAGGGGGAGATTGTTGACATTATAGTCAAGTTTATTTATTAGTGACACACACACTTAATCAAATGGTTAGTAGCTACTGAGCTTATCTTGCAGTCTATAGTGTTAACCAAATTAATTTAGGCTATACCGATTTCTACAGTTGCTACTGAGTTCTAGAAACAATATTTAGTTTTCACAAAGCAGTATCTATCAAGTTGGTGACTATCAGTGTAAACTAAATTTCATAGTGTTTATTGAGTCTCTCAGTGCAAACTAATTTTTCTAGTGCTTATCAAGTTCATAGCTTCAACAATGTGAATCTAGTGTTGACCAAGCTATATAGTGTCAACCAAGTGATTCAGTTTATACCAAGCTTGCAGTGATAGTGTTGATCGAGCTATGTAGTGTCAATCAAGTGATTTAGTTTATATGTCAAGTTTCATAGTGTTCAACAAGTCACTAGTGCAAAATAAGTTCAAAATACTTGGAAGTGATTAGTATGAGCTAAGATTCTACATTTATCGAGTGCATGATAATGCCAAACATTGACAATGGTTGCCAAGTATCAAAACCTCACCAAGTTTGTCTTCAGAACTTTAGTACTTGCATTTGGTATGACTTTACATATTTTGGTAAAACTTGTATTGTAACTAACTTTGATGAATTATAAATTGGATTGGTATATATGTAATGTATTGTAGCACATCCAAACATATAACATGGAATATTAAGAAGACACACTAAGAGTAGAAACTGCGAAGTAAGAAAGCTACAAGAAGTATGAGGAGCAACAAAGATTTATCCATCACAACAAGGTGATTATAACACTCCAAAGGAATCTCATTCAACAAATCAAAGTTGTAGATCAAAGATTAGCCACTAGTTCATCCTAACAAGTGGAACAGTTAAATCCTTTCACAAGGTAGACTTAACAGTTTTTTGTAAATCTCTTTACCGAGTGCATACTTCATTGTATGTTTGTAAATCCTTTTTCAAGGTGAACCTAGCAGTCCTTATCACTCCTAACAAAGCAGATCATGAGAAGTGATCATTGTAATCCTTAACAGGTCAACTATATACTGCAATACTAAAGCTTGTGGGTATCATCCTCACCTCAATTTTACTTTCTATTTGGAAGGTTTTTGGGTCACCACATTGTGTGTCAAAGTGTTATGAATGTTTTAATGCTTTTAGTTTTTCATATATGCAATTATATCAGAATATATATGAAGGATTGACTGGTGAATTAAGATTAATTTTTATTGGTTACTAATTCACCCCTCCCCTCTCAGTAACCTAGCCTATCTTATATTTCTAACAAACCCTTGACATTTTCAAAGGATCTCTACCTTGTACATATTTAAGTTTCCAATTAAATGACTCCTCTAAACCTATTAAACTATGGGAACCCCTATTAGGCAATATCAAAAAGAAAATCTAGTCATGGAAAGGGAAGTGGCTCTCTTTAGTAGGAAGAACTACTATGCTTAAATCAATTTTAACTAGTATGCCTATCTACCAACTATCACTGCAAAAACCCCAAACCAGTATAGAAAACTCGCCGAATAAAATCCTTAAAGATTTTTTCTGTCAAGGAGAAAATAACAAAAATAAATTCAACCTTATGGCTTGGAATAAGATTTGTCAAACTAAGGAGGAAGGTGACTTTGGTATTAGAGATATAAAACTCCAAGCTCTAGCCCTAGGAGCTAAATAGATCTAGAGAATGATTCATAATCCAGAATTTTCCTAGGTTAGGAATCTCTTAGATAAATATGTGAACTCCTCATATCCCCTTAGCATCCTCAAAACCAAATTCCCCCCCTCAAGGATCAAGGGTCCAGTATTTCATGTTAAAATGTTGACATATTATTTTTAACAAAGTAACATGGCAAGTAGCA
Organism: Cupressus sempervirens; assembly: GCA_028749045.1. Classification (NCBI taxonomy): domain Eukaryota; kingdom Viridiplantae; phylum Streptophyta; class Pinopsida; order Cupressales; family Cupressaceae; genus Cupressus; species Cupressus sempervirens. Next base: position 147,063,480 of record CM053790.1, read on the forward strand.
AATGGTAGGGAAATTAGATTCTGGATAGATTCTTGGAAAGTATTGCCACCCCTTTGTAAATTACAAAGGTTATCCAAGGCTAGGACTATCTTATCACAAGCAATTGGAACCCTCTTAGTGGATTATTGGGAAGAGGATGCATCTACAGCTAAAGGTTGGAAATGGAAAAATCTAGAAAATTTTGGCATTCCCATAGAAGAACTCTCTTTTTTAGAATCTACCCTAGCCTCGAGATCCTTGACCCTCTCTTTATCCAAAGACAAACTTGTATGGATTGGTTCTAAGACTGGAGAGTGTAATTCTAAAGATAGTTATAGTTATTTATCCAGACTTAAGTCAAACTCCCTAAAATTATTACCAATTAATCTTTGTTGGCACTCGTTATGCCTACCTAAAGGAACCTTCTCATGGTTAGAAATATAGAACAAATTTCTAATTGCAGAAAAATTCAAAAGTATGGGTTATGCAAGGCCATCAAGATGTCCCTTATGCAAGGAGGTAGAAGAAGCTCCTAATCATATCCTCTTACACTGTAATTTTTCCCACACAATTTGGACTTGGTTTTATAAAAGGATGAGCATTTCCATGGTTTCACATGAAACAATTTCAAAACAACTCTTGGCTTGGCCAAGATTTCACTACAACAATATTTTTAAAGGACTATGGATTATCTCACCTTCAATAATCATATGGGAAATTTGGAAAGAAAGAAATAAATGTATCTTTAAGAATCAGGAAATGTCTTTTGATCAAGTTATACTAAAAGTAGAAGCATAAATAATTGTAACCCTAAATAGTAAATTAAATTGGACTAATGATAAAATGACTTTGTGGGATGGTTCAATGAGGAATAGATGGATTGGACTAAGAATACCTCCGTTTAGTGGTAAAGGAGAGAGCTCTAGTCAAACCTTAAGGAAAAATTATGTATGGATCCCTTCGGAAGCTAGATGGGTTAAACCCAATTTCAATGGGGCTTCCAGTGGCAATCCAGGCCTGATCGAGATTGGGTGTTGCATTAAGGATAATTTAGGAAGAACATTAGTAGAGAGATTGATGAAAATAGAGCCAACCACAAAGAATGTTGCAGAATTCAAAGCCTTAGTGGAAGGTCTTTGGTTATGCTCCCAATTCAATTTCAAGAAAGTTTCCATTGAAGGAGATTCTTTGATTGTCATCAATGCCTTGCCGAATAAAGCTACCCCTAATTGGAAACTAACTAGTTTCCTTAACCATGCCCTCAATCTCATTAAGAATATGGAGGATGTAACCTTTAACCACATTTATAGGGAAGACAATACCCTACTTGATGTACTTGCTAATAAAGGTACCGATGGTATTGAGATTTTGCAAAGATATCACTTAGATGTAGAGGAATCTCTCATGTTTTGACTCGGCAGTCTTTTCATATCCTTTCACCGCCACCACTTCCTGCTCTACCCCAACCAAGAAACCTTTTCAAATTTGCTAGATTATTCCCTTTTGTAGCTCCTGAAGAATGTGATTATCACATGAGTTTGCAACTTGATCAGAGTAGTTGTTAACTTACAATACCCAGGATTGTTTTAGGATTGTTTTATGCAACCATCTCTCTAAGAGTAGAAAGCGATGGATACCCCATTAAAATATGTTGTAATTTGAGGCTTATGGCCTTTGATGAACCAATCAAGGTAGAACATTTATGGTTGTTGTTGATTGAAAGAAATAAGATTGTAATAAGGGCGGTCATGAGGGTTTTGGGAGATCAATACATCAATTGCCCAAATCGATGGAGATCAAATTATAACATAATGACAATGTTTGCAGCCATAGCCTGCTATTTATATGGAGATAATGATACAGTTGTGGAGCTTTGTTCCAAGATTTTCATTCCAAGTATTCAACTTGGTCTTGAACAAGCATTATGGAATATTAGGGAAGACTTAACCATCCCATTAGTTGCCAACTATGGGATGCTCTATATCAGAGGAGCAGAAGTCCCCACATATCCAATCATCTTCATAGAAGATGAAGACGATTTATGGGCAACCCAACCCATCTTTGTAAGAAATCTAAGCTTCTTGGTCCATTACCATGGGGTCTTTGACCCAACCAATCTCAACTAGGTAGAAAATTACATAGTAGTGGACGAGGTTCTAGATGATGAAGCAATGGAGGAAGTTGTCCAAGAACTGCGAGATGAGCTTGAGGAAGATTCAAAATAGTTATACCTGGTAACAAAGCTAGATCTCTGACTAGGATTTACGATTTTAAGCTTTGCTCTAAACAATCTTTCAATTTTAATGACCTCCCATTTTATTTTGTTATTAGGGAGTAGATCATACTATTTTATATCAGCAACCACTATAAAACTTTAATTATTATATTTTAGATGCTATTATCATATGTATAGGTATATTACTAGATAAGGATAGTATGTTTGTGAAGGTTGTCTATTGGCCACCTATTTTCTAACCAAAATGATAGATTCACAGCCGAGGAATGGTTTGACATATCAAAAAGGTAGAATTAGGAAGTCGTCATTATCTCTAGATGGATCTAGTATCTATGAACTTCTTTTGGTAGTAACTAATTTGTTTTTGGAGTATAGTTGTATTTTCCTTTAAACTTGTAGGTCACTGACAGAGGTATTACTAAGCATCAGCTTTGGTACATATTTGATGACATATTTGGGTTTAGTTTTTTGGTCCCTAGAAGGATCCCTCTTCAGAACATAATGCAGTTCATTATTCATCTTGTGATCTTTCTATCATTAAAATTCAAAATGATAGGGAGTCAGCGTTAGATTTTAGCTAACAAAGTTATTTGTATTAGAGGTATAAAGATTTCCAATGTTGAAACTTTGTAAACTAGGGAATGTCCCTTTTAATCTTGTAATAATATTGGACTATGGTCCTAGGCAAGACTGGAGGTTTTCTTCCCCATTCTTTCCTACCAGTGCCTGTTTGAACAGAGGATTCTATATGTAATTTTTAAAACTATAAATATAAAATTAATGGCTTTGGCCTTTTATCGATTAAAAAAAAAACTATAAAAGAATCACAAACACAAATTTCAACTACCTAATTATCATTTTTCAATCAATACATTTATTGGATTTTCCTAATAAATTTGGAATGTAATAATGGATTATAAAAGATACTAAAAGTAAACTAATATTTTATGTAGGAAAATTGACAATTTTCAAACATAATTTTTTTTTTCCAAAATAGCTTACTAACTAATAATTATTTTTTAAAATTTATTTATTTATATTTAATAATCACTATAGATTGTACTATTACAACCACTAAGTATTTTTATATTTAAATTTATTCTTGAATTTTACTAAAATATAAATCATTTAACTAAAAAATCATCAAAATGATTTTTATTGAAAGTGAATGGCTAATTGGTTTGGGGTTATTTTAGATTGCATTATGACATTAGAAAACTTGTTATTTTTTATTCAAATATTTCTAATTCTATTAAATAATAATAACTCGATAATTTTTTTGATCAGTAAGAGGTTGAAGCCAAGGTTTTTTTTTTTTTTTTTGTGTTTAATTATTATTTATTATTAGTTAAGTTTGAGTAGATTCAAACCCAAGATCTCCCAGTTAAGAGGCTCATAATTTACCGTTGTGTTGTAGGCTCTTGCTATACACACACACAACATTTATTAAAATTACATTAACATTATAATTTTTTTTTATAGGTAATCAATTGAAGCCTAGATTATTTATTATTCATTTTATTATTATTGTTAAGATTAATTATTATTATGTAATCTCGAGTAGATAACCCAAGACCTCCCCCATGAGAGGCTCACAATTTATGGATGGATTGTAGGATCTTGCCAAGTGAATATTTTTATATTTAAGTTTATTCTTAATTTTTACTCAAATATAAATCATTTAACTTAATTTTTTTTTTTTATTGAAAGTGATTGGCTAATTGGTTTGGGGTTATTTTAGATTGCATTATGATGTTAGAAAACTTGTTATTTCTATTCAAATATTTCTAATTCTATTAAATAATAATAATTTGATTATATATATATATATATATATATATATATATATATATAATTGATTTAATATTTATGAAATCTTAACATTGATATTCAATTTGATTCAAGTTAATAATTCTATGTAATATTATATTTATATCTAGTGCCAATACATAATATTTATTAAAATTATAATTAACATTATAATCATTATTAATTAAGGTGATAGGCTTATTGTGGGACCTTTGCTCCCACAAATTGCTATTTCAATGGAATTATTGTAAGACTTGTCGTTTTTTAGAATTTTCGATTGATTTTTAGAACATATAAAAAATCCACTTCATAAATTTCATAAATTTCTAATTAAAAGTCAAATTTCTTAGCCTTGGAGACTAGAAGCTGAAAATAGCTTAAACATAAACCTTACATGTTGTATCCAAGTGAAAATTAAATTTTAAACCTTACATGTTGTATCCAAGTGAAAATGAATGTGAAATTTCATTTTAGGCTACAATTTCTTATAGGCTTTGTATTTTATTTGTAGGTTTCTTTGGATGCAACTTCATTCAATATTTCAAATATTGGAGAAAAACTAGTGGGCAAAAAAGTATTTGACATATTTCTCAAAAAATAATGAGGAACCATAAACATTATAATTAATTTGGTCATATTTTTAATATATATTTTTCAACATTAATAAGAATATTTATTATTGTATCATATTTTATATATCTTTTAAATAGATTTTTATAGTATTTTATTTATAATATATAAATTGTATATTATATTTTAAAACACATTGGATCATACATTATGTTTCTCTTATATAATGTTTTGTATGTTATTTACTTTTTCTATTATATGATTTTCATATTTTATTAATTAAGCCGATAGGCTTATATGTGGGAGCTTTGCTCTCAGTCTTTGCATTTTTTTTGTCAGGAAATTGTAAATTTTTCTTTTTGTCAATTTATATTTTCTACTCAATTATCAAATTTTGTTTAGCCTTTACTTATATAAAAAAACTTTATTATTTCTAATTCAATCTCTAAGTTATGTTTTATACTCCTTATTTAAAGGATTTTGTTTAATAGTTGTGTAGAAAATCAAACTCTTTTATTCAAAATGGAATGGTGAAGTTTGTTGCAGGAAGGGTTTGCCCAATATTTTTTTTTCTTCATGCTAATTTAAAATTGTTTATACATATATATTTTCTTCATATTTATTAAAAAATTGTTTATGCATTGGGTAGGGTTTATCTATCCATTTCCTTGATCAACATTGTTGACAACACCAGGCAATTCATGAAAAAATGCAAGGTAAGTCTCTTGTTACAATTTTTGTGAGTTTGTTTATGAAATATTTGAATCATTTTTTGTAATGTTGATATTTTGTGCATTTTTATAAGATTGATATTTTATCGTCAAATTTATGAATTTTTTTTTTAATTTTATTTTCTTATCAGAGCAGAATAAAGATTTGAAGGGTTGTTATTTCTGATATTATACATAGCTATTGGTGAAATATACAATGTCTATATCTGTTGGCTTCAAATGCTACTTGAAATTTAAAGTGGGTCTTTATTACATCTTTGGCATCTAATAAGTTATATATTTTAGGCATGTAGGCCTATTGATGTCAAATGCGATATCTAATAAGTTGTATATTTTATTAAGTCTTCATGCCTAAGTGGTTGTATCTTCCTTACTTTATTGTATATATTCTTTTACAATTTTCTTTAGTCAATTGAAATGTATTACATGACCCAATCTAATTAGTACAAATTGATACATAAATACCAAAAAATATATGGGGTGACTTTAATGGAGTAAATGTAACATATTCAAACCTAAGTATATATATATTGGGGCGGGGGCCCTAGCTCGGTTGGATAAATCTTCCCTGTTGTAGGGGGTTGGTCACGGGTTCTAGTCTCCTTCGTCCTCGTGGTACCGGTGGGCGTGTCATGCCAGCGCTACCGGTCACGTTAAAATTTTTACCAGGCGCACTACAATTTATAAGGGGGCCGTGTTGCACCGATTCCTGCAGTCTTAAAAAAAAAAAAAAAAAAAAAAAAACCTAAGTATATATTATTAAGATGTTTCTAATTAGCGTTTCTCTAAATTTTTAGAGTTGGAAAATAATTTTGAATATAGAAAAAATATTATAAAATTTATAAAATGGAAGATTATGAAAATAATAGTATGTTTTGAAAGTTTTGAGTTTAGAATTACAATGCCCACTTTTAACATTTTAAAAGTTTGTATCAATTTAATGATGTAATGTTTATTTATTTTCACATTTCAATAAAAGAAATAAATTTTATAAATGTTGAAAATCTAATGAAAAGGAAACTTCATGTTTTGAAAGATCTTTAATATAACTTATGTTTTTTATATTTTAATATTTTAATAATAGAAGCAAAATCTATAAAATTAGAAAATCTAACAAAAAAAGGAAACTTCAAAAATTTGAAAGATTTTTAATAGATATATGTTTAAAAAAATAGATTTATAATAAATGAATATATATTTATTTTAAAAATAATTTGCCAAAATTTAAGTATCTTTTTATGATTGAATTTTTTTTTTTATCGATATGATTGAAAAGATTATTCAAAATATTATAAAAAGTAAAATACAATAGTTTTCTATAGATTTATATCATTTTTTTCATAAACTAGAAAATTTTGTTAATTAAAAATATTTTTATATTAAAAACATATCTTCCTAATAAAGATTTAAAATCTTTTATGAAAAATGAAATATTAAAGAGCGAAATAAGAAACTTTTTATTTATTTTTTATTTTCATTAGTTCATGGTCAAGACTTTTTGGAACTATAGGGAATGGTTTTAGCCCCTAGAAATTTTGAGAAATAGAGAAGAGCTAGATATATTAATTTCTAAAGTTCTTTGAAGGAGAAGAGTTCAATAGTTGATGTATATTCAAAATACGTAAGGAAATTTTATAATCTATATTAATAGATTGATTTTGTTTCATTTCTACACAATAGTCTACTTTATTAGTTATATGTGTACATCACAACATATGTATTGATTCTAAATTTTTTTAATTAAGTTTATAAATTTATTTTGTTTTCTTAGAGATTAATTCAACCTACAATCTTATAGTATTTTATATTTATTATAATATAAAATGTGTTAATTAGTAAATTTATAATAATAATATGGTTCTATTTATAGTTAAGAATTAAATATTTCATTATTTTTATTATTTGATATTAAATTATTATTATTATATTTTCAAGTTATTGATAAATATAAAAAATTTAAAATAGCAAGTAGACAATAAAAGAAAAAGAAACAAAAATCAAAATGAATCATTTTCAAGTTATAAAGAGTAAAATTATTATTTTATATAAATGATATTTTTACATAAAACTAATGGACGCTAATTTAAAAATTAAACTTAAAAATAATTGAAATAAAATCAACTAAAGATTAACTAAACTATCATCTTACTACCTAAAATTACTATTAAAAAATCATATAAGAGAAGACCTGAAAAATAAAAAATAAAAAATAAAAACAAAATAAACTTAACATTATCAACCATGTCTAGAAGATGTTAGTTGACATAATATTAAAAACATTTATCAACATAATTATTGCACCTAGTTATGGTGGAAATACTAGTAAATATAAATTATTTTAGATTAAAAATAATAAGTTTTATATGAATATATTGTAAAATGAAATGTTAAATAATGAAATTAAATTTTTTTATAATTTAAAATTATAATTATTTGCATATTATAAATTTGAATTTTCTCTTCATAAAAGTAAATTAAATCTCATAAATATTGACACATAAGATCACATTTTATAAAATATGTACTTCAGAAATATAAGAGTTGAGGTGGTCAAGTTTTCAATTTAATTATTTTTAAGGCGATAGTAAAGTTGAGCTTAATAATTCATAATTTTTTTTTTGGATAGTATAAGGATAAGTTAGCCCAAAAATTCATACAATTAGTTTTTGAAACGATTCTTTAGATTAATATTTTTCGTGTCAAATATATCATTCCTATTAGCTTATTGTTGCATGTACAAAAATGTGCAACTGCTAGTTATTTATATTATTGATTTTGTTTAGTTTATATATATATATATATATATATATATATATATCATTTTATTGATTTGATTTAATAATTTTCTAGAAATTTTGTCATTATTCTTTGATTTTAAGATTTTTGTGTTCTTATCCAAAGATTTAAAATTCATATTTTTAGAAAATACTAAAAAATAAAATCCTACTTTCCTTATTCTCTACTAAATTCATATTTTTAGAAATTACTAAAAATGAAAGCTTACTTTCCTTAATGTTGCTAAATCATATTTTTACGAATTACTAAAAAAAAATCCTACTTTTCTTATTGTCTACTTTATTCCTTACCACAACTACAACTTACTAATTTTTATTTTTAAAAATCATTGTGTTTAGTACATATTTGCAAAATCTTAAAAAGAATTTTTTGTTTTGCAATTAGCGTTCAGGGACCTCTACAACCACCCTTAAGAGGCCTCTAGTTTTTTGGTTTCCTCATTATTAGGAATTACTTATTTTTGAGAGCATGTGCATTTCTGATTGCTCATGATTTTCGTCCATATTAAGCATCGGGAAACAAGAACGAATAAGACAAACGCTCCTAGACGCTTCATGCTCTTGCTCGAACTGGAATGAGAATTGGTTGCATACGTGAAGCTATTATTTGATTTTATATAATTCAGTTGTATGAGTGGTACTTATATTTATTTTCAAAATAATAAGAAATATGGTGTTTAGTTATAATGCAACTTTATTTTATCAAAGTTTATTGCATTTCAATTGGAATTTGCTTCTATTTTATAAAATATAGTAAACATTTTGTACTATATTCTTGTTTGGTTCGTTTATCTGTAACAATTACAACCTTGGTGGTATATTACCTTGATTACCCTACCTTCTTAGGTATGTCTTTATTCCAATAACTAATATTTCACATTGTCTATAATTCTTGATTTATATATGTCTGTACATTTAATGTTTCAATGGATAATATGGTTTTTTTAATAATTTTTTATTGAAGACATATATGTGAATAATTAGAACCAATTTATTATAAATGTTAAATACTGACTACAAACAAACAAAGAAGTCTTTTTAGTTCTCTTATAATAGAGAGACATTAATGTTAAATGATTGCTACAAATAAATAAATAATGCATTGTTTTTAAGCTAAGTCATACAACTACAATGTAGGAAGCCGAGATTGACTATGGATTAGTACATCCATATGCAAACCATTCATGTGAATTACAATACATGGATTTTATGTTTATTCATATTGATAATTAGATTGAAGCAATATTTGTTAAAGAACTATCCAAACACATGAAGGAAGCTTCTAAAATGGAGAAGACAAGATTTTCTCATCGCAAATTTCTTTAAACCAATGAACAAACTATATAATTAAGATTGAACATGGCATCATCAATGCACTCTAAATATAAATGAATGTATATTTTGACAAGATGTCAATAGGTAAGTCAATTTTTGGTCTTTGAGCCTACATCCTCTCATGAATGGGAATTATTTCAAGCAAATCACATTGTCACGTCTAAATTCATACAAAAGTAACTTGCAACTTTTCACTTTTAAGCAAACCTAAAGGGGGATGAAATGCAAAACTAATTATGTATTTTTAAAGAACTTTGTAACCTATGCCATATTACTTGTTTTTTTACACCTTTCTAACCTATGCAATATTTGTAGTTTTGTTGCAAGATTAGTAATGCACCTTTCTATCTCATGTCATGATTGCACAATTCTTAATACACATTTATGTACCAATCATAAAGCTTGGAGATAAGGTGCAAGGTCAAAAAATTAGTTGAAATAATATGCAAATGCATGTATTATAGAAATAATCAAAATACCTCTCTGTTGTAATTATGAAATTTGAAATCTACCTAATGTATGCCCATTTTTACGCCAAAGGCGTACTATATTGAGATGTTTCGGCTTACTTTCCAATCAATGGTTCCTATCTCAATATAGACAATGCAAGACGATGCCATTAATTTGAACCATTTATTTCTGTCCATTTTAATTGGCTACTTATGCCACTGGTGGAGGCATAATTGGAGAAGACTTTCTTGCTATGGTTAATGTTGTATCGTGGCATGTGTGAAACTTAGCAGTTAGTCGAAAACAAACATTGTAGAAAATTGTGTAGAAATTTAGTACATTCTTATTGTTTCCCACTCAAATTTGTTAGGATCTCCCCATCGTTTCAAAGTATCAGTTATTTGGTTGTTGTAGGAATCAATTTGAAGTGATCTCTAAACTTTGAGCATTTCATTACCAATCATTTTCTTTAATATTTAATGCATGTTCAACTATTTTTCTAGTTATTTAATTCCTTCAAAATCCCTTCAATTTCTTGGATTCGAGAGGTAAGTTTTTAGTTTCAAGATTTCATTTTTGTGATCAATTTCTTAGATTTGGAGTAGAAAATATTTTAGTTTCAGATTCTTCTTTTTTGGTTTAATTTATAGGATTTGACCGATAAGTTATTAGTGAATGCAGAATTTACTTGCATTTTTATTTATAAAAATCAATTTTTGAAGATGAAATTCCATGAATAGGTAATTGTTATTTGTTGCTTCATTGTCTTTCCTTTTGTTTTTAATGTAATTTCTATAAATGAAAAGATAGGGCCTAGCCATTCAGTCCCAACTTTTTATTACTTGTTTTTAGAGGAAATATAATATCATCTTAAGCTACTCTCTCAAGCCTCATTTTGTCTTTCTGAATTGTGTATTGTGAGTCAAATCTAAGGCTTGCAAAATGATCAGAACAATGTGAATCGTCAGCTAGTTTTTGAAAAACACTCATCGTAAAAGTAAAATTTTTTTTAAAAAAAAAGGTAATGGAAAATGAGCATAGAGCTCTGCCTCTCCCCGTGATTGGACATGTTTCACCTCTGCTGTGGTATTCTCTATAGTGCTATAATTGAAATATGGCTACCTATCTGCCTCCTCACACATGCATGTAAGAGCCCGTCATTTTCTCTTTATTGAATTTCAATCATGGAGGCTAATGAAATAATTTACTAATTTGGCACTCTAAGTCCAATAACACACATCAGTGTCTCATTATAAAAGAGTGCAACTTTGTAACATCCGCTAAACCAATCCATCATCAAATAGAGTAATATAGAAAGGATTCTAATTAGAGATGTATAGAATTTATCACTTTTATTTGACTTTTTTGATGTATATTTTTTATTCAATTACCAATTACTTAGATAGGTAACTAAACAAAATTAAACAAAATTTTATGATAGTACAATATATTTAGTTAAATATAATTGTTATGAAATGTTATAATTTTGAAGATATTAAAGTAATTATTCTCTTTATTCATTTATATTTAAATATATGTTTGTTTAATTGTGATAAAACAAATATTGTATTTAAATTAATATATGTGAAACTAACTATTTTATTTATAAAGAAATTTAAAACAAAAAATTATATTTAATCAATTAATAACATGAAAGAAAAAGATGAATATTTAAATTACAGAACAAAAAATTTAAATCATCTGCATCTAGGAAAATGAAGTATATTAATTAACTAATAGATGGATGAGGAAGATTGATAATATAAAACCATTAACAATATTTCATATTTTAAGTATTAAATTTCTTCAATTAGGTGTTTTGTAAAAACTATTTATGGTTTTGTATAAATTTTAATATCTTTATATTAAAATGTAAATAATAATTAAAGTTAATAAAAATGAATCTTAATTATAGTTATTTGTGTTTATTAGTTTCATAAGATTATTATCATGATTAGAGTTAGGTTTCACTAGGGTGAGAGTTCATGGATAGGATTACCATTATGTCTTAGGATTTATTGTTATAATTATAATTATAAACATGGTTAGCATTAAGCTTTACATCATCTTTATTCTTACATTAGAATTAGAATCTAGTTAAGATTTATATTGAGGTAGGTTAAACTCTACACTATGGGTAGGGTTATGATTGTGTTTAAAGCTCAAGCTATGATCTTATTTAAAATTAGGGTTTTGTGTTTTGATTGGCATTAGGGTTGCAATTACTATTATTATAGGGTTTTCGATGGGGTTAACCATAAAAATTATGGTCAATGTACGAGGTTAGGTCATTGTTACTACCATGGTTAGAATAAGGATTAAGCTTACAAGTATATGCTAGCTTATAGTTAGAGTTGAGGTCTTAACTATTGTTAGAGTTCGGATAATGGTTTAGGTTTATGTCAAGATTAGAGTTAGGGAATTAGGTCCATGTTTACAATTTGAGTTATGAAACTCTTGTAGAATTTTGATCATATTATTATTCTAAATGTTTCTAATAAGAATAAAGGCAAATGTTTTAATTAAATTTGTATAGATATATGCAAAATAATAGACCTATTGCACCTTAAGGTGTGATTGCTAGTTTCAATGATATACACAAATAACTCTTATTGACTAATATAGGTTATTGAAATTATAATTATGATTAAAATTATGATTATTAGTCCCGCCTATATAGGCAGAGACTTATGTTTTCACCTCATTTTCTATAATTTGTTTGAGAGCATAATAAAAATATAAACTTATATTTATAATGTTTTATAATTTATTATTTTTATTTTTTATTTTGTAAAGATTATTTCTTGTTTCTTATTGGCTGGTGATATTTTTGCTAGTGGTTTTTTCATTTTTTCTTTTCAAAAATTCAAAATATTCTTACATTAAACTTTATATATCTATACAAAGTATAATGTATATGAATATGATTTTTTTCTTTTTTCTTTTATAACACTCGACTTTAATATATATACAATTTAACATACAAATATATTGACATGTCTATATATTATAAACCATAATAAAATTATATTTTATAAAATGAACATTTTATTTATTTATAAAATATTTATTTAAAATATATCTAAACTTTAAATTTTCTATATACAATAATTATGTAAAATTTATTGATATTTAAAATCCAATCATATATACACTAACATTTATCAAAGTCATAAGAATATTTTTCATTCCAATTTTAATTTATAATTACATTAGGCGCGACTCCAGTTGTATCACAACTTTTGTTTACAATATAATCAAAAGATTAAAGACAATCTCATACTATTAAATTAATATTTAAAAGACAACAAAACCTATTCATTCTGATATCATTGAATTTTTTGTACATTCCAAAAATTAAATATGACGAGTATACTCCATTGCAGTTGTTATGACCACCCAACACATATCTGTTATTCGAGGTCTTTAACAGAACCTACGAAAAAACAACAACAATACCTATTCATCCTAATATCATTGGATCTTCGGACCAAAATAATCAAAGCGTGAGTATAATCCGAATTATTTGAAAGTCATACGCACAGGATTATGAAGCGACCGATTTCTATCCATTTCAAGCAGTTTTGGAGGCGAAGCATCTGTGTCAATGGATAAAAGTAGAGAGGCGCTGGCATAGTATGTAACAAGATTGTATCAGAAATTAAAAGTTCTCTAGCGAAACAATGGAATGTGCAAAAGAGTGGTCATCATCTAGAAAATTTCTTCTGAGTTCAGGACAATATAATCTGATGAAAATGACATGGATTGTTTGGCGATGGCATCCACCGTAAGAATTGGACTTGATGATCAAGTCAAATCCATCTAACCGTCCACCCTCTCCTCTGGGTGGTTGTTGGAACCGACGGTCTCAATTTTTTGTTGGATGACCATAACTAAGATGTTCCATTGGAAGAATGTGCTTTTGATTGCATTTTGTATCCACATAAATCTAGGTCGGTTTGAAATAGCTATCTATTCATTGCATTTACAAATACCTTGATTGCGATTTGGCTTGCTATTTTTCGTGTAGCTTTAGGTCAGGGAGAAGTAGCCCTTGGTTAAATTTCATTTGCAGATGCCTAGTTAGACTACTGTGCTATTTACGAGCTGGATACGTGCTCCCAACTAGTTTTCAAAAAATTAAACCGTGTATTCGGAAAAGTTCATGCGAAAAATATTTTGACAGTTTTTCAACCATATGCAATTGATCTCCTGTTGACGTGTGTTGTTTTTATGAAAGAATTCTGGGGATAATCTCCAATTATTTGAATCAACTCCAATCACAGTTCCAATTGAAATGGTCCAGCATCTCGTGGAGTGCATTACGAGCATGAAACGGGAATTCCATTTAGATGGTCTTGTTGGAACGTAGAGTTGATATCTTTTTAAATGGGAGACCTTGTTAGATCAGAAAATGGATGCCCATCTAGTGGGTGGAAATTGGGGATGCCCATTCAATCAGAAGCCATATTCTATCAGAAAATGAATGCTTCCGATTGGAAGCCTTGCTAGAGCAGGGACGCGATACCCATTAGTTTGGAGATTTGTTGACGTGCTGTTGTCTGCACAAATGGTGTTTCAAGGTATAGGTAAGTTTCTTGGGATCAATGGGATACCAGCCCAAAGCAACCATGACAATTCAGAACAACAGAATCTTTTGAAAAATGTACCTTTCAGAAACAACGTCCACACTAGGAACAAGGATGGAGGATTTAGGCAAAAAATCGCTCAATGTTTTGGGGACTGTGTGCCAGGAGGTGAGGTTGTTAAGATTAAGTAGTTTATTTATTTATACAAGTTATTTCGTGAACTTGTGTTATTCAGGGAATGCGTTATTGAATTTTAATTTGTAATTGTAATATTCACTTGTTACTCCTGGATTCAAATGTGTAAGATTTTTTTTGTCATCAGTATTTCGAATCATACTCTGTGATTTAATTTGCCATTTGTCAGTTGTCTACGTGTCACAGAATTTCCAGTGCTAGAATCTCCAGCTAGCAAATTTTCAACAAATAATCGTCCAACATTCTGTATCAACAGTGCAATTGGTCATACTTTGGACATATCAACAGAAACACCTAAAATATATGTTTTTCCTCAAGTATTAAGATATTTTCAACACACTACAATGTTTCCTTTCCTTCATAATTGTCTTTGATGGAGGTTTTCATGTTTTTCCACTGTGTGGCAGCTAAATATTTGATCGATGTGAGATTTGGCGAGCAGGAGAAGGTACATCTCTGGTTATCCACTATGGCAAGGACAGAAAGCATCTTGGTCTTCGAGTATGTGCATTCCACTGAGAGAGGTAACAACCTGATTCTGTAATCGAGTTTGGATTATAACATATGGTTATGCCAAATAAGAATGACAATAAGTATTGCACTTGCTCTAAGACCTTTTATAAAGTTAAAGCTCTGTATCTGTCCAGAAGATAATGCTTAGCATATATTTTTCTTCGATTTTTTTTTTTGAGAATGGGACATTAAATGTGATTGTTATTTGGTTTTCAAAGGCATTGACACAGCTTCCAAAGTTAAATTGGCAAAGTAGAATGACATGGCATCCACTACTAATGTGGTAATAACCTCCTAGAGATTTATTTTTGAGTTAGTCAAAAGATAATTATTAGATACCATCTCCTAGTCTTTGAGTATTTTTCTAACTTGCTATCAAAACTTAAGGTAGCACTGTTTGATTGACAATAGAATTGACACACCTTTCTGAAAGTTCAATTCAAAGTATTTTTTCTCATCAACAGGGGTTCCAATCAGGGGTGACTAAGTAATCCTTCAAGTCCAACTATATTCTCCCGAGAAGAATTACTGGTTGAGCTGCCAGGATACGAACAGTTTTATAAAATAGTTCACCAACACAAACCACTTACAAACAATTCATTGTTTAAGATTGCTAACAAGAAGCATGTACAGACCTCCTCTATGAAACCACCTCCAAAACCACTCTCTTGACATCTTATCTATGGTCTACCCAAAACGAAAGCTAGAATATGCTGCTCTTCTTTTTCCACTGCTGATTATTTTTGGCTTCCATCAAAAAACACCTGTTCTCTGCAGCATCCACTTTCTATACAAAATCAGAAAATTATAAGATCCATTTTGTTACAGGCAGCCATTGTTATTCAACGTTTCATAGCTCTTCATTACTTCTGCAATGCTTTTCCATCTCTTCATAAAGATGCTAATGGGCTCTATTGTAACTGAAGCTATTTGCTGATTAGATGCCAGATTACCTTGTTTTCCCCCTATTCTTCAAAACAATTTGAAATATACCAGCTTAAATAATTTGCAAAAGTTAATTGTAAAAGGAGTTCAAGCACTAGTGTTTGCCACTTTGTAATTGAATAAAATCAAGGTACTCAGGAATGACTTTTGCACAATATAAATGCATTAACATATTAACAAACAACAGTTCAAAACAGCTTCCTAAAATAGGACTACCTCCTCAGATTGACTTGCATTCTTACACTCAAAATGCTACCAAGCATAGTTCAGGTGATGCAGAGATAAATTCAATGGAAGCAATATCAAAAGGAACCAGCACCAGCAAGAGATATATAATAATTTTTTTTTTAATTAATTCATCAAATGAACAGTATATACACTTCCTCTCCTATAGATTTCTTCTCCCTATAATTTCATATCCCAAAAACTTGCCCTAAACCTAAACTTAAACCTAAAACTCTATTTATACTTGCTAAGACGGTCTACGGAACATTCTAGATTATTACAAAATAGGAAGAACAACTTACATAATACTCTAGATCAATATAGAATGGGGAAGAATGACCCCACAATGATTTGTACGAATCCTAAGAAAAGATCTTATTGTAATGACAAAATCGAGATAAATTCTTCATGCAGAAATCATGTCGAAATTTTTTTGTGGGTTCTCCTACACCATACTCCCCAGGAAATTTTATCTCAAGCCCACTTGAGATGAGCGCTTGTAGAGTGGTACCTTGCTTCTTAATATCTTGTTTGGTTATCCACACAGCATCTACATCCGAATAACCTCTGAGTTTTACCAAATACTGCTTGGACTCCTTTCCTCTTGTTTGCTTTATGACTTTGGTGTCAAGTATCCTTTCTAGTTGTGGTGTCTGCTTAAATGGTAGACGTTGAATGTCTTCTGTATCAGCAATCTATCCTATATTAATTTCTTCAATGGGTGCTTTAAATGGTGTGAGGTCTGCTAAGTTGAATATGGGAGAAATGCCAATTTCAGGTGGCAATCGAATTTGATAAGCATTGGTTCCAAACTTATTCAATATTTGACAAGGACCTAGTTTTCTCAACATAAGTTTGGTAGATTTACCTTTTGGTAGCCTCTCTTTCTTGAGATCTGCCCATACTAAATCTCCCACTTCAAATTTTAAGTGTCTCCGTTTCTAATCTGCATGCTTCTTATACTTGTCAGAGGTTTGTTGGAGTTGTGCTTTGACTTCATCATCGATTTCTTTTATGGCTGTAGCAAATTCTTCTCCTTGGGCACTAACTTGTTGCTGTGAACTCATGTCTCTTAACTCAAAAATCCCTCTAAGATGAATTCCATACACCACTTGAAATGGTGACTTTCCTGTACTTCTATTGATGAGTCATTATATGCAAATTCAGCTTGGGGTAGGATTACATCCCATTTTGCTGCATGTTGTCTTGTGAGTGTTCTTAACAAATTGCCCAATGTTCTATTAACTACCTTTTTTTGGCCATCAGTTTGAGGGTGGTAGGCCGATGAGAATGATAAATTGGTTTCAAGTTTCCTCCGTAAAGTTCTCCAAAAGTGTCCTACAAACTTCACATCCTTGTCTGAAACTATGTTGAGAGGTAGCCTGTGAATCCTTATGACTTCCTTGAAAAAGAGATCTGTTATATGAGAGGCATCATAGGTCGACTTACATGGTAAGAAGTGAGCCATTTTGCTAAACCTATCTACTACAACAAATACACTATCATGCCCCTTTTGTGTCCGTGGCAGCCCCATTACAAAATCCATTGCTATGCTTTCCCAGGGTCTAGATGGTATTGGCAAAGGTTGATAAAGCCCTGCATTTGTAGTCCTTCCTTTGGCCCTTTGACAAATCATACATGTTTCCACAAAGTTTCTAACATCAGTCTAAAGTTTAGGCCAATAGTAGTACCTTCTAACCAATTCTAAGGTTTTATCCAAACCAAAATGTCCACCCATTGTTCCACTATGCTTCTCTTTGATAATGTTTGTCCTCATAGAGCACCCGGGTACACATAGTTGTCCTCCTTTGAAAAGAAGTCTGTCTTGTATAAAAAAAACGGGAAAATCAACATGGTATCTTTCACCAAACTCCATACATACCTTGTAAATGTCATCAAAATCTAGATCTGCTACACACATGTCCTTGAGTGCTTCAATTCCCACACTTCCCAGCTGTATCTGGGAGACAGTCAGATTCCTTCTACTAAGAGCATCAACAACCTTGTTTGATATGCCCTTCTTATGCTTGATGGTAAAGGTATAGGCCTGTAAATACTCCATCCATTTTATGTGCCTATGACTTAATTTGTCATGGCTATTCAAAAAACTAAGTGCTTGGTTATCGGTATACACAACAAACTCCTTTGGCAACAAGTAGTGTCTCCGCCTTTTGAGAGCTTGAACCAATGCATACATTTCTAGGTCATATGAAGAGTATTTCTGCTTGGCTTCATTGAGTTTTTCACTTGAGAAAGCCACTGGTTTTCCTTCTTGACTAAGAATTGTCCCTATAGCAACCTTGCTAGCATCACATTCTACTTGGAAAACTTTGTTAAAATCAGGTAAAGAAAGAATTGGCTGCTCACTTACCTTTTTTTTAAGCAATTCAAAAGCTTCATTTGCTGATTGACTCCATGCAAAATTACACTTCCTCCCTCCTTTAATAGTTTCTAACATAGGAGCACATATATGACTGAAATTTCTTATGAATTTCTTATAAAATGTAGCAAGACCATGAAAGCTTCTAACATCTCCAATTGTTCTTGGGGGTGGCTAGGATATTATAGCACTTACCTTATCTTTATCCATCTTCAAGCTACCTTGGGAGATCACAAAACCAAGATATGTCAGCTCTTGCATAAACAAACACTTTTCCAAATTTATTACCAATTTCTCCTCATGAAGTCTTCTCAAAACCATGTCAATGTGCTCTAGGTGTCAATGTCAATGTCAATTTCTTTTGTCTTGCTGAAAATTAATATGTCATCTAAATATACTATGATGAACTTACCATTGAAGTCTTTGAGTATTTCATTCATAAGTCTCATGAAGGTACTAGGAGCATTAGAGAGTCCAAATGGCATTACCTTCCATTCATATAATCCATCATTGGTTTTGAATGCTGTCTTCCACTCATCTCCAGCTCTTATCCTTATTTGATGGTACCCACTTTTAAAGTCAATCTTGGAGAAATACTTTGCACCTCCCAAACAATCAAGCAAATCTTCAATTCTTGCCATTGGAAACCTAGATCTGATGTAATCTTATTAATGGCTCTAGAATCAATGCACAACCTCCAAGTTCTTTCCTTCTTGGGTGCCAAAATAGTAGGTACAGCACATGGACTTAAGCTTTTCGTAATCAAGCCAGAATCGAGTAACTCCTTTACTTGTCTAGCAATCTCCTCATTTTGTTGAGGTGTCATCTTGTATGCAGCCTTATTGGGTAAAGTAGCTCCAGGAATGAAATCAATACAATGACTAATGTCTCGTCTAGGTGGTAAAGGCTTTGGCATACCTTTTGAAATCAAACCTTAATACTTATCCAAAAGTTCTTTAACTTCATTAGGAATTGTCTTCTTTGTTTCAGCCTCCTTTCTGTCATTTCCAATGGGTTCTTGTGGTTGTGGGTTAGGCAACAAAAGAAAACAAGGTTTAGGTTCATCCTTGATGTCTCGTAAAAATTCTTTTTTATCAACCATCATAATTTTGGCTTCCCTCTCTTTATTTTCTTCCACTTCTTCATGATCAGCAAATGGAATCAATCTAATCACCTTTCCATCCTTCTTGATGGTGTATCTATTGAGTTTTCCATCATGTTGTGCCTGCAAATCATACTGCCAGGGCCTACCAAATAATAAATGGCATGCATCCATGTCAACTATATCACACAAAATTCCGTCTTTATACATTCCAATCTGAAAATCAACCCATGCTTGCTCATTTACAAGATTTTGTTGACCCTTTGTTAGCCATGAAACCTTATAATGAAAAGGATGAGGTATCCTCCTAAGTTTTAACTTTTGAACCATCTCAAGAGAAACAAAATTCTCAGTAGATCCTGAGTCAATAATGACTTTACATACCTTACCTCCAGATTTGCAAGCAGTCCTAAAGATAGTTTTCCTTTGTGGTGGTTCCATGGTAGTAGGCACTTTCAAAAGTGTTCTTTTCATCATTAAACTTTCTCCTCTTTCAAGTACACTATTTGAGTCAGCCATCTCCTTCTCTTGGTATTCATCATCTTGTACCAAATGTGTTCTTCTTTCACCTTGTGAACTTGAACTTGCTCTATCCGGACACCTAGATGCATAGTGTCCCTCCTTATTGCAATTGAAACAAATAATCGGACTTGCCCTTCTACCACCAAATCCACCTCTTGAATTGCCTCTTCTACCTCTGAAGTTACCTTTGAAATTTCCTTCGCTTTGACTGGTTTCTTGCTTTATCTCCTTATGATCTTCATGGTTTTGTTCTCTTCCTTTTAAATTTCCTCTTCCCCTTCGATTTTTTCCTCTTCCTCTGCTATTTTGTTCTTGCCTTCTTTTCAATTTGGTTTCCACCTTCAATGCTAGTTGATAACACTTCTGTACTGTATCAGGACACAATAAATTAAGTTCTTCTTGAATGTTCAACCTCAATCCATTGAGATATCTAGCAACTTTTACACTTTCACATTCACTCTGCTTTGCCCTCGGGCTTAATTTTTGGAATTCTTCAGTATAGACAGTGACATCTAGCTCCTTTTGTCTTAAACTTTGTCTCCTTCAATGAAGTTAGATTTCATAATCCTTAGGTAAGTATGTTTCTTTCACCTTTGCACACATCCTTTCCCATGAAGTTATCATGTTCTTACCTTCTTTGACCCTTTCTCCTTGAGTGAAATTCCACCAAGTGAGGGCTAGTCCCTTCAACTTTGACTTGGCAATTTTTACCTTGTCCTTTTCTGCTATATTTTCACACTCAAAATGGTTGTTCAAGGCTTCTATCCAATCCACAACAGCATCAACATCCATCTTTCTCGAGAAGATGGGTAGGTCACCTTTGGCATCCTTCTTACCAACGCTTTCAAGGGCTTCTATGAAGTATCCTGGTCTGCAGGTAAGTTAACCATCTCCTGCTCAGGGGTATCCTCTTCTTCCCCTTCTTCCTCTTGCTTTGAGGAAACCTTTGCTCTCTTTTCCATCCAGCTCTTCACCTTCTCAAATTCATCTAATAACCACTTATTGATTTTCACATGTTCTTGCATCTTCTTTGCTAGTTCAGCATTGGTGACCATGTTTGATGTTTCAGCTGACTCTGATCCAAACATAAAATCTAATTGCCTCAGGAGCTTTCCCCAAGCTCTGATAACAAAAATGATGCAGAGATAAATTCAATGAAAGCAATATCAAAAGGAACCAGCACCAGCAAGAGACATATAATAAAATTCTTCTTAATTAATTCATCAAATGAACAATATATACACTTATTACAATAATAGATAAGACGTCTATTATTAGTTAATGGTTATCTTGTAAATATCTTTAGCTTTAGTTTGCTTTCATTTTTTGCTTTCTCTGGAATAGAATGTTTCTATTCTTTACGATCGTTTCCTAAGGAAACATCGTCTCTTCCTTTTGTATAAATTGACCTTTCGGTCTCTGTTATTAATAAGCAAGTATTTACCAATTACCTTGTAATATGGTATCAGAGCTAAATACTTAAATTTTTTCGGAAAAATTTATAATTTCTTCTTGAAATTATTTGTTTAAATTTTTCCAAAATTATTTCAGCTAATTTCTCCAAAACCCACCTAGGGTTTTTCTGCTTGGAGAAATTCCCGAATTACGGGTCTGCAAATCGCGTGGAAATCGTGGCCATTTTTTGAAGACTCGCGTTTTTGGGGTGAAAATCTGCATGTTTCTGTATCAAATCTTCATGCTCTTAGTCGTCTCAGTCTGTCATCGTGCTCTGGGAAGCAGATTCGACCATTTTTCATCAAGAAATCTAAAGTTTTTTCAAGCTTTTTTCAGCTAGGGCCGTTTTTTTTCGAAACCCTAATTTTTGGGGTCGAAATTTTTTTTTGTTTGCAGATTCTTGGTGGGTTTTTCAAGAGCTCAACTGGGTTGTCGTCCGTTTTTTTTGGGTGCCTCGATTTTTGTGCCTCAATTTTTGAGCCAGCGGATTCAGAAAACGACAGCAGATTCCTTCTGGGTTTTTCGAGCTCTCTTTTGGGTCATTCTCTGATTCTTCTGGGTCTTCCGTATTTTTGCCTCAAAGAAGGTGCCTTCACAGATTTTCACAGTTTTTCATTGAAAAACGTGCCATGGCATCTCTGACAAATATTCTGCTCGAGCATAATTCCAAATTCAATGGTCGCAATTATGGAACCTGGAAGCAGCACATCATCGCAATCTTCGAATATCGAAACACCGATCAACTTGTTCTGGGTGTTAAGCAGCGTCCGACTTCTCCGGGTCCTGATCAAGATACATGGAATCTGAACAATCGAGAGGCAGTAATGCTTCTCAAACTCTCCGTAGCTGATGACCAGCTTTCTCAGATTCCATCCGGCAAGACAGCGGCCGAAATCTGGACACATCTAAAAGGTCTTCATGAGACTTCCGACAAGAGCAGAGCCTTCTTTCTGAAAAACACTCTGTTTTCTATTGTCATGGATGAGCGCACCTCGCTCCAGGCACACCTGAATCGGATTCAGGAAATCCGTGATCAGTTACTTGCCATCGGTCGCAAGATGGAGGAAGAGGATATTGTGGTAATCACTCTTCGGAGTTTACCAAATTGCTATGAGCATTTTATCGAGACTCTCAACATCACATCTACTGGTGTTGATCTAAAGTTCACTGATCTCTGCACCCTGCTACTTCAGCAAGATTGGTGGAAACAACAATTCGGTAGCAGCTCCAGTTCCACCTCCACTGAGCAAGCCTTTGCTGCGAAATCCTTTCAGAAGGATAAGGGCAAGTTTCAGCAACCATCTCAGCAGAAGTCTTCTGCTCTAGCATCCGATGGTACCAAAAAGAAGAACATTCAATGCAACTATTGCCACAAGTATGGTCACATGAAGGTTCCATGTCGGAAACGCTTAGCTGCCCAGTCTAAGCAATCAGGTTCGCAACCCAAAGCGAACAGTGCAGAGCACACTGAGCAGGTGGAATTTGCCTTTTATGCCTTCATGGCTAAAAGACCCGCAGATCATGTACAGTCATCTGCCTGGTACATTGATTCAGGTGCCTCTCGACATTTCACTCACCGCAGAGACTGGTTTACTGACTACCAGCCTTATTCAGATTCTGTTATCTTTGGTGGTGGAGAAGAGTACACGGTTGTTGGTAAAGGCAACATTCAAATTCAGTCTGTTGGAAGGAAGCTCATATTCCTTGATGTGTACTACGTTCTAGGGATGGAACTAAATCTACTCTCGGTCAGTCAGTTGCTGCGACATTCTCCACACTTGGCAGTCACTTTCAGTTCACATCAGTGCACCATCATTGATCGGGCGACTAAGTCTACTATTGCAGTTGGTCTTGAGGATCATGGTCTTTTCAGACTTACTGATTCTGGTGATTCTCAGGACTTAGCTATGGCTGCTTGGCGATCTTCCATCAGCTCACTTTGGCATCAGCGATATGGGCACTTAAATGTGCATTATCTCTCACAACTTGCTCGGGATGAGCTTGTTCTTGGTTTGCCAGAGATTCAAACCCAACACCTTGGAGTTTGTGATGCATGTCAGGCTGGGAAGCAACATCGCACACCTTTCCCCAGTGGCGATTCTTGGCGAGCTTCTCAAGTACTTCAGCTTGTTCATGCTGATATCTGCGACCCTATGGCCACTCCTTCTGTTCTTGGGTACAAGTATTTTCTGTTGTTTGTAGATGATTTCAGTAGAAAAATGTGGGTGTATTTCCTTAAAAAGAAATCCGATGCATTTATTGTATTTCAGAAGTTTAAACCCTTAGTTGAAAAAGAGTCTGGGAAATCTATTATTACTCTTAGATCAGACAATGGGGGGGAATTTTGTTCTAATGTTTTCTCCAGCTTCTTGGATACACATGGCATCCAACACCAGTTCACCACACCCCACACGCCACAACAGAACAGTGTAGTTGAACGTCGGAACAGGACAATCACCGAGATGGCTCGTTCCATGCTCGAACACAGACATGTTCCGAAGCGTTTTTGGGCAGAAGCAGTTAACACTGCAGTTTATCTGTTGAACCGGTCACCCACAGTGGCGGTCAAAGGTAAAACTCCGGAAGAGGCCTGGTCAGGTCGCAAGTCTAGAATCAGTCACCTGAAGGTTTTTGGCTCTCTTGCTTTTGTTTGGATCCCTGATCCCTGATGCTTCACGCACCAAGTTGGATGCCAAGAGTCAGAAACTGATGCTTGCTGGATATAGCAGTCTTCACAAAGCCTACCGCCTTATTGATGTTGAGACATCTCGTCTCATATACAGCCGCGATGTAGTCTTTGATGAGCAGCGAGGACCATTTATGCCTGTTTCTCCTGTTCCTGATCCAGCAGACCAGCCTATGCAGGTTCATGATTTGGGAGTTCGGCTTCCATTAGGTCCACCTGATGGGAGGGCTCCAGTAGCTCCTACAACTCCAATCCTGCCAGTGATACCTGTACAACCACCTTCGGCTTCTCCTGTAGGATCACCTCGTTTTGAAGATGCTTCACCTAAGTTTGATCCAGATTCTTCTGATCAGGATCCTGCTGATCAAGCATCTCCTAGTACTACTGTTGGTCATTCTCTTCTGCGGCCTAAGTGGTGGGCTAAGACACTTGCTGATCTTCATGATGATGAGCTCATTGATGGGAGAACTACTCGAAAAAAGAGCAAAATTATAGATTCTGTTAACTTTGCTCTTATGGCCAACATTCACAGTGTGTTTGAACCTCAAACATATTCCGAGGCTAAAGGAATTCCAGAGTGGGAATAGGCCATGCAATTTGAACACCAAAGCCTGCTGAAGAACAACACTTGGGTCCTTTCTGATCTTCCCCCAGGGAAGAAACCCATTAGCTGCAAATGGGTCTACAAAATCAAATACAAATCAGATGGTACTTTGGATAAGTACAAAGCTCGTTTAGTGGCAAAGGGCTTTTCTCAGCGTCAGGGCATTGATTATGAGGAGACCTTTGCTCCTACTGCAAAGATGAGCACCATCAGATTAGTCTTAGCCATGGCAGCACAGTTTGGCTGGAAGGTCCATCAGATGGACGTAAAAAGTGCTTTCCTGAATGGTGATCTCCATGAAGAGGTCTACATGACGCAGCCTCCTGGTTTCAAGGTTGCTGGTAAAGACCATCAGGTTCTCAGATTGGTAAAAGCTCTCTATGGTTTGAAGCAGGCCCCTCGGGCATGGTACATCAAGATTGATACGTACCTCAGTGATCAAGGCTTCAAGAGGAGTTCTTCAGACTCAAATCTGTACATCAAGACTACTGACAGTGACATCATCCTTCTGGTTATCTATGTGAATGATCTGATCATCACTGACAGTTCGGCATCTTTGATTCAGGGAATCAAACAACACTTATGCCAGTCTTTTGATATGACTGACCTTGGGCTCATGCATTATTGCTTAGGTGTTGAAGTTTGGCAACAGTCTTCTGGTATATTCATCTCTCAGTCCAAATATGCCAGAGCCTTGTTAGACAAATTCCGAATGCAGGATTGCAAACTTGCATCTACACCTATGGAGAAAGGTCTCAAGTTATCAGCCAAGTCTGATTCTCCTTCCGTTGATGATACTACGTATAGGCAACTAGTAGGTAGCCTCATCTACCTATCTGCTACTAGGCCTGATATCAGCTTCGCAATCAGCTATATTTCACGCTTTATGACAGCTCCTAAGGCTGATCATTGGATGGTAGCAAAGCGTGTGCTTCGTTATGTGAAGGGCACTTCTGATTATGGACTTCTGTATTCTCGGAGTTCTAATCCTAAACTCAGTGGGTTCACAAATTCAGATTGGGCAGGCTCTGTTGATGATAAAAAGTCAACATCTGGATATGTGTTCAGTTTGGGATCCGGTGCAGTCACATGGACCAGCAAGAAGCAGCAGGCAGTTTCTCTCTCTTCTACAGAGGTTGAATATAGAGGGGCTGTTAAGGCAGGATGTGAAGCTGTCTGGCTTCGTCGGATGCTTGGGGATATGCAGATGTCACCAGCAGGACCAACTACTCTGTTTGTTGATAACGAAGGCGTTATCAAGTTAGCACGGAATCCAGTCTTCCATGAACGAACCAAGCATGTGGATGTTCATTGTCATTACATACGACAACTGGTTGAAGACGGGACTATAGATCTGCAGTATGTTCCTACCTCAGATCAGACTGCAGACATTCTCACCAAGCCTCTTGGTCCTGATAAGTTTGTCAAATTCAGAGGACAGCTTGGTGTGTTAGATAGATTAACCATTAAGGGAGGGTATTACAATAATAGATAAGACGTCTATTATTAGTTAATGGTTATCTTGTAAATATTTTTAGCTTTAGTTTGCTTTCATTTTTTGCTTTCTCTGGAATAGAATGTTTCTATTCTTTACGATCGTTTCCTAAGGAAACATCGTCTCTTCCTTTTGTATAAATTGACCTTTCGGTCTCTGTTATTAATAAGCAAGTATTTACCAATTACCTTGTAATAACACTTCCTCTCCTATAGATTTCTTCTCCCCATAATTTCATATCCCAAAAACTTGCCCTAAACCTAAACCTAAACCTAAAACTCTATATATACTTGCTAAGATAGTCTACAGAACATGCTAGATTATTACAAAATAGGAAGAACAGCTTACAAAATACCCTAGATCAATATAGAATGGGGAAGAATGACCCCACAATGATCTGTACGAATCCTAAGAAAAGATCTTATCGTAATGACAAAATCGGGATAAATTCTTCATGCAGAAATCACGTCCAAAATATTTTATGTGGGTGCTCCTACACCATCAGGTTTGCAGACTTACAGAACCAACTTTGAGTTTATGAGTACTCAATTGCCTGAGTACAGTGGATGGTCTTATGTAGTAATAAAATTGATTTCTGTAGACGAGTTGACAGGGAAGCTGATTTCACACTTCTAGATCCTTGGTATGATAGATGCAATGAAGTTTGATTTTGTGTGCATTTAAAATTGCAAGCAACATGAATGGTTTGCCTTACCAACTATGAGAGGCTTTGGTTGGCATCCAGGCTCTCCTTGTGCACTCGTGTAATGCAGACATACAAAAACAGTTGCTGTGTTCTTCCACTAAAACCAACTCCATATATACAAGTTCTTGGTTGGTTAAGGTCAACTGCCACAAACAAGGTCGATCTAGAGCCATTTAAAATAAATAAATTTATTTATCTATAAAAAAGACTCACACTAAGTCGGCCTCCAAAAGATATCATAAATTATTAGTAATTCTATTTATTAAATCTCAACTATTAAATATGGGTTCTCATCCCTAGTTGCTTGTTGTCAAGCAATTTCAGGTTGGGATGCTCAAAATATTTAACACCCTCCCATGTTACATCTTCATGGGGTAATCCTCTCCATTTCACCAAATATTCCAAAATCATTTTGTTCCTTAACCTTTTCTCTCTCACATTCAATATTGTCTCGAGTTCGAGAATTAATTTGCCTACATAGTCAAGTGTAGGCAGTTGTGTAGGAGTATTCATTGTCCAAAAGCCTTTGTAAGGCATGAAACATGAAATATACTGTGAATTATGATGCCAGTTGGAAGTTCCAACTCACAAGCATCTACACTAACCTTCCTTACCACCTTGTAGGGCCCATAAAATCATTGCTTCAGATTCTCAGCTCCATGCCTTTGATACCTTATAGGGCTGCAGCCTTAACAATACCATGTCACTAACATCATATACCCATTCAATTCGGTGTCTATCAGCATTAAGCTTTTGCTGATTTTGGGCCTGCTACAAATTGTCTTTGAGAGCCTCCAAAATATCCTCACTTTGTTGTATCAAATCTTTTGTGCCTTGCACTCTACTATCAGTCAAAATCAAATCCATAAAAGAAGGGGCGCTACTATCCTCCCTACAAATTGCACCATTGACTAAATTTCAAAAAAATGAAAACATAATGAATTTTTTTGAAATTTTCAGCATTTGATCTTCATGATCTGTATATTTTGTGATAAAAAACAACAAATTTTTTGAGAAAATTTCACTGTGTTTTTCATGAATCTGAAAAAGAATCATATTTGACTTTGTTTTGTCTTTGGTGCATTTTGTCTGGAGATTAGCCAGCACCTAAAAGTAGCAGCATCATAACCTTAGTTGCTTCAAAAGGAGTCATGCTGATTGGTGACTGGTGACATAGTACCTCAAGTAGCCTTTTATCCATTTCGTCACAATTTTCGTTTGTCCACCAGTTTGTGGATGATAGTTAGATCCTAGTGTCAATCCTTAACTTGTCAACCAAAAGAATTCTTGTCAGAACAAATTGAGAAACCTGCCACCCCTGACATTGGCAATGTTCTTTGGCAGCCCATAGAGTCTGAGATTTTCCCTAAAGAATAGGTCTGCCACTTGTGGATCCCTAAATTCTGAAGATATGGCATGGAAGTGTGCATATTTAGTGAGCCTAACAACCACCTTATACAAACAATACTTACCTTGAACCTTTGGGAACCCTTCGATGAAATTGCAATGAGCTACCTCCAGTTGGTGTTTCCAATTCTGATTTTATTTTTTTCCAAATCTAACTTTGACCAGTGTTTGTGAAGCTCTAATTTTTTATAGTTTTTTTTTGGTCTTTTCAGAAAGTTTTAATCAATTTGTTTTTGGGATTTTGTGTTTTTTTGTCTTCGAGGAGTAAGAAGTGCGATATAAAAAACCAAAGACCAATGCTGAAAATAACCAAATATTTAGAGCTAAGCACTAATTCGGATTCAACCCTGATGATCTATTGTCTGAAATATCTTTGCGAATGAATCAATTTGCAGAAAAAGAAAAACATAGTTCAACAGAAAGTTTAAAAGATTTAATAGAAGACAAACCTATAGGTGACTTTATGGAAGACGATTCTACACAATCTTAGATCGGTCTCTTACTTCTGGGTGGAGCCACGGGCATCCGTCCTGCATTGGCAGTCATATTACTACTGTAATAATGATATTGGGGAATGTGAAGTGAGTCAAGGACCACCTATAGCTGCCCCAGAAGACCTGGACTCGCTTCTCTCTCCCTATAGGATCCTTGTGGTGGAGGGCACTGTCAGCATCCTATTAAATTTTCTCAAGCTTTACAAAACCGTACCAGGTATTCTTTAAATCTGATGTCATAAATGATAGAAAGTGTCATGTATAAGGCCAAATCTTCTAGATCTGCTGCCACGCCTTGAAGTTCAGTGATTTGGTGTGATGATCTGGTTGGTTTATTGGTTTATTGTCAATACCTCAACTCTGCTGCTGTTAGCTAATTTAAGTGCACTGAAATATTTGGAAGCACCTCTGATTTTTACTGTCAGCACCATAAAAACACTCGATAGTGCTACAGCAAAGGAAATGTACACCAAATCTTCCTGGAACTCAGAAAATTTACACTTGCCCACAAATTGAGTTGTTGAATGGCTTCTATGGCTGTACAGCTAGGCTGAAGGTGCACCAATGTGTTGAAAATTCTCTTCTAGAATAATGATCAAGCTGGTGATGAAGAAAAACTGTCTTTTGACTCTGATCTGAAAATTACTATCCAAATTCTGATTCCTAACAGTACACCAAATGATCCAATCTGCAAATATATGTTCCTAGGAAGTGGGCTACATTTAATTCCACTTACTCTCAAGATTTTTCATGTTGAAGAGTGCACACTTTGCTCAAACCCTCATGGAGCTCAATACCAGTGCTGCTTTGGAAAAATGATAATACCCAATGAATGCCAAACCCCTCTAAAATGCACATTTTATTCAATTATCTTTTCCCTCCATGTATATTCGAACTTCCTTAGGACTTTAAGGTTATTGATTAAATTAAATTTTGCTAAGTTTAATCTTGTAGCTCTCCTTTAATAAGATCGATCCTCATTAGGGTGATTTCATCATTATAAAATGGTCCCCAATTTAAGTTACAACTTATAACAATGATCTCCTAGGGACTTTGGCATAACCCCCTTATTATTGTTGTCGGTAACTGCTCTCGGTTAGATAAAACTGTCTAACTACCCAATTACCCAACAACATCATGTTTTCCTCTCTGGCTTAATAAGAACTAATGCATAAAGACCGAATATGATATTGAACACAAGTTATATGGAACTCAGAAGCAACTTGTGTATTCATTCATTATCAAATCCA
The DNA here is from genome assembly GCA_028749045.1 of Cupressus sempervirens. NCBI lineage: Eukaryota > Viridiplantae > Streptophyta > Pinopsida > Cupressales > Cupressaceae > Cupressus > Cupressus sempervirens. The sequence continues at coordinate 147,093,953 of CM053790.1, forward strand.
AGATTAACATTGCCAATACATAACATGTCTTTACTTGTGACGGAGACTAGTACATATAGTAGCTCGAGGGATGTGAGGTGAACCGTCGCATCGGTAACTGCCCTCGGTTACACAAAACTGTCTAACTACCCGATTACCCGACAACAATTATAACTTGTTATTATATTATAAAGTGATTATATTATGACCTTTTTATTATTATTTTATTAATCCCAACTTAGGAAATCGTTAAATAATGTTGTAGTTATTTATAGCTTGCACATGTGGACTTCGATCTGAATTATGTTTGATGCCCCCTATCCACTGATGCTATCTGAGCATTGCGAGTTAACTGGCAGTCCCTTCCTAAAATTTAAGAACTCTCCTAAAAATTAGGAAATGTACTACAAGTCTCCAAACTGATCCAAGAGGCTTCCTGGTATGTCTCTGCCAACTCCCAGTCCATCTCTAAAAAATAGGGATTCCTCCTAAAATCTAGAAGGCTGCTAAAAACTGATCAAATTGGCTCATAAAGCCTTGATATGTCTCTGTAAGCCCTTGAAAGGGATCCTTTACATAATTTGCTGGCCTATGGGAACCGATTGATAGGCCAACCCCATCTGACCTGCATCAACCTTATTAAAAGGTTGATGCAGGTCATTTGGCAGATGGGATTGGTTTATCTGCCAACCTTACTTCTACCAAAGGTTGATGTCGAACAAGTCTTACATCAACCTTTGAATTACATTTGGCATCTTATCCCTCAAAATAAGTCATACAATTTAAAAATTCATTTTCTTGTTCCTTTTCTTTGCAGCTTTCCATGGGCATAATTCTAGGTGTAGCTTCCAACTTGTTCACATGAATTTGTGCACAATGTTTATTAGATATGATAGAGTTAAAAGTATTAAGCTAATCTTCCTTTATCTTCACCTTTGGATTTTGAGTCTCCTTGCATATTTGAAGGAGGAGATGGATTCTGTTGCTTCCCCACTTGCTGATAGTGAGCATGAGAACATGCCTCATCTATGCCTCTACGATTTTCTGGCAATAGGGGCTCACCTAAATAGCCATGAAAGACACCTATTTGTCTCATCAAAATATTGTTTTGGGCCTGAAATAGGTTTCTGCGATTGATGATCTTCTAGATAGAGAAAGGTAGAAGACCTTTCTAGATCCAATTTAATTGAAGAGAAGTTTAATGTCCCCATTCTTGAATCAATCCCACTAAAACAGTAAGATAGCTTTGTGGACAAGTCATGGGAGTCCTTGGACACCAATAGCCGATAGGGGTTAGTAGAATTAGTTAGAAGTAACTATATCTAGATGTTAGTAAAAGAATAAGAGATGAGGAAATTGTGAACTCTTCTAAATAAGACGGTTTCCTAAGATAAGAATACCAAGTGTCTCCATACTGATAATGGATTGTCTAAAGCCAAGGTTGTAAGGTATTAAGGCTATAATGATTACCTTGGCTGTATCCATCATACAATGGAGTAAGGAGATAAATGAATGATGCAGCAAGGAGTAACTTTTTCTATATCAACGAGAACTAAGGAGAAGATAAGCACAGTCAGCCCATACATTCAAATAGAAGTCTTTTCATTATCAAGCATAGCAGATACAATAACAGATCCTCAAGCATATTGACTAGTTCTGATTGGTTGATAAGAGCATCAAGAGAGAGACATAGAACTATTATCTATCATGATGAGGATTGGGCTAAGCGATCAGCAAGAAGTAAGCATAAGCATCACCAATCATCGCACAACATGAGAGGAAGAGATTACTTAATGAACCTGTAATTCCTCTGAAGACCAAGATTGAAGCTATAAGCAATCACACCTATATATTGGTCAACAATTAGTAGGTTTCCATATGGATCAGAAGAAGACATGACAATAAAGATAACCGTTAACATATTCACTATAGAAGGTCAAACAATCACTTATGAGATAAAGCAGTACCAGATACAAAAACCAATTCAGGCAGAACTGTTGAGTATGATTAAGAAAGAAGACTTCCTATGTCATCCTGACAATAATTGTGAGTAGATTGTGGTCAATTTCATCTAGGAGGATATCTACTAAAATATTAATAGATTATTGACAACTTGCACCATCTATTATAACCACAGGCTATTGATAAATGAAGGATCAGCAGTGAGTACGATATATTAAGAATGGATGTCAATATGAAGGTCAAACTCCATTACAAGGCAATTATCAAGAAGAGATGTTGATCAGATATATAATCATAACACTAAGTTATTGATTTGGATGCAAGATGCAGGAGGAAATGTATATATTGTTGGTGTAATTAAATATTCACTAATTATACTTACTTAAGCTTACTTAGGATAATGCATTTCATAGTAGTTTGTGTTTGAGACACTTAAGAGTTTCCACCTCAATTAAACACATGGTATAGGAGAATTCCACTCCAGGTGGTCATAGTTGTTATCTCATTCCACCTTTAGTGCACATATCACATTATCATCTTCATCATTGCACATACTTCATTGCATAATGGAGGATGATCCACCTTTCGTGGACATGTGATTCCACTTTGTGTAGGTGATAGCTTATCTTCTCCTTATCATTGTCTCTTATCGCCTCTCCTATATAAAGAGGCCTATTATGTACATTTCAAATCAATCCACTGGATGTCAATCAAGTCCATTATCAATAATAGCATTCTTGCATCTTCACGCAATTGTCTTGCCAATCTCTTGTGGAAGTTATCTTGGTTTTTCATTTGATCTTGGGGGTGTTGTAGAGTCACCTAAAACTCTAACATGGTATCAGAGCTCTCATGGTGTGAAAACCTCTTCTCAAGAAGTGCAATCTTGGCTTGACTCATTGTTGGTGCAGCATTTGGCAATTTGGACATCACAATTTGGAGGAGATTTTAGGAGTCGTATTTTGTGACCTTCTATTTTAGGTGAAAATTGGAGCTTGCTGGTGCAAATTAGAGGTTGGCATCATATAGAGGAGGTCCAAAAACCCCTAAATCAAATTTTGTTTCATCCAAATCGGACATTTGAGGCCAAATCTAGAGCCATTTGATTTTTGAAGGTGCGGCGACGGCGATTCAAAAAAAAAAAGTTTTAGAGGCAATTTTCAAATAGTGATATCTTCCTCATATGGACTCCTTTTTTTGAGCAATTTTTTTTTGTTTTGGGGTAGAATTTCACAATCTACATGGTGGTGCAGGTGATTTTAGATCTTTGTATCTGAATTTTTTTGAAAATTGCAAATCCCATTTTTTGCAACTTTCAAGGCTTTATTTGGGCACATCCGGTAACATTTTCAAGTGCAATTTTTTTGAAAGTGCATGATTTTTCCTCTACTTTTTAGATCTGTAATCAGATTTTAGTGATTTGGAGTGGGCATATCACTTTCAGAAATAGGTCCGTTTTTGCTATATTTGCACTTGGTGAATACTTAGATTTCAATTTTCTTAATTGAATCAATAATTTGAAGGAGTTATCAGTTGATTTAAATCATTCTTTGGGTTCATTATGGATTTTTCAAAAGTTCCATTACTCATTCCCTATAACTATGATGAATGGAAACAAGCAGTTTCTAATCAGTTGATGAGTATTGGATTGCTTAGAATGATTCTTAGACAGGATCTAGAACTAGCTACAGGTGTTGCAGAAAGAAGGAAATGGTTTGATAGAAGGGATAAAGCACTTGGCCCTCTTAGATCTACCATCTCCAATAATTTGCTATATCATATTGCATTCTGCACACATCCTCATGATGCCTGGACAACATTGGAAGGGATCTTTGGTAAACCTAATAGAATAAATTGGAGAATGAGCTTATAGGTCTAAGTCCATGTGATTTTGACAATATTCAAGACTTTTTCTCTAAGTTTAATTCTATTAGATTGGAGCTTTCTAATTGTGGCATTACTAAAGATGATGAGCAATTGATATTATCTATTCTTTCCAAGTTAGGTCCTGAATATTCAATCTTTGTTTCCACATTCTATGCTACTATGGATGCTCTTGGTAGTGCATACAAAATGCCTTCTCTTGATGAATTTGCAACTCATTTCACAAGGGAACAAGCAAAGTTAGCACACATGGGTCAATTGAAGTCTTCCAAATATCAAGCTTTGGTTGCAAATGACTCCTCTCCAAAGGCTTCCAAAGGAAAGGGAAACAAACAACACCAGGAGATCCTAAGAAACATGACAAAGGTGACGACTCTCCTTCACAACTTAATATTGAATCCAAGTCCTCTTCAAGAGAGGAAATATCTAGAAGAAAGAGAGATAAATGTGCTTATTGCAAAAACCTAGGACATGATGAGCATAAATGTTTCCATGAGAAGATTGATGAACTAACTCACATTCTTCAAAAGAACAATATCCAGTTCCCCTCATCAGTGTCTTCTCCTTCTTCACAATATTAGGCAACTGCTACATCTACATCATCTAGAGGCAAAGGACAAGCACTCATTGCTTCCATACATCCTTAGCAAGGTAAATGGCTTCTTGATTCAGATGCATCACATCATATGGCATCTTCTATGGATATGTTTTCTTCTATTGAGCCTTGTACTTCTCCACATATATTGATGGGTAATAATACATACATGAAGGTTTGTGGGAAAGGTTCTATTCCAATGGGAGAGGGTACATTTAATAATGTTCTTTTGTGTACCATCCTTGACCACTAATCTCCTTTTCATTTACCAAATTACTCATGAGCACAAGGTAAAATTTTTGAGTTCACTCCTAATTATGTCTATATTAGGGACATGGAGACTAGAGATGTCATAGCTATGGGAGTTGTTGATCATACATTACGCTTGTATTCTTTTGCACATTTTGTTGATAATGATGATGATATTCTTGATGTACCTAACCCTTTATCAAGGTTGAATAATTCATGTGAGTAGAACATTGGACACTTGAATCATTCTGTTCTTGAGACAAGTGTTGAACTTCCTACTCCTCCACCTCCTGATTCTTCAGACATGAGTTCTACTATTCAGCAAGATGATCGTTATGCTTCAGATCTTACAATGTGGGATAAATTCCTGATGCTCTTTTAGATGAGTTTCATAATGCAGATTTGGTTAATACATCCAAGGGAGTTTCTCTTCAAGATACTTCTTCACCTTCTTTGGAGATTGGATTTCCCAACTCTTCATGTTCTCTTGGTTTTTCACATCTCATAGGTCAGCTTGATGGTGTGACAAAATCTTTGAGCTTGGAGACACCTATTCAGTCTTCAGAGATGCATACATGGAGACCTTCTTCCTCCTTCCTCACTTTTTACATGGAATGGCTTCTTCATCTTTTGATGTATTTATCTCTTCCTAAAGAGAGACATGTTTCTTGCAGGCATTTTATTATCTCTTGTTTGCAGGTACTCTTCATCTACATTGGATCTTCTTCATTATGGGGGGGATATCATGTCTTCTTATTTCCTTCCTATGGGAGGATCATTCTTTTTATATACATGATGTATGCAATTTTTGGGGCTTCTTGAGTACTACATCCATCCATGCATCTTGTTTTCATCTCTCTTTTTGGAGGAGGGTTTTTCCCATGAGGTTTTCTCTCTTTCTCCACTTTATGAGAGATTACATTTCATGTATTGCTTTGCATATTGTACATGGTTACCTAAAATGGCCTTGTAGCCGGGACCCATCTTGTATTGTGAGTTTAAGTGCATTCCACTAAGTTGCACTTAAGGGGGGTGTTGGTGTAATTAAATATTCACTAATTACACTTAGGCTTACTTAAGATAATGCATTTCATAGTAGTTTGTGATTGAGACACTTAGGAGTTTCTACCTCAATTAAATACATGGTGTAGGAGAATTCCACTCTAGGTGGTCATAGTTGTTATCTCATTCCACCCTTAGTGCACATATCACATTATCATCCTCATCATTGCACATACTTCATTGCATAATGGTGGATGATTCACCTTTCATGGACATGTGATTCTACCTTGTGTGGGTGATATCTTATCTTCTCCTTATCATTGTCTCTTATCGCCTCTCCTATATAAGGAGGCCTATTATGTACATTTCAAAGCAATCCATTGGATGTCAATCAAGTCCATTATCAATAATAGCATTCTTGCATCTTCATGCAATTGTCTTGCCAATCTCTTGTGGAAGTTATCTTGATCTTTCATTTGATCTTGGGGGTGTTGTAGAGTCACCTAAAACTCTTAACATATATATATATATATATATATATATATATATATATATATATATATATATGCATGCAAAGAAATGTAAGAAATATACAAAAACAAATCATTTGATAGTATGACGACGATACTTCACCCTTTCAAAATACAAGAAAAGTTTATTCCACATTGACTATAGGAGAGAGTGAAGCCATGAGGCTCATGTGGTATGCTGGATAAAAGAAAAAAGTGAGGCTCATGTGGTATATTGGATTGAATTGGTAAATTGCAAATTGTTTGGAGTGGTCGTGTTCAAGGGTTTGTGAGGATGGAAACTCTCATGAGAACCAATCTTTACACATCATTAAATTGTAACAAACATGCATGAAAGTGTTAGATTTCTGGTTGATAGTTTGAACTTCATAGCAAAATTTGGGAAGTAGTTAAGGAGCTTGAAGGTACACTTTCTGTCATAGTCATTCCCAGCCATCCATCTCTTGGAAGCTCAGACATGTCAGATTGAAGCTTAATATTATTCCTTAATTGATTGCCATCTATGGACACTGCTGTTCACTACAAAGGCATGCAGACCGAAGGAGATTTAAGGGTTTGAATACGTACTTACAGCTTGTAAATTGTGAGAACGTTGAGGGTCTGCTAGGTTATATGTTACTAGGTCTGTATTTCCATAGACTTATAAAATGCTGTCTGAACTTGTTTATACTTTACATGGCTGAGTAATACCAATTTGGGGAGCAATGAGGGGTAGATTTGCTGTTCAAAGAGTTTGTGGCCTTATTCTCCATAGAACAAACTGTACATGCTGAGAATATTGATTGAAACTGAGTAGATAATTCATGGTGACCAGAAGCCCTATGGATACTTCCAAGAAGCAATTTGCAGGCTCCTGGATGCATTCAGGAGCCTACGGATGGCTTCTTGGAAGCATCCACGGGGCTTCCAAACCCATCCAACACTCGTCCGCATCCGCATCTGCCTCTAGCGAGGCCGAATCAGTATCTTAGTCATAACATATCAATCATAAAGATATGCGTAGTTAATTAAGGATAGTAATATAACCTTGAAAAGAAGTATCAATTATTAAGGCCAGTGATAACGGTAAGTGTAAAAGCTGACCGGTCAAGATTAAGATTGGTCAAATTTTAATAAAGGAGATTGTTATTGACTTGATCGATATTACTTAATTGATATTATGAATCGATTATAATATAATGGGAAGAGCATTATTAATATTGATTTGTGCATCGATTAAGTAATAAGGCTGAGGCGATTAAACTTGGTCAGCTATTAGTAATGTTAATGGAAGAGTACGATTTATGTACAGTGATTAGAATTTGTTATATATAATTAGTGAATCATTATGGAGGACGATTATGAAGGGACATATTTCACATCCCTTACAAAAGACGCTTCATTCAAGAATAGCAATATAAGAAGAAATTTCAATAGTCCATTCAGACATCATCAAAAATTACATTTATTTTATTTTATCGAGTATTTGATCTACTCTAATTCAGTGAATTGCCTCTTGGCATATTAGTGGCATAGAATCCTAAGTTTGCAGTCGGAGACAACCTAAACATTGCATGTTTGTAAGTTCAGATGGCTGACCTCCTAGGAAGTCCTGATGCTTCACCTCTGTGAGCATCACCTAGATCCAATGAGTGCTAAGTGTTCCGTTTATTCTCATGAGATGGATTTGTGAATCACTACTCATGAAACATGGGTCGATGAGTTTGACTCAGAAACTACATAGTTAAATCCTGAAAGCAATATCATAATTTGACATGCTGTGGAAAATATCTCCTACTTACCATAGAAATATCATCGCTCAAAGTGATAATTGGAGACATTGCAGGCCTTATGAAGTGTAAATTATAAATAGCATCCATCTTAAAATTTGCAAGATTACAAATACAAAACAGAACGAACAACCTATAACTGTTAAGTGATGTTTCCACATTGCATATTCAGATGGACATATTAGACATAGCAATCCAATTGCTACGGGTCCGTTTGGTTCATGGAATTAAAAAAACCGGGATTTCTACAAACCTTGGTTTAGCCAAATCAAGGTTTTGTAAATCTTCATTCCAATTTTTGGGATTTTACTTAAACCATTTGTTTCATTCGGAAGATGTGTGTGAAGACACATTTTTATGCATAAGCTTGGAGTTGAAGGCAAATTTCAAAAAGTAGTCCAATCTATTGTTTTTACACTCCTTAAAAACATAACCTAGTTTTGATTTTCAATTCCCACTTGCTAGTAGGAAGTTGGAAAACTTGGTTTTGAGGCAAAATTGGAAGTCTAGTATGCTACTTCCATTTTGCCAATTTTGAAACAAACACAAATTTTGAAATCCAGATTTTGAAAAAGCCAATTCCCGTCATCTTCCAGGAACCAAACAGACCCTAAAAGAAATGCATATCAATTGCATAAGCATATTACATATCAGACATAGCATCAATCATCTATCACTATAAGTGGTAAAGCAATAACATTCATATCATCTTTAATCATTCTATACCGACATTGCTATCCATTCAATATTAATTTTGCACATATTCATATATATAAATCAGGAATTTCAATTAATATCTTGTGTAACATCTTTACTTGGTTTTAATTGCAATCATTTGACAAAGTAAGAAGGAGAAATTAGGTAACTGTCCTGGTTTTCCAAGTTAGCCAAGAAAGGTGACATTATATGTTGACCCACAAAGTGGTTTGGACTATAAACAAGGGGTATCTATGCTGTATACTATGTGAAATCTTCTTTTGAAATTCACCAATTTTTAAATTTCTGCTGCATTGAATGCCATCTTTGTGAAGAAAGTGGCACAATCTTACCTAAACCATGGTATTCTAGGAGCGCCCTCCACTGTGTCAAAACTTGGGCTCCAATGTTCTATGAACAGCCTCTTTAGAGATGAAAACTGCAAGGAAGTTTCCCTTAGACTTCATTATGAGATACATTCATCCTATAGGTTTATAGTTATCTTGAACTAAGTAGTACGAGGCCTTCAGTCTGAAATATGCATCCATGAACCAGCAGAGTGGGTTGCTCCTTTAGCAGCCATAGTCTTTGTTCCATTTTGTCCATTTCTTGTCCGATTTGGTATTTGGATGATTCAAAGATGATCTTATAAAAAGTTCCCGGGAAGTCCCAGTGCTTCACCCCTGTGAGCATCACCTAGATCCAATGAGTGCTAAGTGTTCCATTTATTCTCATGAGAGATGGATTCATGTTGAATCACTACTCATGAAACATGGGTCATCGAGTTTGACTCAAAATCACACAGTTAAATCCTGATATTCACATCACAATTTGGTTGGATATGTAAGATCTCAACACTTTTCTGCACATCTAGTTGTTCTTTTGTTCTTTTTGTGAAAAGACTTCATGGAAGTTATGAGTTACTATTGAATCAAAAGAGTTGGATTTCCTAGAGCATGTAATGTCCCAAAATTAATGGAGTGAAATAATTAATTAAGTGGTTTCAAAATATATATAATAATATCATAAAGATCTATTTAATTAATTAATAAATAAAAAGGGCCCAAGTAATAAAATAATAAATAAAGTATATCAGCCTATTTGTAGCCCCTTTGGAAAACTTCTTGGAGCTCTTTATAAGGCCATGATTTGTATTCTAGGAACTCATCATGGAGTTATTTTCTTGCGTATTTGCAATTCCAATTGGAATTGAGTCCTTGTTGCAGCTTTAGAGGTGCTAGACCCTCCCTAGTTTGTAATTACAATTTTGGAGGTGCAAGATCCTCCCTTGTTTGTAATTGTAGTTTCAGTGGTTAGCAACTACCCTAGTTTGCCTTTGGAGATATCGTTTCAAATATTTCACTTGTGCATTATTGTTCAACTTTGTGAAGTCTTCACTTGAAGACAAATCTGATGTAATTTGAGATATATAATTTGAAAATACAAACTCTCTGTTCTTTGTTATTCATTCTGGTTATTAGCGAGTGTTGAAGGGTGCGGAGTGTCGACAGGTGTTGAAGGGAGTCAAAGTGTCTTAAAGGGTGCTAAGTGTTGAGTGTCAAAGGTAGTCAAAGGGGACCTGAGCAACAAAGGGTAATGGTGTAGAGTGGCAACACATAGGTGGGCTAAGTGTTCTATATGGGTGTCAAGGAGTAAAGAGGGTGAACAACCTAGTTGTACAAGCCATATTTCCATTAGAGAAATCATAGGGATGGTCGTATGGTGAAAGTATTATGGGTTGTAGGCTTCATATGTTGAAATTGCCTGTCAGTACATCACAAAGGAGGTCGTGGCTCTTCTCTTTGATTTGGGATCCCTTGATCAATCTATGACTTGGCTCATAGGAAAAAGGGTATGGCTGTATGGTTAAAGCACTAGTGAAGGGATGGAGGCCCAAAATTTGCTACATTAATTATTATAGCTCATTTTTTGTATAGGAGTCGATCTTTTCCTTCTTGGGGACACTATTATTAGTTTGGTAGCATGCTGATTCAATATAGCACTTTTACACTTTTTGATGGTTTCTTGCAATGTGGATTGTGTACATTAATGTTGCCCATTTCTTTTGAATATTTAATTTAAGTCCAAACATTTTGTGCTTTCGAACTATTGTTTTGCTATGAAATTCTTACTTTTTTGGTTTGACGTTGGGATAGAGTAATGAGGCATTCATATTTTTTCACTGTAACCTGAGGAAATGTCCCTAACCTAAAACCTTTGTTGTCATACTGAAGATTTTCCTACCTAATCCTCTAGACATCCCAGAAATCCAAGGATGTTGCAATTGTTTTAGGGACTGTCATATGTCCCGGGACAACTTAGTCATCACTTGATCACCCTTGGTATAGATGGTTGTCCCTGATGAAAAAGAGTGAGCAGCAAAAACAATCTCATAAAATACACATTATTTATTATTGTTATGTAAGCCCCTCCCAAATTTGCCCTAAAATATATTTCTTGTTGGAAATTCAAATATTTACTCGAATATTATTTTCATGTTGCTAGTTGTCCACTATGTTGAACATTTATTGAGGAATACATAACTCCTTTTGTAATTTTTAGTGCTGATTGACCACCTGCAATGATTTACCCTCTCAACCATAGACAATACCCAATTGTCTCATGCAAATGCCAGTTTTGAACAATGCAGATTGTGTGCTCTAATTTTCTTGCCAAGAGGAAGTTTTAATCTTGCAGCTTGCTTTATATCTATTGGTGGTGCCTCTTTACCAAGGGCCACCACTCTTCCAAATAGGCCCAATTAATTCATTCTTATAATTATCGTAATATATAATTATTACCCATATAACAAATGTATAATTATATCTCATATAATTCATATCAATATAATTACTATACCACAATAATATAATCAATATAATTCTTATGTCACAATGATTATATTATCACAACCTTTATGTTATCTATGTCAGTTTGAAGTAATTTGACCATAGTTACAATAACATTAACACTCCCTCTTAGCCAGGGAGGAATCCTTCTTGATATTTGAATTATGTAATGGCATCTACCATTACTACACCTAGAGTGTGGAAGGAAGTTTATTGTGAAATTTCTCAATGTGATAACATCATGGAATCACTTAACATGACAACCACCACAGCTACTCCCATGTGTGGAAAGAAATATGTACACATGCTTTCATCACAAAATTACTCAATGTGATGTCATGGAATCTCTTAACATGACGTCCACTATGGCTACTCCCATGAGCGGAAAGAGCAACAAGGGCTTTCACCTCAAATTTCTCCGTCTTAGAGCAAAATGCATTACAAGGGCTAACAACTCAAATTTATCTATCTCATAGAAAGATACACTACAAGGCTGAGACCTCAAATTTCTTCATTTCATAGAAAAATGCACTACAAGGGCTGGCATCTCAAATTTCTCTATCTCTGAAAAAAATGCACTATGAGGGTTGACACTTGAAATTTCTCCATCTTAGAGAAAATTGCACTATGAGAGATGACACTTCAAATTCCTTTGTCTTAGAGAAAAATCTATTAAAGTACAGCTCAAGAAATCATTAATGCTGAGACTCCCTCTCAGCTAGGGCGGCTTTATTCTCTACAACTCCAAGCTTGTCTCAAAATGCACAAACTTTACTCTAGCAAGGAGCTTGGGGAGAATATCGACCATCTGATCGTCCGTGCTAATGTATCTCAATAGAATAGCATTTGCCCCATATTTCTAATATAGTGATATTTGATCTCAACATGCTTTGACTTGTCATGAAATACAAGTTTGGAATCTGCATGGCTTTTGGTGAGTTCCAAGCTCACCATGTATCCATCTATCTAGGAATATCATGACCTAGGTGTCAGCATAAAGGCCTTCCAGCCTACATACATGGAACTTCATTCCATGAATCATACTCCTTTGACTGCTGTGATTCCCGGATCACTAGAGAAACCAACCATCTTGACATGTTCCACTCCCTTTGAACCAATATGACCAAGATCCTCGAAAGTCAACTCAAGCAAATCCTCTAGCTGCTTCCTCTGTCACAGAAGCATACCCTTCTCACAATAACCTTCACCTCCATACACTTTGAACATTATAGTGTACAATGTACTTACAAATTCTCTAACTCTCAAGTCGCTAGAAGAAGACAAAGCTTCTACAAGATTAAGCACTGCAGAAAAATCATCATCCTTTTTCAATAACGATTGGCTGACTGTACCAAATAGAAAGGAACCTTGATTTTGAATAGAACTAGTACAACATCTACAACCCATCGTCAATCTTTGAGCACATTGTCTTTCTAGAACCATAAATACTGATTGTTTCCCCAAGACCCCTTGAGCAATAGCTCTCTCAAAGACATGCTGAGCTTCAAATAGTGATTCTATAAGGATGTCTACATCAGCTACTCTCCCACAAGTCACTGCAACAAGTGCACATTCCTTATCAACAATCATTGCACTTGATGCAGCAAATATAGTCAACTCTGGCCATGGTGTTTCTTAGGAGACTGCATGCTAAAACTTCTCACGCCAAATATGAGATTGTTCCTTAATGTTCTAGCAGGCTCCACAGTAAAATACCAAAGGAAATATCACGTCAGACAACAGAAGAAGGATAGTGGAGTTCGAGCAAGGTTAATATACAATATAAATTAGACCCACCTTGAACACTCCTGCCCATTCAATTTATCTGATGCAAAATGTGAGTCTCAAACATGGAACATGGTGTGTTTGCTAACTCCTAGAAGGCCTGAGATTCTCCAGCCAATGATTAAAATGAACTCATCAAAATTGGGTCAAAATGCTTCCGTCAAAGTCACTGATTATCTATCTTGGAATATTAGATATAAGGAGACATACTCAAACAATGCTGGTATAAAGTCATGGAGGTCAATGGGATCAGAGAGTGTGTTGGTATATCTCTTCAAACAATGATGATTTTAACAATACTTGAGCCACCGAAAACATTTCCATCTCACTATATGAGCATTGTGTCAGTATATTATAGATGCCAACCCTTCTGTGGACGCATTTCAATTCTACATCTTTCTTGACTGCAGGCTATAATGTTTTCCGCCCACAAATTCACGCTTCTGCATTGACCCTCCGCATAGAAGAGTCTTGAGCATTTTGGTTGGACCATTTAATATATTCATCTCCGACTTAAGGAAAGAATGAACTTATTTAACTGCCTCTGTTGATAGTCTTTTGGAAATATTATATTCAATGGTTTCAATATATTTTTCTGCCAATATTGTTTCCCTTACTAGGGTTGTTGCGAATCTCCAAAGAATGGTGCAATTGCTGTTTGAGTGGTGTCACTAAAGAGTGTTGAGCTTCTGTTGTAATCATGAACTGTATAGTATTCTTATGTTGCATCGGGCAACTTCTCTAAGATTCTACTGTATTGATGATGTCTTCTAAGAGTTCATCTGCATCTATGGCTCCAAGTTGTGCATAATGTATTTAATATTTCTATTCAGTATTCCAGTTAATACAATGCCAATCCTATAATTGCATATCCTTGTTGAACCCCCATTGGGATATAATATTTGACACATTATATTCTGGTTATTATCTTCTCTATCTGATCATATTATCGTTTCAATTATTCCTCCATAAGAATCCCCCCAAAAAATGGTACACTGTTCTGTATTCAACACCACATAAATTCCTATTGTATCCACTTCTCTGCAAATTCCTGAAATCTCCAAGGCTACACTCAGCTAATTCAGATCTCTGTTATGCTGTTCATCTTAACTACTCCTACTGCTACTATCCTTTATGCTTTTGAGATTCAGTCCCATCATCAAAGGAGGAAGGCTTTGCAAGGAAACATTTAGTTGTCTGTGGTCTCTAAATTGCAGAGCCATATAATAGAAACTTCTTTAATCTCAAACGAACATTAGCTCCACTTTATCAGCTCTGAAATATTTGACTCCCATAATAGTTCCACTGTAATATTAAGGAAACTTCTTTATTAAGCAGTCATATAATATTATATTTCCTTCATATATTATGTATGAGTGAATAACTATGACCTGTGATATTATTCTTCTCTGGGTGCCACCAGCCAATATATTAAAGCTTCCACCAAATAAATGTTTGCCCTTGACTTATACGGATGAAGTAATTGCTTCCAAACATAGACTACAAAACATCGGAATATCCTTTATGATTAAGTTTCAATCTCTTGGTGGTGCCTCTTTTCTTGCCAAGAGGAAAAGATTTAATTTTTATTTATTTCTATTGGCGATGTCCCTTCACCAAGGGTAATTACTCTTCCAAATTAGTCCAATTATTTAATTCTATTAAAAATCAATGATCAGATTTACTTTAATTTACAATTGAATTCCTAAGTCCTTGAATTATACTTATATGTGTACAGTTCTGCAATTTTGAGATTGTAGTGCCTGCCCCTAGTTCGCATTTTGTTATCATTGCTGAACTCTTTTAGAGCTAGTTTTATGTTGTTAGTTAGCAACATTGTTTTGGGATTATCAGATATTGTGCTATGGATTCAGTTTATTATATGATGAGATCACTTAGACTTTATATTTCATGTATGCATGATGATTATTCAAGTGATTTCAGTTATTGATAATGATTAGATTAGATGATTTATTATCATATGTGTTTTATTATGGATACTTACCCCATACTTGCATGTGTATGGTGTGCATGTTTGCTTTGCGTGTTTGCTTTTGTATGGCGTGTCTGATGTGGTTAAGGAAGGGAGTCGCAGTCACCTGCTAGTCGGGATCTACACGATGCACCACTTCCTGCCATTGCCTGTTTAGCTTAGTATATATTGTGCTTGTACATGCGTTGCTTTTATGCAGGTTGCAGGTACCGGGTATCGACTTCCCTGAATTGCCAGGATGAGCGTATCTTATCACACTATCTCAATGATAAGAGAGGGGAGATAAATTCTCAAGTCCAAATCCCAACCCTTTAAGCCATTTGTTCTAATTGGAAAATTAGGACAAGTATCCGAGTTGAGTACCCTCCGAATACGTTAGATAACGTAATTTGTGATATAAACCCTTGGTTTGATTTTGTATGTATTTTGGTTGTGATGGGTTTTCATATTTTTACCTTGAGAGTCTTTGATGTATTTTCTATTAATTAAGCCTAATTAAAAGATTTAATTAATGGTTTAATTTAATAGAAAATTAATATGATATTTTAATATTTATTTTATTTAATTAATTGGGAAATTAATTAAATAAAATAATTAAATTTGAAGATAAAAGTTATAATATTAAATTTGGAATGTGACAATATTTATTTTAATAATAATATATTTGGAGTTCATTTTTAAATAAATGACTAAATAATATTATTATTAAAGCTAATAAATAAGTGGAAGATATATTTAAAAGATTCTAAATCTCGTGTGATTAAAATATAAATATATTAAGATTGCAAAGTGGAATTATTAAAGTTAGTGCATGAGATTTAATAAATAAATAAATTAAATTGGAAAGAATAAATTAAATATTATATTAATTATTGTGCATTATTTTTAATATTTGTTCACATAGGAGTTGGCAAATTCTCGAGAGTTGTCATGTAGACAACACAGAAGTTTGCACTCTAAGAATGCACTAGTTGTCTACACTTAGAAGTTAGCATTTTATTTGAGCACATGGTGTCTACAACCTTAAGACTTATCTAGAAGGTTGGAGAAGGCTTATGCTTGGTTGTCATGCTTATCTTTTAGTTGTTTCTAGAGACACTCTAGATGCATCTTAGAGGCCTTTAAATAGAGGCTCTCATTGTGTGTTTGGACAAGCTGAAGTAGAAGCTTAATGGAAGCTACAAGCTACAAGTTCATATTCTTCTTCATGCTCATATGCTTCTATATGCTTCCATGCTTCTTCTAGCAATTTTAGTCACTTGGAGATTCTCGGTTGGCTTGGATCTTGGAAGGATTGCGAATGATGGAGAAGGAAAGGATTTTCTATGGACTTCTGAGGCATGGCGGATTAGCATCAGTGTCCAGGTGCACTCATGATAATCACATATTCTCTTTGCACCATTTCTCTTCCTGTCTTCATCATGTTTGTTATATGTGTTTGATTATATTCCATGAATGAATTTGAAATTTGGAATTGAAATCTAGATATGTTATTGGTTGAGTAGAAAACATTAGAAAACCCTAGATCCAATTTAAGAGAAATTAGATCTAAACGGGTTTGGGTTCAAATTAAATAGATTGAGAAATTTAGATTGTAAAGGGATTCCTATATCGAAAAGTTGAATAATTGATTGTAATTCACCTATTAGACTATGGTCGCCTCACTCGAGCTCCTACTATGAAATCCTATATTATAAATTAATCTTTATATATATTTGTATGATTTAGTATATTTGATTTTTTTAAAATATTGTGATTTACAAAATTATAATAAAACAAATTTCGATCATTAAAAAAAAAAAAAAAGACTTTGTTATTATTGAGAAATTTTCTAATAACGAAATACTAGTCTAAAATGCAAATATAATCTTTTGAATATGGAGGAACGACTAATATAACAAATCATTTAAAAAAAAAAAAAAGTGTATTAATTTTGTTTTGGGGAGGGATGTCGTACCCCCACTATTTTTGTGCTGGCACGGTACCTGCATATCGCAGCGCATTGTGCGTAGAGGATGTCATTATGGTCACACGGCTATATGGATCAGGCCAGCGACCCCTTTAAAAAGCTTTGGTAAAGTTTTAAGTTTTGTTTTATTATTATAAAATTTAAATTGCACCCCATGCTATGCATGCGTTGGCAAGTAGTTTTATTGCGCAGAGTACCTGCAGTATGGTAGGATGGCCGCACATTCATATCTTAGAACCCACGGCTTGCCCGCAACAATAACGTTGTACTCTAACTGCCACATGGCCTCTCACCTATATGGATGGCTTTGAAGGGACCGAGCGATTAATAATCGCTTCATTTGTAGTAGTTTTAAGATAAGTTTAATCGTAGGGAATGTGGTTCTATTAGATGCATCCGCTCAGTCATTCACTGATTTCGCGGTTTGTAAAGTCTACTTTGTAATTTGTCAATACAAAGAGCGAATATATAAACATCAATATCGCATAAACTTCTAGCGATATAAGAATCGCTTAAAACGTTTTATTTTGTTTTATGATTATTAAATATGGTTGTAAGTGAGTTTTTATATATATGCCACTTAAATTTCCTTTTTATTAATTCATTTCTTTTAATTATATGGCATATTATTTCGAGAATGAATGAAAGGTTTATGGTTTGAGTATTAATAACTTAATTGTTATTAGTAATTATTAAAATTATCAATGAGACTATCATTTATTAATGATTGCTAAGTATAACAAGTTACTAATAAATGATAGTATAAATAGTCGATATAATTATTAATTAGTTCAATGTAATTGACATTGATTAATAATTGAAATAATGTTATAAGTTAGGATCAATGGATTTGAGATCAAATTAGAGGGGAAGTTTTCATTGGAAGTTTATTTCAGATGTTAATAGAATATTGGTGATCCTATTAATAAGTTGTATTTTATATTTATTAATTAGAATCAATGATTGTTAGTTAGTATATATATATATATATATATATATAAATAAATATTAAACGTTATTTAATGGGTGTTAATCAATGTTAGTATGATGAATGTGGTCATTATGGATAAGAGTTTCAAAATAACTTGCTATTATTAGTATTATTGAAATATTAATATTTGGATTGAAGTTGACTTTTTACGTACAACTAATGTTAGTCAACTGATAATCATTGGGTTGATGATATGGTTATGCGATTATTAATTAGATCAATTAACTTGAGCTAATTGGATTTAATTAATAATCATGTTATGAAATAGAGATTTAATTGTTATGAATCTTTTAAAGAGATTGTAAAAAAATATTGATATCAAAATTGATAGGTCTTGTTCTATTGACTTGAATAATGACCTTAGATGATTTTAATAGTGAGACTTAGTAATATTTAATTGAGGACTATTATAATGTTAATTGGTCAAGGATGGTATAGCTATGTTAATTGATTGATCAAGTTGATCATTTTAATTAAGTTATAATTCTTCTTATTTAAGGATTGATAATTGGTTCTTTTATAAAAGAATAATGATCCTTTGTTAATTTTGAAATGTGGAAATAACATTTAGGAAGAGTTATTCAATTAGTAATATGGATCTTGGTCAAATTAAGAGAACAATTTAATTAAAAGTCAATGATGATCAGGTTTGGTGAATATTTATCCTTAAGTTATTCTTAGAATGTAGTTCTTAATAATGGAAGGATAATGCTATCGGGGAATCAAATGGGTTGATTTGTAGGTCAAATGATGAAACTTAGACATTTGAAGTATTCTTAAAAATGGAAACTGAAACCCCTACACTTGAGAATGGAAACTGAAACTCTACACATTATTCAACTATGTGATATTAGTAAACCAAAAACATGTGTTTGCATCGTGTATTCTATATGCTTTTTGTTTTGGGTTTTTGGGTTGACTAGTGTTGACCAGTCCTAGGTTGTTACCAGAGGCTCGAGGGTTATGAGATGTGTTGACATGTTGATCTTATTTGGTCTCGATCTTTATAAGCCCAACCATGGTTATGTGATCATATGCTCTATGAAATGTTTGTTATTGTTCATCAGTCTTTATGTGTGAAGCTGAGATGTATATGTATCTGCGATACTTGACTTTACCATTATTTTTGAGTCATCGATCAGTTATCCTTGGATTATTTTCTAGTCGCCATGATGGGACTATGATGTGGATTTATTTCTTGATGATGTCATGTTGTGACATGTATGACTCAACCATTTTGGAGTCTTCGATCAGTATGATTTTGAGATATTCTTGGTTGCTTGTTGAGAACCAATGGATGTGATGATTTATTTTGGTTATTGAGAACCAATGGATACTTATGATTATCAGTGATGCCTTCAGTTGCCAATAGAGAACTGTTGTGGTCATGATTTTCTATGGATATTGCTCATGGAGATTTGATGCTTTTATGCATATTTGATGATTTTATCATGGATATTTGATGATTCTTATTGTGGATATTTGATGATTCTTTTATGGTTTATCTTTTGGATTTTCTTTACAGTCGCTTGTACAAGACTGTGGTGATTTATGATTCCATGAGCATTAGGGTAGGTTATCTACTTGTAGTGTCGGGAAGTGGCTTGCAATGGGGGCCGGGGCCCTAAGTGGCTGCCAGGATAACTCATTGTAAGTTTGGTTAATAAGTGATAACATTTACACACTAAATGGGGATTAAATGAACCTAAAAAGATAATTGTTTTGGATGTTCTCGCCCATGCCTTGAGCGCTTGTACAGGCTAGGATGGGAGTAGTGAGACGCATGGTTGCGACCTTGCATTCCATAGTATGCCTCGTCAGTATGAGAGGATACTAGTGGCCGCATGAGATCTGTATGGACCCGTGGAGTTTAGCTAACTGCCAGGGTAACTTGTACGAGATAAATGCGATGACACTTTCCCGCTTGCAGAGTAGGTTTCCTACATGTCATTGTTGTGCCTCTGGGAATTAGATGTCAATTTTGTGTGTGATGGAACCTTGAGTTAGTATACTTTTAGGATTCCTGGACTTTAGAGATTTGTGCTATGTGATTTTGATAGCCTGTTTGGGACTTGAGATTATCTCCTCAGCACGGTGGGAGTGGACCACTTAGGTTCCATGTGGTCGGGTGGTAGTGTTTTATCACTCTTATCATTTGAGATCCGTCTGAGACACCGTGGCTGGAGTATTATTGGTTGGTATTTATCTTCATTCTGTTCTTGGAGCATTATGGTAGATGATATACCTTATGATGGATATATTTACTGGTATGTTCTTGTATTGATGATTTGCATATGTTAGTTGATGTTATTTTATGTTTTACTATTACATGTTAGTAGGATGTTTTAGGAGTGACATTCCTACTATGTCAATAGCCGATGATCTCTTCGGTGCTTTGGAATGCTACGCACGGAGGGATGGCTAGGATCTACGATGGTCTAATGATGCTATTTATGGTTGGGAGGAACCGTGCATTTAGTTAGTTATGTTTGTGATGTATGGTTATCTTACATGATGGATGTTTATATCTTTTGTGATGTTGTATCATGTATGGTTATGGTTTCATTACGTTATTGCATCATGGATTAATATTGGATGATGATGTACTTTAATTACATGGATGATTATTGTTTTAAGCTTTTCATACCTTGTAACATATACAGTGGATGATTGAGCAATCTAAAATGTACACTTGTATATGGTTTAAGAACATTGGATGCATCATTATTATTTCATTGTTAAGGACATAATGTTAGATGAATAAGTTATGGTTAGAAGTAATTCAACGTTAAGGGATCTTTAAAGAATGTAATCTGTTATGTTATGTTATTTTCAGCTGGATGTTACTATTGCTTCCGCAAGTGTTGTGTATGGTTTTACTTTCATGTTTTTAAAAAAAAAAAAATTGTTTGGCAAACTTAGTGTAATTCTTTGGATCCCTTGGCGGGGCATTACAGAGATATAAATCTGACTTCAAGATCAGAACTTATTTAGGTTTAGAATGAACCTTGATTCAAATTCTATGTTCAGATATAGATGACAACTACAGATCTAACTAGTAATCACAAACTTGAATGATATAATCTTCTTATTGAACTCGTGGGAATATGACTGCTTGGAGATCAGACTGTATGTATCCTGTGTGTCTCCAAACTGTAGTCATAACCCGCCTATATATCCTCTTTAGAGGGTATGTGCCTTAAGGGACATAACCCTTGGCACATAACCAATATTTAATTATCCTAAGTAGGTGACTAAGAGATAAGTGTTAGTTAGATTTAACTAACGATTAGTCAAGAACAAACTAAACATTTATTTCCAGATCGCCGGCTCATATAAAGGATATATAAATTATTACAAATGCCAATCCTGAGTATATATAGAGAGAAGAGTCAGGTATGATCTGTACCAGTCGACCTGAGGATTATCAAGGTTAAATTCTTAACAATATGTCAATATATAAATGATCTCAAAATATAATTTTGATCAATATATATATTAAATATAATTTATATTCAATACTCATAATCCTTATAACACTTTTTGTAATTCCACTTTACACCTTTAAATGTTTATTGGATAATAATGGTAACTGGTATCTCTGAATTTAGTAACGATAATAATCTGAAACTCCTTTCTTTATCTGTTATAGCATATCACCAAAGTAATCGACATATACTCTATTATATAGTAGGAGGGGAGTAACATAGAGGGGACATGACCGCTTGAAAAGCCTTACATAAAACTGACACACCAATTACCAACAAGGTGGACGCGGACAACAATTAACATTAACGATAACTGTTCAATGCCAGTTCACGCATTCCTGTACCACCTCAGGTTAATGTGGCAAAACAATCAGATATTAGATACCTGATCACAAGTGGTATAAGAAAAACATGCGCTGACCAATGAGGAGAAGAAGGTAAGCATTTATTCACACATAGGCGAGCCTCTTGTAATGTACTCGAGCCTAGGTCTTTATGTCATAGAGGATGGAGTAAGAAACTATGTAACAACAAATAATTATTTTAGGTATAATCTATATATGTCGTATACTTATAAATATAAATATATTATATATATGATACAAAAAGTATATATATATATATAATCAATGAGTTAACTTTTATGTTTACATCTTATGTTTTATTCGACTGAAGCTATAAAAACATTAACAAATTCATACAATTATAATTATTTATAATTAATATAATTAATATTTGATCATGTATCATATAACTCATTAGTCGTCATCAATATAGTTATACTATCACAATAACAATATAATAATTGTATCACAATAATATTATCTGTATAATTATTATACCACAATAATCATATTATCACAACCTTTATGTTATTTATGTCAGACTGAAGGAATCCTGCCATAGCTACAATAACATTAACACCTTTGAGCTGCAATAATAAGTTAGCTACTTCAGGTTGCAATAATAGGTAAATAATGCAAAATTTCTATTTTTTAAATTGAAAATCTTTATCAACATATATATGTAAGAAAATCAGACGTTAAGATTTTGACCAAATTTTTTGACAAGTGAAGGCTAGAGCATGTGTTTGAAAAAACATTTTAATACAATTCTCTCTAAGTGGTCAGCAGAAAATAAAGAAACTAGGCTAGATGCTACTAGAAAGATAAATTATTATTCCCCAAGTTAATGAAAGTTGAATTACCATTATTTTTCCTTTCTATTGTATCTAGCTGTTTGTTTGCTGATATTTCAGTGACACAAAAGTAGGAATCAATTTCTTCAATTATATCTGTTGTATGGCTGAAAATCAAAATCGTCAAAATGACCTGAAGCAACAATGTGCTATGTTTTTCTGTATTTTGGTTTTTATATCAAGCATGAAACCATATGGTAGCACTTTAGTCTTTGGGCATTTTCTATGTTATTTTTTACATCACAAATACATTGGCAATGAATTCCGAATTATGAATGTATAATGATTATTGAATCAGTGGACTATTTAGTATTAAAACATTGAAACGTTGTCCGTTTTATAATGTTTAAATGGCATGTTTTATCATATTTTCATAAGAATGTTATGTATATATGCAAATTGCCCTTTATTTTATATAGCCGTTCCCTTTGTCATTACCATACCTGGCAAAAAAAATTACTGCCCTAGAAACTTATCCCACTGTCCCCTACCATCCCCATCCCAAAATGTTTTTCCAGAAAGGAGCAATTAACTCATAAAAAATATTATTAATGTGTTATTTTTCCTACTATCCATAGATTATCACATTGTCAACTAAATACCAGGAAAAGTGTAACCTAATACACATCAAGTGAATCATATATACCCCTTATTTTTCAACTAGTTAAGGATAGAGATACCCGAGCTTGCTGTTAAGAGTATATCCCAAAATATCTGTCATTTTTAAAGATCCAACGTAAATGAAGTGTCATCAGTTGAATTTATTTTACTTGAGGAAGGATGATTAAAACCAAATCGAGCAGTTTTTTCAAGCCAAACATTTCTTCTATTGTCTGCTTGGTATACACAATGCAATAAGCTCATAAATCAGAATTGTGTAAGCTTTTTCCATTCCTCCTTGAGCATATTTGAAAGTCTATGCCAATTAGAATAGTTACAGGAGATGAACACAATCTTACTTTTCTACAGTGTATTGTATATGTATTAAAATGCTCCCTGAAAAAATATGTGAGCTTTTTTAATCAACATTTTTGGATCCCACTTCATGATCCATCAAGATTCTTCCTTTTCTTGATGGTAGATGATGGAAGGTGATCTTAAATGTTTCTTCAAGAAGCTCACATATTATTTTCCAGAAGCATTTTAATACATAATCTTATTTCTTCATGGTCGGAACCTATTTGTGTAATCTCCATTTTATGCTATTTGATTTTTAAATCATGCTCAACCTTGACGGTAGTATACTATTTGAGAGCTGCTGTATGTTTTTTTGGCATTTTGCATTCTCTAGCACCATTTTAAAAAACATCATGTACACAAATGCTTAGACCTTGTCTAAATAAGATACGAAGCAGAGTGGTACTTAACTAGTTTTGCTTGACATCAAATGATTTTAAGTGCAAACAGGATATTTCTCAAGGTTGTTCTTCTTCATTCCAGGTCTCAGCTTCAAGGAAGCAGAAGAGCGTCTAAAAGAAGCTGGGCCAAACATTCCTGTTGGTAATCTCATTTCATCTTGGTGGGACATTTTCTCCACTGCATTATGGCATCCGTTCAATATTATTCTCTTTGTCTTAGCTGCGCTTTGTTTCATAGCAAATGACAAGGCCAATGGAAGCATTATGGTTACTATGGTTATTATAAGTGTTAGTGTGCGGTTTTACCAGGTACTTATTCTGTGATTTGAGCCAAAGTAATAACTCTCTCGAATTGATCTTCTTTTCTTTATTCCAATCCTTGCATTTTGCACATTCGTAGATAAAAAGCTATGTATTATATCTGATATCAGGAGTTCAGCAGTTCAGTGGCCGCGCTAAAACTATCCGAGCTAGTTAAAGCATCAATAAAAGTGCAACGATGTGCAGGGAGGGAGGTCCAGACAGAGTTGCAAGTTCAGATTGATCAGAAAGATGTTGTACCAGGAGATATCATAATTTTTAGTGCTGGAGATCTTTTTCCTGGTGATGTGCGGTTGTTATCATCTAAGTCTCTTGTTGTGAGGTATGATTACCTATTTCAATGCTCTCTTTGCAGAATATATGTTTTATACATTGTTTATTCTTTGTACATCTTCATGCCTATTCTGGAAATGATTTCTGGCAACATAATTAACAATTTCATGTCTCGCTGCAGTCAGTCTTCATTAACAGGTGAATCTGGGATTGTAGAGAAATTGGCAGATGTCATAGAAGATCCGACCACTCCCTTGCTTGAGCTGAGAAATATATGCTTTATGGTAATCCTCTACAGTAAAAGAATGAAATTTAGTTGCATTTATTTTCTCAAATTGTTGTTTATTTGCAAGTTCTGATACATGAGTGTGCCTGTATTCTCTTGGCAGGGAACAAGTGTAGTTTCTGGCTCTGGTACTGGAGTTGTTGTGTCCACTGGTGACAAAACCTACATAAGCACTATACTCTCTGCCCTGGGAAAACGAAGTCCACCACATGCATTTGAGAAGGGTGTAAGGGGTGTCTCCTACGTGCTCATTTCCTTTATGCTTGCTATTGTCCCTGTTATCGTAATTGTGGATTATTTTACAACAAAAGATTTGGGTCGCAGTATTCTGTTTGGTGTATCAGTGGCAGTTGGACTCACACCTCAGATGCTACCCCTAATTGTGAACACCAATCTGGCAAGAGGAGCCCTTGCAATGGCAAGAGATAAGTGCATTGTGAAAAGGCTAGTGGCAATTCAGAATATGGGTGCCATGTAAGTATTTATTCATTGTGTTGAACCATCTTGAAATGATGAATACTTCCTCAAACATAATTCTAAGATAATTTACTTTCTTACAAACACAATAATGCACATCAATAATCATTTCCTAGGCAGAAATGATGAGATCTGCTTTTTGGATTCTTTTCATAACTATTTTTTCTTCCATCATCCAGGGACATACTATGCACAGATAAGACTGGAACTCTCACCATGAATAGATTAGTGTTGGTTCATCATCTTGATTGCCGGGCCATGTCAAGTGATAAGATTCTGTATTTTGCATTTCTTAATTCCTACTTTCAGACGGGGTCCACAAATCCTCTGGATGATGCAATATTAGCGTATGCTTACACTGGTGGGTACAGATTTCAGCCCACAAAATGGAAAAAAATAAATGAAGTTCCTTTTGATTTCACTCGACGAAGAATGTCAGTTGTACTGGAGGAAAGCAATGGTAATCAGGCCAGTAGAAAAAAACATGAATTTCATTCGCAGAGAATAATGCTGTTGAAAGGAGCTTATGAAGAGGTTCTGAAGGTTTGCAGTTTTTTTCAGAATGACATCAATAAAGATGCTGTAGAACCTCTACTTTCACGGGATTATCAGAGATTGCTAAGTATTGCTGAAGAACTGAGCAATGATGGCCTGCGGGTTATTGCTGTGGCAACAAGAAAGCTGAAGTCAGTATGTCTAGATTCCCTTAAACTTGTGAGCAACATTATTTTTGCCTGCATTGCTCAAAATCATTGTATATCTTGTATGAAAAGGAAACGTGAATAACTTATTTGTTCCCTGTTTTAAAAGCTTGCACTGTCATCACTCCAAAATTCTCAACATTGCTGGAATCCATCTCCTTTTGATTTTAGTCACCCTGTCAATTGTTTGCACACCTGTTGTCATATTTTTATTTCTTTGGTGTTCTGCTTCAAGTATACAAATACACAAATGCATAAATATATACATGCATATGTGTACATACCATTTTTTGTGCTTTGCCTACAAAAATATTTTCTCCAAATCTCCAGAATACTTCTAACGTATCTCTTTTATTGATGAACTGTTACTAAAAAGGAACATGTTACAATTTAGATGTGTCAAAGAGATCACACCAGTCTCGGAATGCATAAAGTATCTTAAAAAAAATAACATATGAGCCATAGAATGTGCTAGTGCTTACAACAGCTTTGAACTTCAGACTAGTTCAACTTCATATACACCTTCAGCCAAAATTCGTTACATTCAGTTGTACAGCATGTAAGGTTCTTTAATGTTATTAGAATATGAAAAGATGAATAACCTAACAAAAACTAGTGCAAACGAATAGAAATAAACTATGAATGTAAATGATATTAGATCAAATAATAATAGAGTTAGCCTCCAGGAGAGAATTGCAAATGCTAAAGGAGCAAAATAGCATTAGGAGAATGCAAGGGCAAAATCTGCAGAATGCAATTACAATGCAATAGAATACCATAAGATTAGCTAGCAGTGGCTGTATATAGGAAATGATAGAGGAGAGAGGTGGCAAATGCAACCAATGGGAAGAGACCACTACTGTAGCCTAAAAGGCAAGTTTAACTCCCATGCAAGATGCCTACACTTTGCACCCACTCACACTAATACTCACTTTATAAAATCCAAGCAAGTTTAATTAAATTTGTAGGAAAATCTTAGGAATAGGAAAATACTTAACCAACTAGGAAATAAAATAACTGCACTAACACACCCCTTAAGTGCAGCGTAGGTGGGTGAAAAGATGATGGGTCCCAACAAATGAGGCCATATGAGCTACCCATGTATAAAAAGTCCCCCAAGAAGAGAATAAGCTCCCTCGAAAAAAAAGAGAGAGAACACTCCCCAAAAGTGTCAAGAGAGTAAAGAGGACTAAGAAGCCTCCTCCAAAGTTGACCCCTGTTGCAACCCCAACAAAGCTTTCAAATGAAGGAACTTGCTTTTAGTGAAGGGTGGTAAAAATATCTGCAGTATGATTTGATGTCGAACAATACCTAAGCTCAATGATCTTTAAATGAATCAGCTCCAAAATGTAGTGCATATGGATCTCAACATGTTTGGTCCTCTAATGATGTACTAGATTGTGAGGGATCTGTATGGTACTCTGGTTGTCAGAAAAGATGACTTTAGGCTTTCGAAAAGAAATGCCAAACTTATTGAGAATGTTTTGAATCCAAATAGTCTAAATAGAAGCATTGACTACTCCTCAATACTCAACCTCTATTGATCAAAGAGAAATTGTAGATTGCTTCTTGCTTAATCATCAAACTGGACTAGAACCAAGAGAGAAGCAATATCTTGAAGTAGACATGTGATCTTGAGAATCACCTTCCCAATCTGAATTTGTGTACCCCACTAAGTCAATATCTATGCTAGCTACATAGTGAATCCCATAATTGTGAATACCCTAGATGTAGTGAATAATCCTCTCAGCTTCTTTCCAGTGCAACTCATAGGACTCTTGCATGAATTGAGAGACCATACCTACAACATATGAAATGTCAAGTCTCATGTGAGTCAAGTATATGAGACTACCAACAAGCTATCGATACAAAGTACCATCCACCAAATGTGAAGAACATTGAATCTCAAGTTTGATCCCCCCAAAATGGAGTCATTGTAGGCTTACAATCAGTTATACGAAATCTAGAGAGCAGATCAAGATGAGACTTAAGTTGTGCAAGAAATATCCCTAAAGAGGACTGACATATCTCGATCCCCAAGTAGTTCAAAAGGCCTAAGCTTTCACTAATTGAATGGTGGATGAGTGACTTCCTGTGATAAAAAACTCATCAACATAGAGTACCAAAAGGGTGAGAGTATAATCCTATAGAAAAATGTAGGCATTCAAATTAGAGTGGTAACGAGTGAACCCAATTTTCAGAAGGAAGGATTCTATCTTGGCATACTAAGTGTGAGGGGCTTAGAGACATTTGAAGATGTAATGTCCTCTTCCTACTTCACCCTAAAATCATAATTGCAACAAATTAGGGTTACATCTCACCAATCAAACATCTTTGTGATAATGCACCTTGAGACTTGAATCCTGGAAAAATAATTACAAATATGCACATATACGCACACATGTATACATGTGTGTATATGTGCATATTTGTAAATTTTTTTTCCAGGATTCAAGTACATGTGTGCGTATATGTGCATATTTGTAATTTTTTTTCCAGGATTCAAGTCTCGAGGTGAATTATCAGAATTGCAACAAACTAGGGTTAGGATTAGGGTTACATCTCACCAATCAAACATCTTTGTGATAATGCACCTCGAGACTTGAATCCTGAAAAAAAAAAATACAAATATGCACACACACACACACACACACACACACACACATATACAATTAGGGTTAGGAACCACATAATATTCATAGATTATCAATAATACTCCACAAGTATATTAAGGTTTGAAAGAAAAGACATGTTGGATCTGCCTGAAGTCATATCTACACCATGTCCAAAAGGTATATCTACCACAACTCTCCCACTTGGAAACTTCTACCTACTTTCCTCTTGCCTCATCTTCCAAAAAACACTTACCACACATACCATCTTGTGGAGTTGGGGGGATGTTGTAAGTATTTTCCTTGGCTCTTTGATGTAAGGACCCTTTGGTCCATTCTAGGATGACCCACTTATGTAGCCTTAGCAACCCCCTTTTCTTTCACCTTAGGCTTTGTTTCTCTCAATGTGGGTTTTAGACAATATGCATAACTATTTTCTATTCCCATCTTGTGGAGTTGGGGAGAGGTCGTAAGTGGGTTCCTTGAATCTTCAGCATAAAGTTCCTCTGGTCCATTCTAGGATGGCCTACTTATGTAACCTTGGCAACCCCTTTTGGTTACACCTTAGGCCCTTCCTATGAGAGCAAAGAAGTGAAGGATCCTGAATGAATCCTTTTAGCTGCCCCATGTATATTTCCTTTTGAAGGTCACCATGAAAATATCCACTCTTCACATCCATCTAATGAACTTCCCATCTATGATATGCAAAAATAACAAGGACAAGTCATGTGGAATTCATTTTGACAATTGATGCAAAAGTCTTAGAGTAGTCAATCCTTCCTAGGAATCTAGAGAAACCTTTGGCAACCAAGCGAGCCTTATGTTTATCAGTTGGTCCACTTGAAGAAAATTTTGGCCGACATATCCACTTTCATCTAACAAATTTTATTCCCTTAGGAAGAAGGACAAGAGCCCATGTTTGGTTCTTGTCTAGGGAATTTAACTCCACCTGCATAGTTGTTTCCCACTTTGGGATACCTAAAGCTTCCCGAAAGGACTGCTGACTAGAAGCTAAAGCAGTGAAGAGATGTGGAGCAGCTGAAATTATGACCTCCTTGCATTTGAAGGACCGCCGACCCAACCACCTATGGACTCTAGTGTCTTTCAAGACAACTTGAGGAGAATCATCATCCTTTGAATGATAACAGTGGGAGGAATGTGAATCCTTGTCATTATAAGAAGTGGAGAAAGATGAATCTTCATTTGAAGGAGGATTAAAATCCTAGAATGAACTATCATTGTGATGCACTAGCTCCAAAGTGATAGTGGATGGAAAACTGCTAGAAGAAGAGCTAGCATGACCTCCTCAAAATGTACACTCCTTCCAATGAACAAATCATGAGTTGTAGGATCTAGAAGCCTATAGCCTTTGATATCATCTAGGTATCCAACAAATACAATGCTTGCTCTGCAGATAATGTGGTCCCAAGCATGAGAGCCAAACACTCGAAAGTGCTTAACTGAGGATTTCTGACTAGTTCAAGCTTTAAAGGTAGTAAGTCCCTTCACAACTTTGTGAGGAACTTAGTTCTGGATATGACATGCACAGTTAATGGGTTTTGCATAATATGGCAGTGCTATAGATTCGGAGTGTATCATACAATTGGCAGTTTCTTTCACGGACTGATTCTTCCGTTCTGCAACTCCATTCTGCAGAGGATCGTAGGGAATTGTATGCTGCAAGTCAATGCCCTCTGAAGTACAAAATTGCTCAAATATGTTGTTAACATATTCCTCCCATTATCTTTATGTGGAACTTTGACAGACTTCCTAGACTGTTTCTCTACAGATGCTTTGAAGTCCAAGAATAAATTAAAGACCAGACATTTGTTTGAGAAAATATAGGAAAGTGTATCTAGAAAAATCATCAATAAAGGTCAAATCTACTGAAAGATGCTGTGGAAATGGTCCATTCAAATCACTGTGTACCAACTCCAAAAAATTGTGAAGCTCCCCAAACTTTTGCTTTTGTGAATTGTTCTTCTAGATGCTTTAGAAGACTGCATCATTGACAAACACGATTAGAAAAATGAACTGGAGGCAATCCTGTAATCATGTCATGCTGACCGAGTTGCTGCTTATAGTGGTAGTTTAAGTGGCCAAACCGTTGATGCCACTAGTTACTCACTTCAATAAAATGAGTGAGCAAAATAGACAATGGAGGATTAGGAATAAAATGAGAAAATGATAAAGTCATGACCATTGATCTGCTCTCCGAACTGCAATATCTGATTTTTAGCTTCTTAAAGAGTCTTGGGCCAATCTAATCAGAGAGAGTATTTGAAACGTGTAGTTATAGACAATTGACATCTTGTTCGTCAAGCTTCCTCCATATGACTTCTGGCCTTCTTTTCTTCAAGATAGAGATTAATGCTAGAACTAAAAATAACATCTGCAGGAGCGTCATTCAAGATTCTAGGTACTACATCATGTTTTAGTCTTGAGTTGGATTTTAAATCAAAACACTTTCACTGAATATAAAATCAAATTGTTACCGAGCTCGATTGATCTGGTATCATTGGTCACATAGACTCAAAGTTTATCCTCAGTAGTTCTCATCCTTTTAGATCAGGGACAGACTTACAATTCTGAGCAGCAACTAATGTTGTTGGCTTTTCTCCTTAGTGAGGCATAGATGGAAGTGAACTTCATCTTTGTATGTTTAGTTCATCACGAGATTAAGATTTGGCAACTTTTAGAACATAAGCTGGTCTCTTTTATCTTTTTAAGGTTTCTGACCACAAACACTGCATTTTGTTCTTCAGTATTTTCTAAGCTATTTATAACTTGAAGATAAGCTATTGGAATTTGATACAGATCTTATGGGGTTTTCTATACAGTGTTATTATTTAGTTTGAACATTTTAGAGGAGATAGACTGTTCAAACATTCTATGTCTTGCAGGCCTTTTGTATATTGAATTTTAGATTTCTTTATTCTTTAATTGAAACATACCTAGAAGAGAATATAGTTGAAAAAAGTTCCTCTTCTCTTCACCTCCTTTATGGACCTGTTCTCTTTCTGGATAAGTACTCTTTTATTGTAGTCAATTTTCTTGTGCCCAATCAATATTTACTTTTGTTTGAGTTTGTCAATTTCGATAGTTATTAATTATTGAATATATTCTTGTTAGTGTTGTATTATTATGTTCATTGTTAAGTTGTACGTGTAATTACACTTAGAGAGTTGCTTATTTTCATATGTTGACCACTTCAGTGCTTCTCTGCTTTAGTTGTGAAGAATCTGGATATTGTTTTTTTTCTCATCATATGCACACTGGTAGTGGTAAATAACTCTCGTTAATTGATTTCTTATAATCAACATTTCTAGTCCTACTAGTCATTGCTCTTCAAGCCAAGTTATTTGATACCCGAAGTCTGTCACACCCAAGGGTGAGGACCTGGAGGACAGCTAGAACTACTCATCAGCAGATCTCACGCAGAGCTATGTTTTTGCCAATTTCTTCACTGAAATCAAGGGTTTTTTGGCCTCATATGCCAGGACCGCTTTCCTTCTTCACTGAAATGCTTTTAGGAATCTTGATGTAGGATTACTCCTCAAATACCCCATCATTGTTGATGTACCTCCAACAAACCTACTCTGCCAGGAAGTTGGTGAGGATTCCTAATCAACACTTTTAAGGATAATGTTAGTTTGTTATTTCTTCTTATATTTTGATGCAACTATTTATTTGCCTAGGGAGAGCTTTACTGAACTAGTATACATGAGGAAGGGATGAGAAAATGATCAGACAAATGTGACGTTACATTGTGTAACCCTTTATGAAGTACCATTGTTTTACTTAAGTCTTGGAGATAGTGTCACATATTTACCTTTGTTTCTAAACCACATTCTTTACCAATGTTGTCTGTTTCAAATTTTTTCGAGGATGCTTTAATTTATTCTAAGTAGCTTATTCCCTTCATGAGTTGAAGACATTGTAAATTATACAGACCTTTATCCTTGAGTGGGATATGCTTTGGGATCTCCTTTTACCTGCTGCCTCATTGTAATCTTAAAGACCTATTAACTTATTTTGGTAATGGTGAATTTCTTTTCTTCAATCTGCCAACAGGCTTCCTGGAGAAACAGCCTGCTTATCTCTGTTTTTAAAACTGTGTTTTGAGGACCCTGAGATTCATTTTTGAAGGCCCTTCACTTTATACGTTTGTGCTTTGCTTGAACCCTTTATGACTTGTTATGTTGGCAATGCCTTAAAGTTCTCAATTTAAAGTCTATAAGTGATTTAGATTTCAGTCCTTTTTATCACTTTCATATTGGAATGTTAATACACATTCTTTTTTCCTGCCTACTTGTGGACTTGGTATAGTCTTAAAATGAGTTAGGTACATTTGTCGCTAAAGTTTTTTCTAGGTTTCAGTGCATGCACACATGCACCCACCCACCTACTGCCCCACTTAACAGCCATTCAACGAAGAAAATATGCATAATAGAAAGAAAAAAATATATACTGTAGACAATTAGAACCAAACAGTTTTCAAGTAATGAAATGAAATTTAAAGAAGAGAAAGGAATGCTATCTTCCTCTTATTTCTGTTTCCTGTTTTAGGTCATCTCAGAAATCAGCTGCAATGATATTGCGGAGGAGAACATGGTGTTCATTGGCTATCTAGCATTTTTTGATCCCCCAAAGGAATCTGTTGAGGAGGCTCTTTGGCAACTTGCAGAGAAGGGCGTCAAGGTGAAGGTGTTGACAGGGGACACTCTTCCTGTTACGATAAAAGTATGCAAAGAAGTTGGCATACTGACAACACATGTTATTACCGGGCCTGAGCTTGCATTACTTGAGGATGAAAGTTTCCATGATGTTGTTAGGAAGGCAACTGTTTTAGCAAAGCTCACACCCATACAAAAGCTGCAGGTTGTTGAGTCACTGAAAATGGGAAATCACATTGTGGGTTTTCTTGGCGATGGAATCAATGATACATTAGCTCTCAAAGGTGCTGATGTGGGAATCTCAGTGGATTCAGGTGCATCTGTCGCCAAAGATCTAGCTCAAATAGTTCTATTAGAAAAGGACCTTAATGTTCTTGTTGCTGGAGTAGAACGTGGTCGAATCACACATGGCAATAGCATGAAATACATACAAATGGCAGTTGCAGCCAATTTAGGAACTGTAGTCTCTGTGGTTGTTGCAACTGCTTGTCTTCCATTTGATCCTTTGACACCAATGCAGCTCTTGACCCAAAATCTCCTTTATGACATCAGCCAAATTTTCATTCCTTGGGACAAAATGGATCCAGAATATGTTAAAATACCCCACCAATGGTCAGCAAATGATGTAGCTACTTTTATGTTGTGGAATGGTCCCATAAGTAGCATATTTGATATTCTTACATTCTTTTTTATATGTTGGTATTATGATGCAAATGTAGTGGCCAAACAAGATTTTTTTCATTCAGCCTGGTTTGTGGAGGGACTTCTTATGCAAACTCTCATCATCCACATGATGAGGACAGAGAAAATTCCTTTCATTCAAAGGAGAGCTTCATGGCCATTGATATGCGCGACTGTGATTATATCTGCAATAGGCATAGCTTTTCCATTTACTGTGATTGGCAAAATAATGGGCATGGAGAACTTGCCATTTTCTTACTTTGGTTTTTTGGTTATAGCTATTTTGGGTTACTTCTTTGTTGGCCAGCTTGTGAAGATGGCTTATATTCGTGTTTTCAAGAGATGGCTGTAACATGTGAGTATGGCTTGTGTTGTCTTTTCAAGAGATGGCTGTAATTTGTAAAAAAGTTCAATTTCTTCCAAGGAAGATAACTTCCTGGTGATATTGCAAGAAAGTGGGAACATATTCCGGAGTTGTACATCAAAATATTTTTGCATAAAAATAGGTGGTCTATTAAATGAGAAAGCTTTGTTCTTCCATATTGATCACGATTGTCAATAGCATAGCTTTTCATGTATATGATGCTTTTGATACCAACATTTAAAAAAAACAATGGATAGTACTATTGGTATGACACCATTATCTCCTACTTACCATTATTTAAGTTGACCTTAAAAATTTAAAAAAATATATTCATTAAAAAAATTCAGAAGTCAAGTTTAATGCATTGAAATTTATTTACCTAGAGTCAAAATTTCAAAGTGTAATGTATTAGAATAGAGAAAGGATAGTGTCGTTTACTTTTAATGTTCAAATGAAATATTGTGTTGTATCAATTGTTCTCAATGTTAAGTAATAAAGTTCATTGGGCAAATCAAATTTGTAGATTTTGTGACTATCCTATCCTGAATACCTAGGCATGATATAATCGGTGGGCAACATATTGATGAATCCCCAGTCAACCAAGGGCATTTGAATTGTTCAAGAAAAATAAAAACCTTTGATAAAGACACCTTGTCAATCTATCTTCGAACATTTTTCTTTTCCCAAAATATCATAGTTTGCAACTCCATATGATTGTCTCAATCTTAAATTAAAAATCCAAATTTAGAAATCGTAATTTTAACTTTGTGTTGTCTTATAAACAAGTTTTTTTAATTTTAAAAGAGGGGTAAAGACCTTGACCCTAATCTATGAATTGGTGAAGCCACAAACGAAGGACCTCATCCACAATGGGATTTGAATCTAAACAGGAAGGATGTCAACACATCAACTTAACCTTTACAACATGCCACTGTTGGGAAGACAAGTTTGGTTCAATCACATAGAATATATTTTGTGAATTTATATTTGTAAGGTCCCTCTTCACATGTACTTATTAAATATGAATTTCCTTTTTAAAATTGTTGTAGGCGATTAGAATGGATATGAAATAATGTTTTATGGTTTAGATGTCCTAATAAGAATTGTGATCCTAATACATTCATGTTTTAAATAATTAAGTAATTCAAGAACAAACTACATTATCTCGACTGTTTAAACATTAAGATTTTTTTTTACTAATGATGATACGAGGCATTTTCACCTGATGGTAAGGGTGTTGATTTTGATATCTCGATGATTAAGTTTTATGTCGTGATAGTCCCGTATTCCTTAAATGGCAATGCTTATGATGTTAAGTATATGCATGTCTAACGATGATTTTTCTAGCATTTTAATCTAAATTAATGAATAAGTTATGTTTTATTGATTTATGTGATTTTTGATGATTAAATGTGAGTATAAATCAATTAAATAGTTAATTATGTGAGAGATTCATGTTTTGATTTATGTAATGATCCAGATAAGTGTTGAATATATGTGCATTTGATTTTTGGGGCTACTGATGTGTGCAATGAGTGTGCAGGATTTTAGCCGAGAAACCCGACGGAGGAACGAAACTGATCCCTATGTGTCATTCATGGAAACCATGTTGCTCGTAACTTAATTATTTTGTGAGATCTATGAATGTATCTTTCCGTGGTCAATAAATGTTAATGTTCATAACTATGTTCTTATAGTGTCACTTGGCACTCATGAATTGTTTATGCTCTTTAGCGTGCTGTTTAGGGTTAGTTGTGTAACCTTTGGACCCAAGTTGGTATAAGTTAGTGTCAGTTTGCTAATTTGGGCCTTAATCGAGTTTAGTCACCCTTAATCTAGAGTAGTGCTTAATCTGCATTGTTAGAGTTGTTGGATGGTCTTATTTAATTTTCTAGCTTTTGTTTGGCTCTAAACCTTTTCCTAAGGCTTCAAAACATCGAATAATTATACCCAAGGGGTATGGGTATGGGTTAGGGGTCTTTTCCAACCCCTAAGCCCCTTTTGTTGACTTTTGAGGTCACTCAAAAAGTCCCTTTTTGCCTTTGTGCGAAAATTGCAAATGGTTGTCATGAGTTGTCTTACCCCACCTCCTTTTTAGTGTCTAACTATAGTAAGGGTTGAGTTAGGAGTTTCTAGAATTGTAGGTGGGTGGTTGTAGTTATTGATCCCCTTTGGTGGTTGAGTTAGAGGCTTACTTAGAGGCCTTTGTTGGACTAGTTGAGGTTGTTACCCAATCTCTACATTTAGAGAGGAATTCTTGAAGGTTGAAGGAAGGAAAGGGATACTCTACTCAAACGTGTTCATTGCCATTACCTTTTTGTGAAGGTAGGAAATTCTCATCTCCCTTATTCAGTTTTTATGTTTTGTTTCATATTCATGTTACCTTGTTGTTGTTTCACTGTTTGTATGGATGTGGGTATGTTGGGAAGATTTGATAACCATGTTATTTTGGTTGTTTTTCCTTTCTTGTTTATGTTTGAAATTTTGATTTTTCCTTGCATGGGTGTTTTGGTATTACTCACCCTTGGAGAGGGCAGAAGTGACCAATTTTGGGAGAGGTCTGTTTAGTCGGACTCCATCCAGTGTAGAGTCTCTTCTCAAGATGAGAAGAGGGAGAAAGGGTAGGGTGTTATGGGCCCCTACCTGTCAACACAAACCTGGTATGATTCTGGTATGTTGAAATGGAAGAACGGAAGTTCTTGGTATATGGCCCCAATTGGGCATCTGTTTGGTTTTGTGCTTGACTTCTCCTGGTTGGAAGAATCCACCTTTCCCTAGTTTTGATTCATGGTGAATCCTATTGTGTAAACCACGTATGATTATGCTTGGTTGATTGTCTCTTGGTTATGCTTGGTTGTCACCTGATCAGATATTTGTTCCCTCCACGGTTCGTAGAAATGTGTTGTAGAAATTGTTATGAATCCCTTGATGAGGGTCATGAAGAAAATCCATTGAAATTGTTGTAATTTGAGATTGAACTCCTATGTAATTTGTATCTCAAAACCTTGTTGTAATGGCAACGAAGCCGAGTTTTCTTCCTAGTTCTTTCCTGGCTGAGCCTTTGAATCAGGTTTGTCAATAAAATGGTGTTTGAGTATATATGCTTGCATTGAGTCTTGTAGCTTGTTTTTAGTTTTGCATATGTAACTTAAAACAATTAGATGTGATCGTGTAGAAATTAGATTGGTAATCACATTCATTTAAATTAGATTAATCAAATAGCATGTTGATATATACTTAGCTATGCAATTTTAAGTTTAAAGTATGTTAAGAAAATTTGCATTTGAGTTGTGCTTAAATTTTATAATTATACATGTGCATGAGGAAGTTAAGTGAATTTATTTGAATACTTGTTTATTACATTTAATCCTATTATCACTTTTAAAGATTAAAACAAAACTTGTTGGTGTTTTGGGCATGACATTTTGGTATCAGAGCGCCCGGTTTCGTGACACTTGGGCAATAATGGGTCCATGAAAAGTGTGAACGTTTAAAACTACACGAATTGAATCTCCTCTCATTCTTGTATTGGAGGAGGAAATAATCCTATGTTATTGTGTTAAGAAGACATCTAAACTTTATGTTATAATTCAAAAAAAAAAAATCTCCTTTGGCTATACAATTAAATTTGAAAATCTTAAACACTAAAATAAAATAAAATAAAATAAATAAAAAAATGAAAAAAGAGAGAGAGAAAAGAAAAAATATAGGAACAAGAGAAAAGTTTCAAAAAAATATATACATTTTTTCAAAATAGGCATTTACAGGATGCTGGTAAATGTACGAGAGCTTGTTAAATTCAAAAAAACAACAGAGAATATTATCTTAGAATCCACCTTGACACCATTTAAAAAAAAAAGGGGTAAATAATATCTATCTTACAATATCCTAAAGTCCCACCCATAAAACTTTATGTAATAACTACCCATTCCCCCTTAAAGTCTTATCTATTTTTTTTTTTCCACATGTATCTTATCTTAACTTGGACATTGAATAGGAAAATTTTCCATCATATTATAACTGACATCATCCCTTGCTCCTTTAAGGTTGGACGCAGCTTGTAGTGGGAGCTTAAAGTCAAAAAGTAATAAATGTCACCTTGCTTCTTTTCAAAGCAACTCCCTTTACTCTCCTCGGTTGGCGCACTTAGCCTTAAGTTCCTTGGTCGACGTGAGGATAGGAAACCACCCAAGGAAAATGGGCAAGGGTCCTTGTAACCAAATGTTAATTTGATGGGGGGTAGGCGTCATCTTTTACATTGATGGGATGGACCATTCTGACCCTATTCCCAAACAATTGTAGTGTTAGTCCAAGTATTTACGATGGAGTACGGTGCAGTCTCGTGGCACCATTGACAGCGACCAATGGAGTAGCAAGGCGTTAGGGAGTAGGGGGGGAAGAGTGTTTAAAAGAATAAATTTTTAAACCACCTTTTTCCATGTGTTTCTGCCCAATCAATTCGCTGGTCTTTGACCCACGTGTCACGTTGGAGGGCATACTCACTGCACTAAGCGCATTGAAGCGCTAGTGCGAAGGACGTGGGAGTAGGGAGATGGGGTAGGTTAGAGTTTAGAATAAGTGGGGTGGGTTAGCATTATAGTTAGGATGTTAGGTTAGATAGGTTATTAATGTTAGAATTGATTAAAGTTGATTAAAATTTTAGAAACTTAGTTAGTATTATGTTGAAGCAATTTAAATTACATGTTTTTTTTAAAATATTAGTTACTTAGTTTTTTTTTTTTTATGTTAGCATTTATATTTGTTTAATATTTTAGTTAAAGTTGTTAGTAATTTATTTATTTATTTATTTTTTGTATAAGTTAATAGTTAGAGTTTGAAATTTGATGTTAGAATAAATATTTTGATGTTAAAGTTAAAGTTAGTTGTTAGTTGTTAGTTTTTAGTTTGCTTAGGATTTTTTTTAGAGTATTTAGTTTAGTAGAATGTATTATAAGATTTGTATTAAGATAGATTAATAGATAGTTCTTAGTTTGGATTAAAGTTATTTTATTACTATGTGTTGGTGATAAAATTATATATAGTTTTGAGTTAGTAAGGTTAATAAAGTAAAGCTAGAATTAGTTCACTTAGTTAATATTTTATTTAAGTATGGAATTGTTTTAAATTTTAGTATTAGCATAATGGTTGTGTTAGTTGTTAGAAAATTGTTATTTATTTTTAAGTATAAGTTGGGTTAGATAATGTCGTTTGTTAATATTAGATAAATGTTAAGTGTAGATTTTAATTAGCCTTATGGTGAAAAATATAAACTTCTGAGATAGGGTTATGTGAGTTCAATTATGTCTGCAAG
Organism: Cupressus sempervirens; assembly: GCA_028749045.1. Lineage (NCBI taxonomy): Eukaryota > Viridiplantae > Streptophyta > Pinopsida > Cupressales > Cupressaceae > Cupressus > Cupressus sempervirens. The sequence continues at coordinate 147,133,952 of CM053790.1, forward strand.
CTTATTGTGTAAGCATGAGAAAGAAGTTTTCAACTATCAAGTGAATGCTCGTAGACTCTAACATTGAAATTCTTAGATCAATTATAACCCTGCAATATAGAGAAGGTAAAGTTGTGATGAAGTCATCAACCTAACACGAACTTAAGGTTTAGGTATCAGAGTTAAGTAATAAGAGGACTATAAGCCCCGAGGCATGATAAGACCTAAGATTCCTCATTTTTCTCGGAGACCTTGGTATGGCCGCATTTATGTCAGTAATGTAAATTTTGTGAGTAATTGGATTTATTTCCTTATTTGTCTAATTTTAGATTTTGGTATTTTAATGTTCTTTCCTTTTTGCCAACAATGTGATGTGGGGCTGTTTAGCCAACTGTGTTATTGATGATTCTATTTTGCCTCTTGGTTATATCTTTATTTCTTGATTAAAAATTTACTATTGTGGCCACTCTTTATTTCTTTGATTTCTGACTTTTGCATTGGATGTTTCATCCTTGATGTTGGATTTAAATTATGAGACACTTTCTTTTAAATTTTTGTTGGCAACTGACATATGATGGGCCTACCAAAGGGATTCCTAACAATCAAGTGGATTCACAACTTTAGGGTTTGGGGTTATTAGTGAGAATAGTCATGCCCCACCCTCTCCCAAGACTTTGAGTATAGGACTAGTGATATCTGTTGGATGTTATGAGTAATGAAATTGAACCCCAACATAAATTTGGTTAAGATTATGGGTTAATTGAAAGGACTACCAGATGGAAAGGTGCATGTGTAGTGATGGACTCGTTGAGTATCCTATCGAGAATCTATATGCCATGGAAATTCTAATAAAAAAATGAATAACCCTTCATAAAGGGACAAGTTGCTTAATATGAAACCTCATTTGAGGGAGTCTCGTACAACTATTACTCTATGAGTGGGTACGTGGATTTTGGAATACCTTACTTTGTTGATTATTATTAGAGACTTTATAAGTATTTTAGTACTAGATTAGAATGTTGTTTGTATGTGACCAATATGCTTTAAGGAATAATTGACCCTAAAAAAATGTAACCAAATTAGAGTTTTGGATTGAACTTCTCTTTTAACAATGGTACTCAGGTAAATAGGTTATCATCCCCGTGTATGCATGTGTATTATTACTTGTTATTTTTATAAGAGTAAATCTTGGAATAAGTCTAGATGAGGTCTAGCATGGCATGAACATTTTGGTTGTGTGACTTCCAAGAGTAAGTCAAAGGCTAGTGGGGGAGGATGTAAGGTCCCTCCTCACATGTACTTATTAAATATGAATTTCCTTTTTAAAATTGTTGTAGGCGATTAGAATGGATATGAAATAATGTTTTATGGTTTAGATGTCCTAATAAGAATTGTGATCCTAATACATTCATGTTTTAAATAATTACGTAATTCAAGAACAAACTACATTATCTCGACTGTTTAAACATTAAGATTTTTTTTTACTAACGATGATACAAGGCATTTTCACCTGATGGTAAGGGTGTTGATTTTGATATCTCGATGATTAAGTTTTATGTTGTGATAGTTCCGTATTCCTTAAATGGAAATGCTTATGATGTTAAGTATATGCATGTCTAACGATGATTTTTCTAGCATTTTAATCTAAATTAATGAATAAGTTATGTTTTATTGATTTATGTGATTTTTGATGATTAAATGTGAGTATAAATCAATTAAATAGTTAATTATGTGAGAGATTCATGTTTTTATTTATGTAATGATCCAGATAAGTGTTGAATATATGTGCATTTGATTTTTGGGGCTATTGATGTTTGCAATGAGTGTGCAGGATTTTAGCCGAGAAACCCAACGGAGGAACGAAACTGATCCCTATGTGTCATTCATGGAAACCATGTTGCTCGTAACTTAATTATTTTGTGAGATGTATGAATGTATCTTTCCGTGGTCAATAAATGTTAATGTTTGTAACTATGTTCTTATAGTGTCACTTGGCACTCGTGAATTGTTTATGCCCTTTAGCGTGCTGTTTAGGGTTAGTTGTGTAACCTTTGGACCCAAGTTGGTATAAGTTAGTGTCAGTTTGCTAATTTGGGCCTTAATCGAGTTTAGTCACCCTTAATCCAGAGTAGTGCTTAATCTGCATTGTTAGAGTTGTTGGATGGTCTTATTTAATTTCCTAGCTTTTGTTTGGCTCTAAACCTTTTCCTAAGGCTTCAAAACATCAAATAATTATACCCAAGGGGTATGGGTATGGGTTAGGGGTCTTTTCCAACCCCTAAGCCCCTTTTGTTGACTTTTGAGGTTACTCAAAAAGTCCCTTTTTGCGTTTGTGCGAAAATTGCAAATGGTTGTCATGAGTTGTCTTACCCCACCTCCTTTTTAGTGTCTAACCATAGTAAGGGTTGAGTTAGGAGTTTCTAGAATTGTAGGTGGGTGGTTGTAGTTATTGATCCCCTTTGGTGGTTGAGTTAGAGGCTTACTTAGAGGCCTTTGTTGGACTAGTTGAGGTTGTTACCCAATCTCTACATTTAGAGAGGAATTCTTGAAGGTTGAAGGAAGGAAAGGGATACTCTACTCAAACTTGTTCATTGCCATTACCTCTTTGTGAAGGTAGGAAATTCTCATCTCCCTTATTCAGTTTTTATGTTTTGTTTCATGTTCATGTTACCTTGTTGTTGTTTCACTGTTTGTATGGATGTGGGTATGTTGGGAAGATTTGATAACCATGTTATTTTGGTTGTTTTTCCTTTCTTGTTTATGTTTGAAATTTTGATTTTTCCTTGCATGGGTGTTTTGGTATTACTCACCCTTGGAGAGGGCAGAAGTGACCAATTTTGGGAGAGGTCTGTTTAGTCGGACTCCATCCAGTGTAGAGTCTCTTCTCAAGATGAGAAGAGGGAGAAAGGGTAGGGTGTTATGGGCCCCTACCTGTCAGCACAAACCTGGTATGATTTTGGTATGTTGAAATGGAAGAACGGAAGTTCTTGGTATATAGCCCCGATTGGGCATTTGTTTGGTGTTGTGCTTGACTTCTCCTGGTTGGAAGAATCCACCTTTCCCTAGTTTTGATTCATGGTGAATCCTATTGTGTAAACCACGTATGATTATGCTTGGTTGATTGTCTCTTGGTTATGCTTGGTTGTCACCCGATCAGATATTTGTTCCCTCCACGGTTCATAGAAATGTGTTGCAGAAATTGTTATGAATCCCTTGATGAGGGTCATGGAGAAAATCCATTGAAATTGTTGTAATTTGAGATTGAACTCCTATGTAATTTGTATCTCAAAACCTTGTTGTAATGGCAACGAAGCCGAGTTTTCTTCCTGGTTCTTTCCTGGCTGAGCCTTTGAATCAGGTTTGCCAATAAAATGGTGTTTGAGTATATATGCTTGCATTGAGTCTTGTAGCTTGTTTTTAGTTTTGCATATGTAACTTAAAACAATTAGATGTGATTGTGTAGAAATTAGATTGGTAATCACATTCATTTAAATTAGATTAATCAGATAGCATGTTGATATATACTTAGCTATGCAATTTTAAGTTTAAAGTATGTTAAGAAAATTTGCATTTGAGTTGTGCTTAAATTTTATAATTATACATGTGCATGAGGAAGGTAAGTGAATTTATTTGAATACTTGTTTATTACATTTAATCCTATTATCACTTTTAAAGATTAAAACAAAACTTGTTGGTGTTTTGGGCATGACAATATTCAATCGAGTTTGACCAAATCTTTATAAGTGGCCTTAACGCTAACCTAGTTATAATTTCCAAAGATTAAAAGTTCATTCTACGAAGTTTTTCTGTTTAAGATTTACTCAAAACATCAACTCATAAGTTTTGACAATGCTTAAAAAACATGTCTCAAGTAAGCTTGTCATACATAAAATTTAACAATAAGCTTAGACTCTCTTCAAAATTATACCTTATTAACCACTTCCTAGTTAATCTTTATTTGTTAATAACATTGTACTTTTGTTTAAGAATGATATTATCATCTTTGATGTGCCCTATATAAGAGTTCTCAACAATTTCATCTTTATCTTATTTGAAGATCCATATTCCTTATATCTATTTTGTATTTTTTTTGTTAAGTTTTGATAAGAACAAAACTAGATTGGTCATCTATTCATGATTTAAAAAAATTGCAAAATAATTTTCCATAATGATATAGAAGATTGGATAAAGTTTCAAGCAAAATTCAAGAAGTATACTTCTATTAGATATAAAGTTAATGATTTATGTTTTCACTTGGAATCATGCAAATCATTAAATCATTGGGAGTAGATATGTGTTATTCAACGAGAAAGTCATGTACATAGATTAGTTGTGGTGCCAAAAGTAAGAAAAAAAAAAACATTAAATATATGGTGTTTGATGAAATTAGAAAAATAAAATTCCAAAGGTGCCAAAAATAAACAAAAATATTCAATACAAGAACAATACCAAGTACTTCAAACTCTTGCAAGAAGATCTAGTCACTTGAGTGAACCCTTCAATAATACTCTAGGTTTTTTAGTAACTCAAGTGAAACTAATTTTTTAAAATTAGAAATATAGGTTGAAACTAGAAAGTAGAAGAAAGAAATGAAGAGTCATAATCTCTAATACAAAACTAGGCTTTGAACTTGGTTCAATTTGTTGTAGGCAAGCATTGTAAAATATTTGGTATTATAAGATGAAGGAAGAAGATAATGGGAAAATGAGGTAAATGGAAAGACTTGGTGTAAATAATTTTACTTAGAAGAAAGGTATTGATTTGGACGAGATATTTTTTTCCTATTGTTAAAATGACTTCAATTAGAACTATGTTAAGTCTATTGTTACTAGAATATTTGCGTATTAAACAATTAGATGTAAAGAGAACTTTTCCAGATTAGGATTTATAGGAAGATATTTATATGCAAAGACAAGTCGGTAATTATTATATTCCAAAAGATGTTTTCTAATCCTTTCAAAAACTTAACTTGGAGAAGACATGAATCACATGCATTTATAATTAAAAGACACATCTCTCCTTGCCAAGTACCCAACTTATTGCGAAACCGGATCTTGTCACAACGAATTAATTATTATTACTAATAAACTCCTTCACCACATATGAATATTTTTTATAAACTATAAGTGGAATACAATTACAAATTATTTTCCATAGACATCTTAGGAACATAGAGACACTTTGAAAAGGATGTTGGAACAAATCACATAACATACATTTTTTAAGGTCGATGTAACCTTACTTTTCACAACATTTTTTTCTTCAATTTTAAAGTAAGTTTTTCTCCTTACCAATATAGTAAGGTTGACTTATCATATTTGTATCATATTATAATGACTTAGTGATTTGTAGGCTCTTGTAAAGTGTTGTGTTCAAATCTCTCCATAGAAAAGAAATATAGCAGTCGAGAAATTATTCTCATTTCATTACTTTGGGAAGGTTTTTGGATTTATTAGTTAAATTGGTGTACCTATGATTTTTTTTTCATAATTGTGGCATGGTATTGGAGATTTAAAATTGAGAATCACTTCCCATTTTTTGAGGGTAGGTGCTTCTTGGAGTAAGATATGCCTCACTATTGTGCCTAAAAGGTCCAAAAATACATAAATCCTTATAACATGTGATTGAGTTTGAAACTAAAAATTAGATAGAGGACAACCCCATATAATGGTCTTTTCTATTTTAGGGATGGTGAGAAGGGCTCAAATCCCTCCAATTTTTGTTGTTGTAAATTTCAGTTTTATCTAATAATGAGATTATGAAAACAAGACTAATCATACACTGAACTTAATCTTAATTCTACCATTTACAACAATATGATAGGGTTATGGTAAAAAATGAGCGAGAGAGGAGTAGGGCATGGAAGAGGTGGTTTTGGAAGCTTTGGTTTTTGTGGGCATAGGGTTGGCTTCAATCCTGGCCCATATGTGGGCCTTATGGTAGATGGAATTGATGGTAAGTATTGAAGCCTATGTCATGGGAATTCTAGCAACCTTTTGGGGTCCATGAAAAACGTGATTAGCATCAAATTGAACTAGCACAAAAACATATGGGCTTCAATAGGTAATATGTTGACTGACTCCTCAGGGTTGAAAATTCCTGTGAAGAAAGTGTTGTTAGCGAATCCAAAGACTAACCTAGGTGGTACCAAGTGGAGATCATTGTTTGGGGTTAAACCTTTAGGTAAATCAACCTTTCTCGAGGTTAACAATATCTCTGATTCTTCTAAAGGTATATTCTCCATTAACATTCATGATTCATTAATAGATCATTTGGTTAAAATTATGGAACTAACTCTAGTAGGTAAGTTTGTTGGATCAAGACCTAATATTGATGTGGTGAGAAACTTTTCTAAGAGAAAGTGGTCTCTAAAGGGTCAAGTAAAGATAGCAACTATGAACAAAGGTTTCTTTTCCTTTGAATTTACTAACGAGGAAGATTTATCAAGTGTTTTGTGTGGGAGACCTTGGATGATGAGAAAAGTCTCTTTAGCTTTAGTTAAATGGTCTGCTAATATGGATAAGAATAAGTCCATCTTTTCTTTTGTCCCCGTATGGGTTAGACTCCTAGGCCTCCCATTAGAATACTAGAATGAGGACATCTTTAAAGGGGTGACTAGCTCATTTGGTTAACTTTTACCTATTGACTCGATGACAACCTCTAGATCTAGAAGAGTTTATGCTAGAATTTGTGTCAACATTAAAGAAGACTCCAAATCGCCTCAAGTTATTTTCTTTCACTCAAAACTTGGTAAATCGGCACGAAGTTGATTATGAAATCTTCCCATTCTCCTAGTTTTATTGCAAAAAAGTAGGTCATTGGACAAACAATGTCCTCAAATATTGGCTAAGGAAGAAATCAAAAATAAGGGAAAGAAATGATATAAAATATGGCAAAAAAATAAAAATCTAAGGAAGATGTGAAAGAAATGGAAAAAAATGACAGAAGAATATTTGATCCAAGGGAGAAAACTTAACATTAGAATAGGTGAATCTAGAGAATGATTTAACATCGAAAGAGGCAGATCAAGAGAATGAAGAAAATCAAGAGGAAGGGGAAATCAAGGGAAACAACCCCATAAAAATAGTTATTGAGGAAAGTGAGATCAATATCAATTCAAAAGACATAAATGATATTAATGGACCTGATGGTGATGTTAATCAGCAAAATAGTAAACATCAAAGTTTTGAAATCTATAACTCACCTAGTGAGAATGGAAGGAAATCCCAAGCTATTATAGAAATGAATGATTCACAGATTGTAGTCTAGTAAGAGGAGATTCTAGATCCAGAGGAAGAAATAATAAATGAATAGACTCACTCATTCTCCAAGAAGAATGGAGGGAGAAAGAAGGGGACCGACAACAAAGAAATCTTTGGAACATCCAAAGGAGGTGCCAACATGAGACAAAAAGTGAAGTCAGATGTTGGAAAAGATGATGTTGGTCTAAATAAACCAAGTTGTGGAATATTGTCAAGGAAAAAATAGCAAGAACAAGAATTTCAATAGGAAATAGAGGATGGAAGACAAAAAACCATCTAGGAGGTCTGTCAATCTTTGAAGTTATGAAAATTATATCTTGGAATATTAAAGGATTAAATAGTCCTCATAAACAAGAAATTTTAAGAAATATGGTGCGAGACCACAAACTTGATATTGTCATGATTCAAGAAACTAAAATATGAAGGGAAAAGGTGGAGAGAATATAGATTTTTAAGAATGGTGGAGTGGAAGGTAGTGACTCTGAAGGAGCTTCTGGTGGTACTGCCATCTCCTGGAATCAAAATCATGTGCTAGGTAACCCTCTCTTTAATAATAATAATTTGGTGGCAATTAGGTTCATTTTCATCAGAGATAGATTTGAATGGATAACGACTAATATTTATGCCCCCAACTTTAGATATAGTAGGAAATATTTTTGGAATAAAATTGAAAACTTTAGAGACAGACATTTAATGGACAAATGGATGATTATGGGGGATTTTAAGACCCCTATCAAAGATAATGAAAAATCCGGAGAGATAACTGTAGATCTAGATAGTAGACTTGACTTAATAGAATTTATTAATGATTATGCTCTGTTGGACGTGGATCTTATTGGATGTTCTTCATTTATTTGGTCTAACATAAGGGTAGGAAATGATCAAGTACAAGGTAGACTTGATAGAGCTCTAATTTCTTTGAATTGGTTGTCAATCTACACTTGTAAGTTGTTATCGCTTCCTCGTGTGGGGTCATATTACTCACCTTTGTGCTTCTATGCTGAGGTTGTTTCAAGGTAAGTCAACCACCCTTTTAGGTTTGAAAGAATGTGGCTCCTTCATAAAAATCTTGATGATAGCATAAGGGAATGGTGGAATATATAGGTTGAAGGAATTGCTATGTTCAAAGTTGCTGAAAAACTTAGTAATTTTAAAACCAAAGTCAAGACTTGGAATAAAAAGGTTTTTGGAGACATTTTTAAAGAAAAGGAGGAGATTGTCTCAAATTTATCTCTAGTTCAAGAAGCTATCCAAATAATTGGATTTATGAAGCAACTAAATATAAAGGAAGAAGCTTATCTTACTAAAGCCCATAATGTTATTTCCAAAGAGGAAACCTATTGGAGATAAAGGTTAAGGGTCTTATATCTTCAAGCTGGTGATAAAAATACTAAATTCTTCCACATGACTACTTCCAAGCACAAAGTTTCCTTAAGAATCAACACTATTAAAACTGAGGATGGTATCTAGAATAAGGATGACCAAATCAAAAAGATTATGATTGATTGCTTTTCTAAACTTCATTAGCAGGAAAATTTGGATGTTCATTTTTAGGATAGTCTTCTTGAAGTAATTCCCAAAGGTATAAATGATGATCAAAATAAGAATCTTATAGTCATTCCCTTAGTTGAGGAAATAAAAGTGGTCATCTTTTCTTTTGAAGGGGAAAAGTCTCCAGGCCCAAATGGCTTTCCGATGTTCTTTTTTCAAAATTTCTGGCATATTGTGGAAGGTGATGTGACTAATGTTGTCAAAGAGTTTTTTGGGTCCCAAACTCTACTTACTGAACTCAATGATGTGACTTTTATTACCTTAATTCCTAAAAGTCCTAGAGCTGACAAAGTGGAAGGTTTTAGACCAATAAGTATATGCAATTTGTTATACAAAATTATCTCAAAGGTGCTCACTTCAAGACTGTTAGCTATTATTCCTTCTATTATCTCAGAGCAACAAAATGGTTTTGTCCCAGGAAGGAAAGTTATGGATTCTATTATTACTGTGCATGAAAATATTCATTCCCTCTAGATGTCGCACAAAGAAGGATTCCTTATGAGACTTGACCTATCCAAGGCTTATGATAGGGTTGATTGGAATTTCCTCTTTCGGGTTCTTAGTTTGATGGGTTTTAGTATTAGAGTTGTCAATCTGATTAGACAACTTATAACCACTTCTTCAACGCCTATTTTAGTGAATGGTTCTTCAAAAAAAAAATTAAACCTTCTAGAGGTATTAGACAAGGTGACCCTATTTCACCTATTATGTTTTCTATTATGGTTGAATCTTTGGAGAGACTTAAAAGTTACTTTGTTGAAACTAATAGGATAAAGGGTCTTAATTCCTCATCTGGGCCTAAAACTTGCTCTCATGAGCAATTTGTTGATAACACTATCCTGATGGGAAGATCGATAATAAATGAAGCAAAACTATTTAAGGAAGTTCTCACTACTTATACTAAAGCCTCTAATCAACCTATTAATTGGTCTAAGAGCTCTATTTTTTTAATGAATACTCATGTTAATAGGCAAGTCAGGATTGCTAATATTTTTTATTGTAAGATAGGAGCTTTCCTAGAAATCCTTGGTCTTCCCTTGGGATTGGAGGTGGATGATTCTTTCTAGAAAAATTTAATTGACATATTCAATGCTAAACTTGTAGGATGGAAAAGGGCTCTTCTATGTCAAGCTAGTAAGATTCAGGTTCTCAAAGCTACTCTACAAAATCTTCCTATCTATGCCTTTAGTCTTTTTTCTATATCGACAAAAAATGTTGATGCTATAGAAAAGATTCAAAGAAACTTTCTGTGGATGGGGTCTAAGAAGAAGAACATATTTCATCTGGTCAAATGGGAAGATGTCAGTAAACCAAAGAATTGTGGTGGGCTTCGGCTAAGATCTATAAGGTTGACGAATAAAGCTATTCTTGCTAAACAGTTATGGAGAGTGTTTGACTCAAACAATGAATGGAGTAGTATTCTTAAATATAAATATCTTTCAAAATTTAATAATTTGTATTACTTCTTAGATTCTGAAGAGAAAATTAACGGTTCAGTTATTTGGAATGGTATTTAGAAGAGTAGAAATCAAACAAAAATTGGTACTGGGTGGGTTTTGGGTAATGGTCTAAAGATCAATTTTTGGGATGACCAATGGTTGATGGAGAAACCTTTGAAGGATTACCCTAACTATTCTTCTCATCATAATACTTGTATTATCAAGTTTGGAAGGAATGTGACCAACTACCAGAGGAATGATACTTGGGTAAAATTGACTGTCATCAGTTATGATCTAAATTTGATATTAAATAATCTTAGTCAATGGTTTATAAGAGAGAATGTGGAGGATAGGTTCATCTAAAAACTTAACCCAGATGGAAACTACAGTGTGAATTCTACTTGTAAGGGATGTTTTAAAACTGACAGAAAACCATTTTGGGCTAAGGCTTAGGTCAAAGACTTCACTCCAAAATTCAATACTTTTTACTACCTCTTTCCTTAGAATAAAATTTTGACTACTGACAATCTAGTTAAAAAGGGAATGATTATTCCTAATAGATATTATCTGTGTCAGTAGGATGCAAAAAGTGCTAACCATCTTTTGTTGAAATGTCAATACACAAAGAAAATTTTGAACTCGATCCTTGCTAAAATGGACCTGCCCTAGATCTTTCCTAGTTGCATTCAAGATTTTTTTGAGCAATGGAAAAGCCATGTAAATAACTCAACTCTTCAAAAGCTTTGGAATTTCATAGATCCCCATATAATTTGGCATACTTGGAAAGAGAGAAACAACCATATTTTCAGGGATAAGCATAGGAAGGCTAAAGATAATGTGGAAAGAATTGTCTTTTTTATTAATGTAAATTTTTATATTTCTAATGATGAAAAAAACAATTGTAAGGTGAATGGTAAGGAAATCCTTGAGAGATGAGAGATCTCTAAGTTCAAGAAAGATAAAAATAAAAATAGGGAAGATGTGATTTGGACTTCTCCCCCTCAATGTTGGGTCAAAGAAAACTTTGACGGTGCTACCAAAGGGAACCCAAGTATTGTTGGCTATGGTGGTGTATTGAGAAATAGGGTTGGGAGTTGTCTTTGTGTGATTGCTATGCCTTTGGGTATTCAAACTAGTCATTGTATGGAAGCAATGATGACTCTCACTACTATCAATATGGCTAGGGAAAATGGTAGTAAATGGGTTTGGCTTGTCAGAGATTAAAAAAATATTTTTAATAGTACAAAAGGGCAGAAAAATCCTAGCATCACAATTATTCATATCATAGATAAAATCAAAATTGAAATCCAAACTTTTGAAGAAATTTTATGTGTCTCATGAATTTAGAGAAGAAAATAAAACTATTAATGGGTTGGCTAATTTGGCAACGAGGAGTACTAACATTATAATGAAAGGCACAAAAAAGATGGAGGGCAAGATCATTAATACTATTATTCATGATAGATTAAACTCCTAGGAAGGGGTCATTAATAATTAGAATGAAGGAAAAAACTAATCATTTTTTTTTAACATCAGTACCTTGCTCACGAGGAACAACATTGGCTGTTGGGATTGTGTGTGGTTCAAGATTCACAAAAATTGGAAAGAGGATTGTATAAGTAAAGCAAGTAGTATGAACATTTTGGCATTATAGGGGCTTAATATTCATAGAATGAAATAGACCATGGGGATTGATCTTAATTTTCTTGAGCCGAAGGATTGCCAGTGGAAGGATAATAAAAAAAACTTGGAGAAATCTAAAGAAAGGTTGTGTTGTGAAGTTTTTTGGGAAGTTCCATGGCATTGATAAGGAGATAACTCAACAATTCTTGAAGACGTGGGAGAATGGTAAGGTTACTCTGCACAATTGAAAGGTTATTGTCAACATTGATGTAATTTTTAAAGTTACTAGTGTAGACACCTAAAAACCTTTAGAAAATAAAGTATTTTTATTTTTTGATATTTTTTTGATGACATCATCATTTATTAATTAATTAATTATTTAATTAATTAATTTATTTTTATGCCATTAAATCCCTTTACCTTAATTAAAAATATTTAATTAAGGAATCCCTCCCAAAAATGTTTAAATCTTATTTAAACATTATTTCCTTATTTATTAATTATTTAATTAATAAATTGACCAAAAAACCCAAAATAAATAAAAAATTATTTTTTTGCCCAAAACTTGGCCAATTTCCTTAAGACCACTAACCTCTTCCAAAATCTTCTAATCCTTCTTTAATTTTGATTAAAGGCTAATCCCATCATTTCCTACCCCTAATCCCAACTCAAAATATTTAATTAAGATTAAATATTAATCCTCATGTTTATTAAAAAAGTTTTAATAAATATCTCCTCAACCCAAACCCTTGAAATAAATAAAACTTTATTTATTTCCTAAAAATCTAATTTATCCTCATCCTAAGAAGTTCTAGACTCTTCTAGAAAGTCTTCATCCTCATCCTAAGAAGTTCTAGACTCTTCTAGAAAGTCTTCATCCTCATCCAAAGTCTAGACTCTTCTAGAAGATGTCTTTTAACCTAATCCTAATCCCCTCCTAACCTTGTCACATTCTCTAAATATGGGTTAAGACTTACTAACCCAAGCCAAAGTTAACAAATATCTCCTCCTTCACCCACCCTCATTAAATGCCATCCACTTGCTTATCCCTAAGCTAATCCTAAACCATCCTAATCCATCCTCTAATCATTTGCACAATCTTAAGCAAGCTTAAAACCCTTCTAATCAAGCCCAAGTTGAAATTCCTCTCATCTCCTTCAAAATATCCCAACCATAAAACTTTACGAAGCCCACTAGGCCATAAATGACTCTTCCAAGCCCTTTTATTGCTCTTACAAGCCATTATGAGGGCCTTTATGAAGATTTTATCCCTTGATCCTCCTTTGTTGACTCATCCTTCCCCTTTCCTCCATCCTCTCACCCTGTGACATGTGTCACTCCCTGATTGGCTGTAAGGAAGCACAATCCATGTGCTCTCCTCTCATGCAATCTGAGCCCTCCATGAGCTTTTTCCCATCCTTGCATCTTAGCCCTCAATCCCTCAAGCCTCTTGCCTATAAATTGGATCCTTCCCCTTTGCAAAATAACACAATCCATGAAGTAAAGTCATAATTCCATTTTAACAAGCCATTTTACATCAAAACCATACACTCACACCCAAATTCCAACTCCATTTGAAGCCCTTTTTGAAGTATAAAGCTTGAGCATACATCCTATCTATTTAGACAAAGCTACTCAAATCCTATCTATTTAGACAAAGCTACTCAAAAAGAGAGCTTCTCATTGAGAGAGCCCATTAATGGCTCATATTCTCAATTGAGAGCTCATCTTAGTCTATCTTGAAGTTTATGAATTTTGTTTAGTTTGTAGAAGCTTTATTTAAATTTGGTTTCTATTAGCATACTAACATTGCTCATATACAATTAGGTTGTCTAATTCTAGTAAAAAAGAATCTTGAAGATATTAAGTATGCGAAGGAAGCCCTAGATGAATTCCCAATGAAGAAAAAGGAAAAGGGTCTTTTGGTAAAAAGGTGTGCCAATTCTTTAGAAATCCACCAGATTAAGAAGAAATGGAAAAATGTTGTTAGAACTATTATGGAGTATGTCACTATTGATTGCAGGTACACAAGAGTCTATAACTACCATTTCATTTTTCTTAATCACTTCAGACATGAGGTTAAAGTCTCTTTCCCTTTTTATCTTTACACTTCTCTGGTTTAGGGCCTTGAAAAGCATTGCAAGAACCTATCTAATCATGTCCTTCATGAGGGTTTAATGAGATTGATTGTTGAGTATTGTGAGAAGCACAAATTTGGGGACTTGCTGGAAACTAAAAACCAAGAGAAATCCAAAGAGGAGACTACTAGGAAAAGGAAAAGGGAGGTGAATAGGACAAGAAAAGAAGGGTCATCAATTAGGATCCAGATGACTCCTTGGATGGCTCTAATTTGGAAAAGGACTTTAAAAGAAAAATAAATTAAAATGTCTAAATTAGAAGGGAATACTTCGTCAACCCCTTCTAATAGTTTGGTGGATGATTCAACCTCTTTGGAAACAAAGGGCCAAGATACTGAGAAAAATGGTAGTTCTAATGGAGAGGAGGTCAACTCCCCTGATGATGATGAATAGGTCAACTTTGAGGAAGAGGAAAAGATTAACACGAAAGATGATTGTGGGGAAGGTAATGAAGATCTCTCTCCCCTCAAGGATAAGGTAGAAGAAAAGATGGAAACCAAAGATGATAATAACGTAGAGGGGAATCTTGATCTTGATAAAGGGTATGGTGTGGAAGACAAGGAGATTCCAGAGGATAAAAATTATGCCAGCTATGAGATTGAGGAGGACTACATTGAGGAAGCCAAGGGGTTATCTCCCAGGTCTCAAGAGGATGTGAATTGTATTCAACACACCAATTTGGAAGCCATGGCAGTGAAAGCCCTAAATGACATTAGTGACAACATGGTGGATTGTAACACTTAAAAGGAATAGGACACTGTCAAATCCTAGGATACTATTTCGCTAGACTAGTCCCAAAATAGAAATAAGGACAAGGAAATGGTTAACTTGATGATTTTGGACATTGCTAAAGCTAGGTATTCTAATTCCCTTCAGTTTAACAACTGGCTTGTTAATAAAATTTAGTCTATTAAAATGGAAATGAAGGATGCTAGAAAGGAAAATGGTAATGAGAAAAACACTTATTTGAGTAGATTGGTTAGGGAAATGGAGAACAAAATTAATAATCTAACTGAAAGGATTGAAAAGAATGAACCATGTTGGTTACCATTTTTCTCCATAATCATGAGAGACTAAAGGCATCCATGATGAACCATAAAAAGCTCTATAAAATGCTACAAAAATAGAAACATAAATCTAGAAAAGAACAAACTAGACACTAAAGAAATTACAGATCCTAGTAAGAGAACTAGGGCCAGTATGAAAAAGAAAATGAAGGATACCAAAGTGGATGAACCAAAAGAGGACTCCATCCTTTAGACTCTACAAAAGATGAAAGATCTAGAAAATCAAATAGAGTGTCTTCTCCTAGACTTGGTCTAGTTTCTTGGTTTTTTCCTGTATTGATCTTTTTGGGTTTTTGGGTCTTAGTTGGACTATTTCTCTCTTGTTGTTTCTATTGATGCTGCAAAGTTTCTTGTTGTTAGGTATTTTTGTTAGTAGCTGTACAATGACTTTTATTATCATGTGTATATCCTTGTAAGAGGCTTATGTTGTAAAGGATTTTAGGTCCCTTTAAAACCTGTTTTTGCCTTTAATCCAAAATAAGACTAATCATACACATAGTCTATTAATTTAAATATTTTTTGATAATTTCTTCAGATGTATCAACCTTCGTCATATTTATTAATGCCCAGAATTTATTAATAAATACTTTTAATTTGTAAAAAGTGGTACTTTTAGATCTGATAGTTAACTTTGGGAAACATCTATATTTGACAACAATTCTAACTTATTTGGTAGTGATAACATGATGATATTAGTATACACCTCTACGTTTTATGCCCCTTAATGGTTGGCAATTTCATCCTTTCCACTCAAACTTTGAACACCTCATTCTCAGTCATTTGAGGTCCTTTTTCAATTATAAATGGTAAAAAAATTATGTTCTTCTTGATACTCCTAGTGATTTTTAATTCAAACTCTTAATTTTTATTTAATTTAAGTTTTATTTTTTCTATTGTTATCCAATTATAATTTTTTAAGGTGCATATTAATTGTACCATTTCATTATCATTCCTCTCATCTTATAAAAAAAAATCTATTTTTAATATGTTTTCATTTTAAAGAAAATAATCATATATTGAATACAAGTTTTTTCTAAGCATGTTGAAGTAACCAGCCACATATTACACTTGTCTTTTCGATATTTTATGCTATGTTGAGTCATTATTATATTTGTAATACTTTATGAAGCATCATGTTTTATTATGTTCCCCATGTTACTTGTAATCACAATCTTGTCTATCTTAATGAAAGTGTGTTGTATTTTGTGGACCTTTCATAGTTCAATCAATTATAGAGATTATGTGTTAGTTGCAAGAATTATCTTGTGAATCTTCTAATGTTACTTTTTAACCATCTTAGAATATTGTAATACGTAGTTTTAGTGGATTCATCACATATTTTCCATGCTAACTTTATATGGGGCATCATACTATTTCAACTAATGCTTCCTTGGTTTCACTCTAGAGTGAGTTGAATATTTATTTTTCTTACTATAGACTAAAAAATGTAGTATCTATAATACCCAAGCATTTTGGTGAGATAAAAAACATACCATAAAGACACTTTTTAATTCACATTTATAGAGATATCCTTTCTCTTAAGTCCATCAACATTTTTTTTTAACTTCAGAATAATCACCTTCATATAGGTTTTGGTGCGAACTTGACATTTTTGCATCAATTAGGTAGTGGTATTAGGGTCACTCATGTAAATTGATATATCACTGTATCTTCTATTGTGATATTGATGTCGTATTTTTCATGTGTGCATTAAATTTAAATAGTTTCATTGGGGTCACTCATGTATAATTGTGTCTTTTAGTTTTGATCTTTACCTTAATTTTAGAGGATGTTATTATTTTTTAGTACTATAGAGATTAATTGAAACTTGTTTATTCTTTATTTGAGTTCCTTGTGTTCCTACTCTTTTTAGGAAAAACTATTTGTTGGATTCTTTGTTCTTCTGAAGTTTTTTTTTAATCATGTTGAGGGGACATGAAAATTGTCTTGGTGATGGAATTAATCTCTAAGGGGTTGTTTTGAGTCCTTCCTTTAGTTTTCATAATTCTTTGCATATTTTTTAAATCTCTTTTGAGGAATTTTTTTCTCATATGTTTAGTTATTATTTCCATTTATGAGGAAACATTTGTACATCAATGCCTCATGAAAACATTTTTATAGGCCCATTTTTTTATTTTTTTGATAACTTTTTACCTACATAAATTTCTCTTGGGGAAGATTTTGGTGTGAACAAGGTATAATATAGTTAGCTTTAATTTAGGACCTATTCATGACTAGTTACTTAAGCTTATGTAGGTCATTTACATTTTGTCTCTCATATGATATGAGTATGATACTTCTTAGTAAAAATTTATCCTATGGTTTCATGTAGCTTTTCATTCTTGTATTTATAGAAAGGTTGTCTAATTTATAATTATCATATTGTATCTTATTTTTTCTAAAATTATCAATTATTTCAATTACATATCTATGGAGAGTATTTGTTGTTTTGTTAGACCAACTATAATACCTAGGATTTCTTCCATTAATCTAATTGATATGTATACATAGATGCAATGAGAGAGAGGGAGAGAGCAAGGGAGGGAGGGAGGTGAATGTGTACATATTATGGTTTGGAATTTCATTCCTAAATGACATTGTCATATATTACATCCCTCCTTATGACAATGCTAAAGCTTTTTAGTTGCATGTTTTTTTAATGTAAACTTACATATAGGTATTTTTTGCATCATTTGGATGATATAAAATGAGCCTATGAAAATAAAATTCTTATCTTTATTGATCAATGAGAAGTGATTAGCATTTCAATTTTTTATATATTAATGATGATTATGTATTCTTATTAGAGAAAAAGAAGGTTTTGAAGGGACCAAAAACCATTTTATGAAATGGCTACAAAAGATATAAATTGAATGTTCGCAACAAAGTGGATCTTAGAACAAGATGAAGATTTAATAACAAACTCCTACAACACTACTTGGAAAAGCCAACAAGCAACCAAAAGAAAAGGAAGGGGACAAAGAAAAACCCAATTGAAACACCAGAAAAGGGCACCATTAGGACTTACTTTTATTCTTATCCTTGTTAGAAAGAAGGGTCATATCAAATGAGGTTGACAACCTTTTAGAAATTTCCATTTCACAATAGTCTAATAATCTTCCACCTTAGCAACCTCTTTCTATCAAGATAGTGAATCCAGTGCTAGAATTCCAACACCATGAGTTGGAAAACCAACAACACCTTCTAAGAGGTCAAGATAAGACCCAACACCCACCTAAGAGACAAGGCTAGTAGTAGACGAAGATGCAATACCAATAAAATCTCCAAAAATAATCTTATCACCAACATAATCAATCCAAGATGAAATATCATGAAAAAATAGGATAAGCATAGTAGAATATGAAGGATTATCCCTTACAGGCCCATCAACATAAATCAAGGCAAGCTCGTAAGAAACCTAAACTTGAGAGTCCATATCTACCACCTATGGGAATCTTTTCTATGTCTTAGATTTATTCATGATAGTATAATGATGGATTGGAGAACCTTTCTATTAAGAATCAGATGCAACCTTTTTGTCAGTGAGTTAAAGATGATTATATGTTATGGGCTAATGAAATTTTACGTCGAAGATGGATACAAGACAATCTACCTTTCCCTCTACAAGAGAGGGAGATAAATACTTGGCAAAGGAATACAAAGATTTTGAAAGGTAATTGATGTCATCTAAGATTTCACACATAGATGTAGGATTATGTATTCCTTGGTTATGGTTGCTCAATAAAGTTAGTAGTGTCATACAAGGAATCATAAAAATCTCTAGAACTATCACCACAATCCTCTTGGGACTAAACCAATCTTCTTACATCTTTTCTAGTTTCATGTTAGTTCAAGTTTAAGATGAACCAATGCTAGTTAAGCCTAGAGCTATTCTAGGGTTGGAAAGATCCAAATTCTAGTTAATCACTCTTGCCTTCTTATGTGAATATTTTACTTTTTACTGTATATATATACTAACTAGTGTATGGCTATATATGTAGAAGAGTATTATGATAATAAGTTGATTCTATAAGACAATGAGATTTGTTTCTTTAAAAGATTGAATCTCATCATATGAATGCTAAAATATATTAAATACATTAAGCTTAGATGAGTTTTATTGGTCCTCATCAACCATGCATTGATTATTTTAATATGAAAGTGAAGCATATTAGTAGTTGATATCAACAACTTAAGATTGATGTGTATTTTTAAATACTTTGAATACAATAAGAGTGGACATATCTCCATGACAAATTAATAGCCACAATCACAATATCTTAGCTATGGGTACATTCCCATGGGGGGGCTTTCTAAAAAAATGGTGGATGTTGCTAAGATTTTTAAAGATTATTTTAAAGTGGGAGATCCCATGAATTTCATAATGGAGTTAAAAAATTTAAGCTCCACAATTATAGATTATGGTACTCTTAAGATTTTTTATTTTGTATATTCAATTCACGTGACAATATAAATAAAATAATAAAAAGAATGGATGAGAACTGATTTTTTTAATGATCAACAAGTGGCTGAAAAAGAGTCTAAATTGGTGGGGAAATTTCTAATTCCAGACCTTTTCTATTTGCTGAAATTTGCAACCCTAAAAAGTAGGGTTTGATACTTTTGAGAAAAAGATTACAATTAGTCCTTTAGCACATTTTTAAAAAAACTTTATGGTACCTTTCACTCCATAAAAATGATCCCAAAGCCCGTAATAGCACCACACCCTAATGTTAAAAGTACAAACACGTGTCACCCTTTCACAACGAAAAATGATACCAACATAAAAGTTGTTAAAATTTCATGATATAAAAGTGATATTTGTGCTTGGAATTTGTAGATGGTGTAAATTGATGAAATGTGTAGAAATGGATGAATTTTATGCTTTCTTTTTTTTTGAAAAAAATAAATATATTTTTTTAATTTTCAATGCCCATTTTTGAGTTGCTGAAAAGTATTGCAAATTAGGGGGTCTAGTTCCCACCACAGAAGTATATGTAAATAAAGGTTTTTTCATGTCATTTTAAATATGTTTTGGATGACATATGTACCTAGTGCAGAAGAACAAAAATATTGGATTTTGGTGTATATTTTGTCTCTTATAACTATTCAAAGTCAGAATTGCTGGAAATTGATTATTTTCATCTCCCACCACATTTCTCCCATCAAATCTGTGTTAATCAACAAAAAAAGTTATATATTGTTGAAGACGATTCTCTCCTCTAGTGTAGAATATAATTTTATTTTATTTTTTATGATATTAACTAGCATTTTTTCTTTCTTTTTTCAAATGAGATTTTTCTTGATTATTCAAATACCCACTTGGAATATATTATAATTATAATATATTGTATCTACTCAAAAGTTGATAAAATTTAAATGAGCATAATATTGACTATGAGATCTATAAAAGAGTATTTTTAAATTGTTCAAAAACCTAGTTTTTGATGTTGAAATGGGTTGTAGAAGTCTATATTTTTGCATTTCTACAAATTTTGTTAATTTGGCTACCACATGGCATGCCACATGGACTATTTAGACTGAACATGTTTCGACTGAAATGGGTTTGACAGAAATCTAGTTGGCTTAACTAGTTCCTATGGGTGACCAAATGCTTATGTCTAAACATTTTCTAAATTTCGTAATTTAATTTAATTTTTTTGTGTTTAAATATATATATTTTAATTGATTTAAATTATTATTTTTTGTTTTTAAATTATTTTATTTATTTTAAATTGATTTAAATTATTTTTAATGCGTCAATTATTTTCTTTGTTTTAAATTTAAATAGGCTATTTAATTTAAATTAATTGCCTAATTTTATTCAAATCAATTGCTCAATTCAAATCAATTACTCGATGTAAATAAAAAATGAACTTATAATGTACTTAATGATTTTATTATTTTTTATATTACATCTACTTTTCTATATTCAGGTTAATTGAAGTCTTCAAAATTTTAGTCTTTTATATGGAGGTGAATTAAAATCTTCAAAATTTTAGTCTTTTGTATGAAGGTGATTTGAAGCTCTCAATTTTTCTATATGTAGGTGAATTGAAGTCTTGAAATTTTTGGTCTTTTCTATGCATGTGATTTGAAGATCTCAATTTTAGTTTTCTATGCAATAGGGAGTCAATGAAAAAGATCAAAATGATATGATCGAAAAAGAGATGATAAGGAGAAAGGATTGACAAAATGTATGAAAGAGACATTGATTGAAGAATCGTAGACTAGAGTTGAAGATTTTTTTCTCAAGTTCTAGAATTTGGTAGTTGATCTAGAATTATTAGTTTTGGCTTGGAAAATTTGGTGGAGTTGGATGAAGAATATCTTTTAAGTCAAATTTTATATGAACACATGGTAGCTAATTTTCAAAGTGTTTGTTTGAACATACTTTTGGGTTTTTTTTTTACAAATCCAAAAGGTTCATTTTTATCTATAGTATACACTTGCAACAAGGAAACTAACAATACTAGGAGAGTTAAGAGATTGTAGCCTCACAACATACGTTCATTTTTAATGAAAGTGTTATTTGGGATGAATTAAAAGGAAGATTACATGTAGGATGCCAAATAATTGAATCCATTTTAACATATTCCCTAGAAATACTATGATCCACAATATTTCTAGGAAGAGGATATCAGAGGATAGGGGGGACATGTTTAAGGGATTTTAGTTTGGGAGGTTAATTTTTGGATATTTATAAATTATACATATTATTTGACGTCAATATTAATTTAATACATTATTATAATATATTAAATTCAAGATTCAACATATCAAGTATGGAAACAATAAAAATTCCATTATTTTCATTGTGATGAAAGGACCCAAGAGTATGAAATGAAAAAATGCCCACCAATAAATATGAAAATCATACTATAGGATATAAAAATATAATTAACATACAAATATCAACTACACCTCCCAAAACTCAATATAAAAAAAAATTCTCTGACTTATAGTCATTCCATACATTGAATTGTGACTAGTCTAATAAGATCCTAACTAATAACTTTGGCATCTTCTCTTCAATCAACCCAACATCTCAAGATCAAAATCCTAATATGCAGGTAATATTTTTAAACCTAAAGTTGTAAGCTACTTTGAACTACAAATAAATTCTATAGTATTCTAAAGGTAAGCATATTCCTCTTGATTGAGTAGACAGCCTAGTAGTTAGACTAATTCCTTTTTATAATAAAGACACTGGATAAGCATGAGAGTGAATGCATGAAATAAATATTGTCCTCTGTTATATGATTGACATCCCATATAAAAAATCTAGTAGGACCTCTTCTATGTAAGAGTGGCTTTATCCCTTCTAAATTTTGGTCAAAGGAACGTCAAACCCCAATAATTTACAAATACAACTCATCACTCTTTAAGTTTCAAGTCATCCTTAGCATTCAACATTTCCCTCACCCCCTGCCTTCCCCCAAGGATCTCCATAAACCCATCCTTTATCTAATCATCATTATCTTGAGGTGCATACTACTTCCACCCTTATGTCATAATTGGCATAACATGATACTCATAGAATTGCAATATAAACTCTTAACTAAGAACTTACTACTTACCTCTTCAAGCATATTTTGAAATATCTTGGAAATGTCTTTAGAGATAGGTGGAATTTGTAACATGCTTAACTACCCCACAAGAAGTGAGATGAAAAAGGATTTGCAATTGCACGCAAAGTTCTAAAGATAAATTAGAAGTGAATGCTAAAATATTCAAAACTAGAATGAGAGGTAAAAACAAAACTTGAAATACAAAATTGATAAATAATAGAAGTTTCATTCTATATGTTTTATCTCACAATTGAACACCAAGTATCACAAGCTTCACCTTCTTGCCTTCTAACTTATCCTTAGCCTACATTTTACACTCTCCACAAGAATCAATATGGATGAATCATAAGTAATTACATGTTATGTGAATCATTTCAACATTTTCTTACTTTACTAAGATATATGGAATTATAACCAAATCTATTTCAAGGGATTGTAACACTGTTATTATCTATCAGATACATGTATTTATTAGCTATAAAGTGATTAGTTGTATCTAGTTAAGCTTAACTTATTGGTAGTTATTGGGGTTAAGTTTACATTTGTACATAACTACCATGGGTTATTACAACACAAAATTATTTACCCTAGCTTAGTGGGATCATTGGAGTAGCTAAGGGTAACCATGGGCTGGTTGGGTGTGGGGGAGTAATAAGAAACCATTTTGAGCATTGCATAGTAGCGATGACACTTCCTTTGGAAACCTAGTCTAACCACTTAGTTGAGTCAATGATCGCCCTTTAAATTATTAGACTGGCTAAGGAAAAAGGTGTTTCTAAGCTTTGGTTGGAGGGAGATTCATTGAACAATATCAATTGGCTTAAGGGCCACACTAGTTCCTCTTGGACTATTGATAACATATTTAAGGAAACTATTGATATCCTTACTTCTATGAAAATTTATTATGATACCCATGTTTATCATGTATCAAATATAGTTGTTGATTCTATTGCCAATTCAGT
The DNA here is from genome assembly GCA_028749045.1 of Cupressus sempervirens. Taxonomy (NCBI): domain Eukaryota; kingdom Viridiplantae; phylum Streptophyta; class Pinopsida; order Cupressales; family Cupressaceae; genus Cupressus; species Cupressus sempervirens. The sequence continues at coordinate 147,157,544 of CM053790.1, forward strand.
AGTGAAGTGTGACCAAAGAATGGCATGGAAGAGAAGTGGGAGTTTTATTAACAACAAAATTTCATGCATTGATTACAATGTTATTAATGGGAAAGGTGGAACAATTATTAAAGGAAATGGAGCTACTTAGAAGTGACCAACTATTGATTATGAGAAGTAGGAAGGGGAGAAAGGATGACATTTGTAATTATTCTCATGTTCTTTTGCATGCTTTCTTGGTGTTTTTGTGCTTCTAATACCTTAAAAATAATCATCTTAAGTAGATGGCTCTAATAGCAATTGTTGGAATTCTTTTAGAATAACTGGGGGTGAGGTGAATAATTTATTCAAGGTCTAGATATACAAATAATTTTTTTCACAATTTAGTAAACCCATAAAATATTCTCAACCATGCATGCATTCATTGTGTGTTAACCAAAACTGATATCTTACTATCAAATCAACATGCAGAAATGTAAAGCATAAAACACAACATATCCATCAACACATTTGACACAATGATTTAATGTGGAAACCCAACTTGGAAAAATCGATCAGTAACATTCTACTCTTTTTTCACTCTTCTAAAGTGATGCCCTGTTAAAGGCCAACCCTGTTAAAGGTTACAATACACAATGTTAAATGTGACCCGGTTAAGGGATTTCAATCACCTTGTCAAAAGTGAGCCTTGTTAGAGGACTTTAGGCCATTCATTTGTAATGCTGTCCTATTAAAGGATTTTCCAATGACTGTTAAGTCAACCTTACTCCAAATGATTTACCATAGGCTGATACAATTGTTCGAAAGTAACAGTAGAGCTTTGATCTGATACAACTTACAACCTTACTTATAGATTACAGATCACTATTCAGTCCTCAACTCTACTTGGCTTTCAATCTTTGCAGCTCTAACAACTTGTTCACCCTTCAAGCATTCATCCTTTTTAAGCGTTCTTGCTTAGTATGCCATTGCAGACTTCTTCTCTTGAGTTACTTGATGAAGCAAACCCCCTTCCTTCTCCTTATTAGATTTTCACATCCAAACTCTCTAACCTCTCTACTTCATGACTAGACATCCCTACATATAGGAAATTAGAACACTTTTCCCTCTCATTATCCATCACCAAAATTAGGATTTTTGATGGATTAGATAGGATACAATGTATTTACCGCATATCTTGTCTTTTCTAGAAACTTCTCCTAGAATCCATTTGAATTTACCTCCAAAATAGTTTACATAAGTTTTTGTGCCACCAGCTCATCAATCTTATCTTCCCCCTGATTCACAAGTTCCAAGCGAGCAAACTTGTTAGTTTTATTTAGTGAACTTTGATCTTTTCATAATGTAGCAGCTCGACATTATCAATTTACTAATGCTCGACACATGCTATGTTACTCAACATCTACTATAAAATCACTTAGCATCAACTATATTTTACTAGTGCTTGACATAAACTAAATTTTACTCAGCATCTACTAACTTTATCGGCATCCACTATACTTCGCTTTCACTTAGCATCAACTAGCTTTTTTCTCAGCTTGAACTAACTTTGCTCGACAACTTCTATCAACTTGGTCAAGCTTGGCAAATGAACTTTGTTCAACCTTGTTCTTATGAATTTTCTAAGTGTAGCCAATCATTTTGTAACCTCAAGTAGATCATCAATACATTATGTTATCATTGTCTTAACTGATTCTTGCACTTCGATACATAATCATAACTCAACCTTTCCTCTAGGTAATTTTGTTATATCTTGTCAATCAAATCCTCCTCATCAATCAACTAAGTGATAGTGCTTGAAACAAATAAGCAATTGTCTTACCAACATGTAGCAAGTTTGACATCAGTGACAAAACAATGATTGAAACACACAGTCTTCTTCAACAATCTTTCTACTCAAATGATCTTTTCAATCATATATAAACAATTATTGGAATAATCCCATCTTCTAATAATTATGACCATTGTGATGACCCCTAACTCAAAGGATGTCAAAAATCAAAGTTTGGCATATGTTTTGTTCGGTAAGAGGTTGAAGGCAAGGCATGATTAATTATTATAATATATTTTAATTAATTTTAATTATTTATTAAGCTCAAATAAATTCAAACCCATGACTTCCCAAATAAGACATTCATAATTTACCATTGTATTGTAGCCTCGAACCTAAGACCTCCTAACTAAGAAGGCTCACATATATTTCCTCTTTATATGTTAATGCCTAAAATATTTCTTGGATCAAAAATACAATATATCATAATTCTTCAACATAATTTTCCATTGACGTACTTGAGATTGTCATTTCATAACTAACAAGTGCTACATAGTGGCATGTACTTATCGTTAAAGTCCATTGCAATAAAAATAACATTTAGGGTAATTAGTTGTTGAAATAAAATTTGTTATAGTAAATTTGTAATGATCCAAACACAATTAAATTTGAAATAGTTAAAGATATAGTAAACCAAAGATTTAAAAATAGACATATAATAAAATTATTAATAATATTGAATTGTGTATTATATTATAGTTTAGTACTATAAAATTTATTTATATTTATTTTAAATGTTTTTTTTTTAATTTTAATTTTTAGAGATGAGAAGTATCTATTTTGTAAAATGAATATTCATTTCCTTTACAAAGCACTAAAAATGTTTAATAAAATAAAAATATATGGCATGTTAGTTATTATTTTTAAGAAACAATTAAATATATATTGAAAGCTCACAAAAAAAGTAAATATAACGTATCAAGAAAATAGTTGATAGTAAGCTTTAAATTAAGCTAGACTAACTTTGATATAAAAGTAATTATTTATATAGTAGTACATTAAAGTAATCCATAAACCAAAAATCTAGGCGAAAATAAATCAATATGATAGAGCTTCTAGAAAAAGTAGTCCTATAACACCTAATGAAATCAACCTATTATCATTGAGATAAATAATATAGACAATATATTAAATAACAAATTATTGTAGTAACTTTCAAATTATCTATTGTCTAAAAAATAGTTCATTCTTATTAGTTGAATGATATTAAACTAATTCACTAATTATGCAAAGTTAATGCAATAGTACTAACCTACCATAAGTACAATAACATATCATATACTATGCAATATGTCACATTGAATTCTATCTTAGAATTCTTGATATGTGTGAGGTTTGTTGGGATAATTGTAGGTCAAGGGAGTGTTATCTAATATGTAGTACCTTGTTCCCCATAAATCATCTAACTTGGTGCTAACATATTGCTACCACTATGTAGTGAACACCACATTCATTGCTTTGGAAGTGTCTATGCAACTGACAAAATTGCCCTATTTAAGAAAATTATTATTTAATTTAGAATTAAAATGGCACTATTTTACATTTTTAAATAATTAATTAATTTCCAAATACAACCATTCTATCAATTGTATAGCCATTTCATGCCACTTGATGTGAATCACTTTTTTCCTTGTCTTTTTTCCTATTGATTCCTTCCTCCATGTTTGATGGCCCCTATAAATAGGGTGGCCAAAACAAGGTGGTGTTGTATAGAGGAGTCACATCCCATTGTACTTATGTGACCCATAGTTATATGGAAAAGGGTCATGTCTCATAATAGCATTTTGTAGATGTTTGATTTATTTAGTATAGATATAATGCTTTCAAAAGCTTATCTCTTAGGGGTTTATATATTAGACTTTTAACATTAATGTTTTATTATTACATGTATTAATATATTATTTCTTATAATGAAAAATATTTATTTAGCTATATATAATATAATTAGTTGGATTTATTATTTTGACTTCTATTTAGTATTAATGATTAATATATTCAAACTAATCATATGAATTCAAACTATATATATACATACACATATACATATATACATGTATATATATATGTATATGTATATGTGTGTATATATATATATATGTCTATGTATATGTATATGTGTATGTATATGTATATGTGTATGTATATGTATATGTGTATATATATATATATATATGTATATGTATATATATGTATATGTATATGTATACATATACGTATACATATACATGTATACATGTATCTATGCATGTCTATATACATGTATATATGCATGTCTATATACATGTATATATACATGTATAGATACATGAATACATATGTATATATACATGTATACATGTATATATACATGTACATGTATATATACATATATATATTATATATATATATTATATATAATTATATATATAATATATATATATATATATATATATATATATATATATATATATATATATATATATATATATATATATATATATATATATATATATATATATATATATATATATATATATATATATATATATAGAAAATAAAGAATATGAGTGTTCTATTGGGTTGTAGATTTCATTATTTTGTTGTTGTTGTAACATCTCTTCTACACTTATTTCTTATTATCAGATTAAGGGTCATAAATGATATTAATGTTCGAAGAGTTTCAAAAGTTTCCTAGTGAAATTAGCATCACACACTCTTACAATTAGATTATAGAACTATCATTATTCTCGCTCATGACAAGTCTGCCCTTCCTCAAATTGTTTGCCCTCAAGCAATTTAGAAAGAGAATTTTAATTTTTCTTAAAAATAAAATTGTCTTTTTGACCTTGATAATGAATATTATTTCTCTAAATTTCTCCATATCAAGTTAAAGCCATGAATTACAAGAATCATACACTATGATTCTATTGATTCATTTTTTACACGTTCATTAACAATATTTTCTAAAGATGATTCACAAGGATCTTACAAAAAAATTATGTTAAATTATTGATAGAATTAATTTTTTTGAAAAGGTATTTTTATATATTAGATGGGTTCCTCCATAAAGTTCCATTTGTTTCCTAATTGTTCATTTGTCTCATGGTCATTTTTGCTCTCTTGTTTATCACTTTTTTTTTTTCTCTCTGATTGATGTTACATTTGTCTCTAGATCAAATATTATTTTTATGTTGGGTGTTCGTCCTCTCTTGTCATATCTATGCATGGGAGCCAATTTCTCCTTATACATGTAGCACCAATTTTTCTCTTCTGATTATTTTTGGAGGCAAGTGTGCCATTTTCCCCAAGGTTCTTGCACTACAACATTTTGGGTCAAATTGCAATGACAGTGTGATTTGTTTGTGATTTTTATGTTTTTTTCCAAGTGTCCCCAACACCATCATTATACTGATGTTGGCATCATAATTGTGATAGCTGCATGATTATAAAAAAAACAAAAAATATGATATTAATCATTCCCCATTTGATTAATTGTGGAGAACTACATGCAAAAGAGTGTGGAGAGCTTTGAACAATGGTGGAGATCAGTTGTGAAAGAGTGTGGAGAGCCTCAAATTAGGGTGGAGATCAGTTTCCTAGTCATGCCCTTGCTCTACATTTCATTATCATGTCATGACCTTGCTCTACAATTTCATTTCCGTGTCCTGCCCTTGTGATCTTTATGCCCTTGCTCTACATTCTCCCTACACAAAATATTGAGGAGTATCTAATTGGTAGGTATCTCTACATTCTCCCTACACAAAACATTAACTACTTACAAAACCATGCAATTCTAGAGAAGCTTTCAGGTTCAAGTGGCGATGTAATTTACATACAGTAAACAACACAATAATATGTGAAAGCATAATGATATTTTTGTTGGAGCTTCCTTTTACTTAGTACACATATACATTCTAATTGAACCCTAAGTTGAGAAACTAATATGCTTAATGCAAGTCATTTTGAGATTTATTTTATTTTATCTGGCTTAGTGAATTGCGGTTAGATTCAATGCATTTAAAAAATGTTAGTTTCTTTCAAGCCAACCAAAGCCATAATGCCAAGTATTACCTAGGATCTTCTTTTATCTTTAATTCATGATAATAATCTCTTAGTTATCTTGAAAATTAGCATAAAAATGTCTTGCACCCATTTTCATTTTGCTTGAATATTCAACCCCAATATTTTGTTGTATTATATGAATTGTTAGTATCAAACCCAAGAAACACAAGACTAATTATGTAGAGCCAACTCCAAATATTAGAAAAGGGATAGCAATTTGTTAAATCTATTTTAGGAATAATACCTGTTTGAGCAATTTATCCCAAAGCTTGCACAAATAAGCCATCCTTGAGCTTTGTTGAGCACCTCAAATAAGTTCAATTTTGTTTAGTTGGTAAGATTTTTTGAAGCCACTAATTTTTTATATGACACAACATATAGAAGGCTGAAGTCATGATTGTTTTCTTTACGTCCATCTTGATATGTGTAATTTAGGATTTGTGTGTGTTAAATGTTTGTTGATTAAATAGAGGCAATTTTTTGATGTATATTTTTTTTCTATTTAGAACATGCATCAAAGAATGAGAGAGATGATAGATACATGATAACTAATGAAGCACATCAGCTAGCTCATTTTTGTAGGTTATTGCTTCTAGAATTCAATCATTTTCCCCAAATCTATACTTCATGTTAAACATTTTTAGATTTTTTGTAAATATAACCTCCAAAACATTTAGTAATTTATTAAATTAGTTCCAACCCTCTAGAAAAAAAAACACTTAACTACATATTTGGAACATAAGTGACACTTCTATTTGTTACTTATACTAACACATCTTATGGTGGATTCTAAATAATTTTATGAATAAAACTAACTTCATTAATCCAAAACCAATAGCATCTCAATATCATCACAATAAAGGTACAACCACATGATTCAAAAAATTGTAACAAAACCCAAATACCTCATCTTCAATAGTCTAGTGATTGAGATTTATTCTCGTTAAAATATCAATGCTTTGAATATTCTACTTCTACACTGGTACACCCAAAAGAATATATCTCCAAGTACAACTCACTCAAATACTTTATGAGTTGCATAGTTAATTTATATTGGCATATCATTCCTTCAAATGGTTTCATCTATGATTCATCTTAAAGCATATTCATAACAATAATTTGGAGCTCTTAAGACATAGAATTTGATTTCTAAATACAATTCAATTGATTTCCCTAGCACATGGTGATGCTAATTCAGCTTCATTATCTCTTACCATACTAATTTATATCTTCAAAGAAAAAAATCTAGACTTTCAATTGATCTTCAAGTTCAACGTTTTTCTACATTTGGAATGCATGCATCGAATGTAGCAATGTACTCAGCCAATATTTTTAACCAACACTTTAAATTAGTACTAGCTATAATGAATCCAATCTGGGTGTATCATCAAACCATTAATATATAGTTGAAATTATCAAATTCTAAATGATTACATGCATAATCTCGTATGCATTCAATACCAAAAACATCATACAAGTTGATCCCATAGGTTATTTCCTTGGTAATTTACCTCCATGTCGACCAACAATAATACCACTCATCTCATGCATCTAATAAATGTCTTTCACATCTTCTCTAACAATATGAAACTTTGTCTCTAATATCAAATCATGGGGAGATAGAGCATGTAGAATCGATTGAGTAAATAAAATATAAAGGGTGTTTCCTTCAAAATATTTTCATTGCACTTACTTCTCATTTATTAATAATATTTGGTATGATACATGATATTTTGTCTTGGCCACTCACATGTTATGACAAAGGGTAACACCACCTTTACCAACTCATAACCAAAAACATAACAATGTGGAGATAAAAAGAAGAGAAAATGTTTTACAAAGCATACATTAATACTTGAAAATCATTACAAACTCTCCAAGATGAGAGAACTCTAACTTCTTACAATTTGAGAAATCTTCCAATATAAGATCTTAGTAAACAAAATGGCCCTTTTCTCTTTTTTTGCCTTCCATTTTTCATCACTTTCTCTGCATCATATTTTTACTTAGCCTCTCTATGCCTCTCCTACTTAGGCTTACACTGACTAAATATAACTAATTTAGAAACAAAATATATTTGTTTTAGATACTAAAATCTCTCTAGCTAATCCTTTTTTAATCTTACTATGATTTAGTCCTAGAATCTCACAAGTGCATGACAAGATAAATTCATTACAACCAACTCTATCCATCTAGACCTATGACTAATCCTCTCTATAAATTATTCATCAATATAGAGAACAGAATTATGTACATCAATAAATTAGAATTCCTCATAAATGCCAAGACCACATTTTTAGAGACTTTCCCTCCAAAAGATTGATAACTTGGAAGTTGGGATACTCCTGCATTACATAGACAATCATCCTAGCATTTATTTTATTTCTCAAGTTTTTGAAGGCCATTTTTTAATATGTGAAATGGTGCTTGAACACATTCAAACATGAATTAGGGACTTCTCAAGAATGTCATGATTGCACTTCTTTCTACTTAAGTTATGAAGAAAATGGAATGGATAAACTTATGTAAATTGAAGTCAGATTGATTTTTTTACAAATATATATAAAGATTGAATTTTACAAGGAAAGTCGAATATCATTTTTCTTTCCTATTATTGATTAATGTTAGGGGATTTCAAAAATATGATTTAAAACTTTATTAAATAAAATAAAATATAAATAGATACTTGCATGTATGCATAGATACATGCATACACATGTATATGCATGTATGTATGTATATACATATGTATATGTATATATATGTGTATATATACATACATATACACATATATCTGTGTCTATGTATGTATGTATATATACAAAAAGATCTTTTTTTAAGGTGCTTATTACATCTTAGCACAACAAAAAAGTTGATCTAGATGCTTACATATTCCAGTATCCAAATAATAAAACAATAAAAATCACTCAACCCATGCTAAGTGACTTACCTCAAGATCCTGCACAAAAATAATGCAGACTAGGAAAAATGGGCAAAGTTTGCAATTTTTTTTACAAAAACATATCATAGTAGATATTTTTAGAAAGAAACAAGCCATAACATAGTTAAATTGGTCTAGTTTCTTATTAGCTTGGTTGATTACAAATTCATGTAAAATTGTCATCAAATTAGGTACAATAAAATGAACAATCAACTCTTCCCAACTAGCAGGATCAAATACAGTTTTCCAAAGTGATAAAATTGCATATGCAGATGCATCACTTGCATGCTAGGCATGAAGCACATTCCCAAACTCATAAAAAATGGTCGGATATAAAGGATCCATACATTGGCCCTACAATGGAAGCTAAGGATGTAACCATGCATATATTCGCATAGTCTCCCTGTGAGGATCCCAATTATCTATTGATACTGTTAATTTGGGCATCACTATATGATACAAAATATTATGAAATACTAAAGTCAATAGTAACTTCTACCATGTCTCCAAAAAATGTAGCATAGGTTCAAGGTTCCTTGGCTCCTAGGAATTTGTAGCAGCTATTCTCATTGCTGGAAGAATAACTTCAGTGAAGAGTTGAGTGTAAGGAGTTGAAGGAGTAGGTTTTGATTCTATGTAAATTCCATAATCATGAGGGTTATTCCATTGCAGAAGCATCTTTCACAGTGACATTACCTCTAAACCATGTAAAGGATGTTGAAGTGGTTTCCAACCTTGAAACACTCTTATAAGAAATGACAAAGAAAATGCAGATGCAATACATGACAAATTGCACAACTTGTAGTCCTCTCGATATTTAGACTAAAAATTCTCAAAAACACTTGCAGGTGATTCCAATGTTAGAGAACCTAATGCAACACTTTCCAAGATTCTATCTAGTGCTCCCATAATATCCTCTATGTTGTCTAGTTGTTGTTTTTGTTGTTCATTCTCTTTTTGAAGTCATTCCTTCTCCTTCTAGTATATTTCCACATACTCTCTCTTGTGCCTTAAATTCTTATCAAAATTTTGAATATCTACCTCTACCATATCCAAAATCAACTTCACATTATGTTGTAACTCTAGCATAGGTTTTTGATCCTCGATACCTTTCATTTTAGCATTCAATTTTTCTCTTCATTATATGTTTGGTTTATCAATGATTTCCTCCAATTTGATTATAGTGCATCTCAACTAGATACTCCAATGTTGCAATCACCCATCTATTTCTAGATTGTGTAAGAACTTGTTGTTTTGTAGAATCTAGATGGATATTAATAGTTCCAAAGCCATAAACCTAAATACCATCATGTGTAAGTCTCGATTTAGGGAAAAATTGGATGTCATGTTCTTGTGCATATGTTTCAATCACTTCCTTCAAACTCAACTGAGGTACAACCATGGAATTATTCAAGTAAATCCCACTTCCCATGGAAAATGAGGCTTATTTTTGAGCATGTGTTGTTTCTTCTTGTTTCTTCTAAAGTGCCTCAAATTGGTGTTGCTCCATCACCCTAAGATAGCTTGCATTTGCTCTATCTCTAGGTTGTTCCACAGTCATACCCTCTACAACTTGATTCATCATTTCAAGGGCTACATTTAGCTAAATTATCATCCTCTTATTAGCAAAAATCTTAGGGAGAAATATTCCTTTCCACCCTAAAAATCAATGTGTCACTTCATTAAAATCAGGATTAGAATCAAGCCAATGATACAAAACCTGCTGCCACTTTGGAAAAATGTTGCCTCCAACATTGCAACTATATGATAAATGGGAATAGTAGATGCCCAAGCCATTACCCAATTAAATTGGTCTAGTTTCTAATTAGCTAGCTGATTGCAAGTTCCTATAGAATCGTTATCAATTTAGGTACAACAAAGTGAACAATCAATTGTTCCCAACTAGTAGGATCAAATACAATTTTCCAAGGTGATAAAATTCCATATGCAAATGCATCACTTGCATGCCAAGAATGAAGTGCATTCCCCAAATTGTAACAAATAGTTGGCTATAGAGGCTCCATACGCTGGCCCAAAAATGGATGCCAAGGATGTAACCATGCATGTATTGGCATAGTCCCCTTGCGAGAATCCCAAGTATCTACTATTGTTGTTAATTTGGGCATCACTATATGATCTAGAATGTTATGAAGTACTAAAGCTAGTAGTAACTTCTACCATGTATCTAGAAAATGTAGCATAGGTTCAGGGTCCCTTAGATCCTAGGAATTTGTAGTAGCTATTCTCACAGATGGAAGAATAACTTCAAAGAAGAGTTGAGTGTAAGAAGTTGAAGAAGCAAGTTCTACTTCTATGTAAATGCCATAATCATGAGGCTCATTCCTTGGAAGATGTCCTTGCCACAATGAAATTACCTCTAAACCATGCAAAGGATGTTGAAGTGGTTCTAAATCTTGAAACACTGTTATAAGAAATGACAAAGTAAATGTAGCTACAATACATGAAAAATTACACAACTTGTAGTCCTCCCAATATTTGGACTATAAATTCTCAAAGACACTTGCAAGTTATTCCAATGTTATAGTACCTAACAAAACACTTTCCTATATTCTATCGTGCTCCCATAATATCCTCTATGTTGTATAGCTATTGTTTTTGTCATGCAATCTCTTTTGAAGTTTCTCCTTCTCCTTCTAGTATATCGCCATAGACTCTCTCTCATGCCTTAAATTATGATCAAACCTTTGAAAATCTTCCTCTACCATATCTAAAATCAACTCCACATTGTGTTATAACCTTAACATAGGTGTTTGATCCTTGATAGTTTTAATTTCAAAATTTCAAGATTTAAACTTTCAAGTTTCTCTTCATTATATGTTTTGTTTATCAATGATTTCCTCTAGTTCAATTATGATGTATCTCAACTATCTACTTCAATGATGAAATCACCCATTTATCTCCAAATTGTGTAAGAACTTGTTTTTTTATAGAATCTAGATAAATACTAATAGTTCCAAGCCATAAACCTGAAGACCATCATGTGTACGTTCCACTTTAGGAAAAAAATAAATGTCATGTTCTTGTGCATATGTTTACATCACTTCTTTCAAACTCAACTGAGGTATACCCACATAATTATTTAGGTGAATCCCACTACCCATAGAAGATGAGGCTTGTTGTTGAGTATATGTTATTGCTATTGAAATTACTCAAATTGGTGTTGCTCCATCACCCTAAGATAGCTTACATTCTCTCTAGCCCTAGGTTGTTCGACAATCATACCCTCTATAGCTTGATTCATCATTTAAAGGAATAAATTTAGCTAACTTCTTATCCTCTCATTAGCAAGAAGCTTGGGCTAAAATATTACTTTCCACCCTAAAAACCATTGTATTACTTCGTTAAAATTAGGATTTGAACAAAGCAAATGATATAAAACCTATTGCCACTTCTGAAAACATGTTGCCTACAACATTGGAACCATATGATAAATGGGAATAGCAGATGCCTAAGCCATAACCCAATTAAATTGGTCTAGTTGTTGATTAGTTGGGTTGATTATAAACTCCTATAAGTGTCATCAGATTAGGTAAAATAAAATGAAAAATCAGCTATTCCTAGCTAGCATGATCAAATACAATTTTCCAAGGTGATAAAATTGCATATACAAATGCATCACTTGCATTCTAAGCATGAAGCACATTCCCCAACTTATAACAAATGGTTGGATTTAAAGTTTCCATATGCTAGCCAAACAATCAAACCCAATGATGTAACCATGCATGTATTGACATAGTCTCCCTAGGAGGATCCCAAGTATCTATTGATGTTGGTAATTTGGGCATCACTATATGATCTAGAATGTTATGAAGTACTAAAGCTAGTAGTGACATCTCCCATGTCTCTAGAAAATGTAGCATAGGTTTAGGGTCCCTTGGTTCCAAGGAATTTTTAGCAGCTATTCTCACTACTGGAAGAATAACTTTAGTGAAGAGTTGAGTGTAAGGAGTGGAAGAAGAAAGTTTTGATTCTATGTAAATGCCATAATCACAAGGCTCATTCCCTTGTAGAAGCCTCTACCACAATGACATTACCTATAAACCATGCAAAGGATGTTGAAGTGGTTCCCAACCTTGAAACACTCTTATAAGTAATAGAAAAGAAAATGTAGACGAAATACATGAAAAATTGTACAACTTGTAGTCCTCCCAATATTTGGACTATAAATTCTCAAAGACACTTGCAAATGATTCCAATGTCCTATTACCTACTAAAACACTTTCCTAGATTCTATCTAGTGCTCCTTAGTATCCTCTATGTTGTCTAGATATTGTTTTTTTGTACAGTCTCTTTTGGAAGCCACTACTTATCTTTCTAGTAAATTGCCACAGACTCTCTCTTGTGTCTTAAATTCTGATCAAAACTTCTAAATATCTACCTCTACCATATCTAAAGTCAACTTTACATTGTGTTGTATCTCTAGAATAGGTGTTTGATCCATGATAGCTTTCATTTCATCATTTTAGAATTCAAGTTTTAAAGTTTTCTCTTCATTATATGCTTTTTTTATCAATGTTTCCTCTAGTTCGATTACGGTGCATCTCAACTAGCTACTCCAATGATGCAATCACCCATCTATCTCTAGATTGTGAAAGAACTACTTGTTTTATAGAATCTATATAGATACTAAAAGTTCTAAAGCCATAAACTTGAATAGCATCATGTATGCATCCCACTTTAGGGAAAAATTGGATGTCATGTTCTTTGCATATATTTCAATCACTTCCTTCAAACTCAACTGAGGTGCACCCATGGAAATATTTAGGTGAATACCATTGCCCATAAAAGCTAAGGCTTTCTGTTGAGCATATGTTGCTACTGCTTGTTTTTGTTGAAGTTCCTTAAATTGGTGTTTCTCTATCACCCTAAGATTGCTTACATTCTCTCTAGCCCTAGGTTGTTCCATAGTCATACCTCCATAGCTTGATTCATCATTTCAAGGGATACATTTAACTAACTTATTATCCTCTCATTAGAAATAATCTCAAGGAGATATAGTCCTTTCCACCTTGAAAACCGTTGTGTTACTTCATTAAAATTAGGATTTGAACAAATTCAATGATACAAAACATGTTGCCACGTTGGAAAAAAATGTTGCCTCCAACATTGCAACCATATGATAAAAAGGAATAGCCCAAACCATAACCCAATTAAATTGGTCTACTTGTTGATTATCTAGGCTAATTACAAATTCCTATAGAATTATCATCAAATTAGGTACAATAAAATAAATAACTAGTTGTTGCCAACTATCAAGATCCAGTACAATTTTCCAAGGTGATAAAATTGCATATGTAGATGCATCACTTGCATGCTAAGCATGAAGCACATTCCCTAACTTATCACAAATGGTTGGATATAAAGGTTCCAGATGCTGGCCCAACAATGGAAGCCAAGGATGTAACCATTCAAGTATTGGGACAGTCTCTCTGTGATGATCCCAAGTATCTACTATTGTTGTTAATTTGGGCATCACTATATGATCCAAAATGTTATGAAATACTAAAGCTGGTAGTAACTTCTCCTATGTCTCAAAAAATGTAGCATAGGTTTAGGGTCCCTTAACTCCTATGAACTTTTAGTAGCTATTCTCATTACTAGAAGAATAACTTCAGTGAAGAGTTGAGTGTAAGGAGTTGAAGAAGAAAGTTCTAATTCTATGTAAATGTCATAATCATGATGCTCATTCCCTTGCAAAAGCCTTTGCCATGATGACATTATCTCTAAACCATGCAAAGGATGTTGAAGTGGTTCCTGACCTTGAAACACTCTTACAATCAATGGAAAATCAAATGTAGATGTAATACATGACAAATTGTAAAACTTGTAGTCCTCCTGATATTTGGACTATAAATTCTCAAAGATACATACAACTTATTCCAATGTCATAGTACCAATTGTAACACTTTCCTAGATTCCATCTAGTGCTCCATAATATACTCTATGTTGTCTAGTTATTGTTTCTACCGTGCAGTCTCTTTCTAAAGTCACCACTTCTCCTTTGGTATATTTCCACAGACTCTCTCTTTTGTGCCTTAAATTTTGATCAAACTTCTAAATATCTACCTCTACCATATTTGAAATCAACTTTACATTGTGTTGTAACTCTGGCATAGGTGTTTGGTCCTTGACAGCTTTCATTTTAGCATTCAAGTTTTCAAGATAGGTCAACACCCTCACTTGAAAACCTCTCATGTCAAGAACTTTTTTTATTGCTTTAACACTATGTTCTTGCTTCCAAGCTAACAGTTCTTTAGGTGCATTTTCTTGTAAAACATTAATTTTTTTGAACAATTGTAAACTCTTTGAAAGTGTATTGTTGTTTTTTATTAGCATTAATGGGCTTCCCTTGAAAAAAATCAAAACGAAGAGGCATAAATGAAACACAAATTATGACATTTCCTTCATTGCACCCATAGCTTCTCTTTGTGTCCCTAAGATAGACATGGAATAGGAGTTGTGTTGATGTAGTAGATGGAGATATAAATAGATCATATTTATAAGGGTGAGATGGGTTAATCATTGGGTGACAAATGTGATGAATTGTGATGAAATACAAAGGTGGGATGTTGAAAAGGAATAACATTGAACTTGATTTTGAGTCAACCATTGATCCTATGACTACACTGAAAAAGGTCCTTCATGCACTATCAAGAGCACTAACTCAATTGGCATCAATTTAACCTTAGACTCCTCAAATACAAAAGAGAGAAATGATGATTTGATGCACGTAGTATAGACTTGTACAGTAAGAATTAATGGAGCTTTTAGTTATAAGAAAAGTTCAACAATGGTTTTTATAGTGTATTCTTTTATTTTATGTCATTAAATAAAATGTGTATGTGTTATTTTTGCAGAGGATGTTGAATAGGTTAAAGGTCCATGCCCCAGATGATGATATTTTAGGTGGTTCAAGTACATCATATGTTCTATCCTACACTTATTTTTTGCTTGAATAATATTTTTTTAATAGCTCTAAAAATCTTTTTTTTTGTGCTCTAACAATCTTATTTTCAGTTCCTAGCATTGATTCTATATTCACTACACCACCTTCTATAGGGAATAGAGACAAAGAGGTAATGCTATGTACAATGTCGGCAACACATAGCATGGCCATAGATGCAATGGAAACACCTATTAGTAAGTAGATTCCTCTTTCTCTCTCTCATTTTTCATGTGTTTATTTTAATTGAACTATTATTTCTTAGGGGGAATTTTGTAATACTGGATACATTTTATACAGGAGGTGATGGGGACATTTATGGATGTACCCATGTTAGATTGATCCTTTCTTAAATATTTTAGAAGTTAATGGGGAATTTAGATGGGGGGGGGGGGGGGGGGTTGGGTTGGGGGGAATGAGCTTCCACCTTCATGTGGTTGACCCTAATTAGTAGAGAATATTAAACTATTATCTAAACCAAGTTAATCTTAAAATTAACCTATGATTGTGTGACAACTAACTATTTGAATCTTTGTCTTTTAGGCAATGTAGAAGGAGGCCATAGTTCAATATGAAATCTCAATTCATATGAATACGACATCAGGTGGAGATGAAAAATGCAATAGGTTTTCATTATTGTTAGAGTTTTTTAATTAGGTATTTTAAGTTATAGACCATCATGAACATTGTAACTTTGACTCTTATGGCAAGGGTAATGTCCTCAACATGCAAGAAAATCAAGACTGTCTATGTGTTGGCTTGCCGAGGACATTCTCTCAACCATAGCAGCTAGAGTTCTAATGTTCATGATGGTCTATAGTTTTAAAAACTTAATAGACCTTTTAAATAAATGTAAATGGGGTGCATTTTTTTAGATCCACCTATTGTCCATGCATATAGAATGCAGTGCATGTGCATTCTCAATTTAGAGTGGTAGATTCTTATTTTGGTTGCGATGGAAAAATGACGTGCACCAGAAGATGGGAAAAAGATGTCACTTTTGTAAGTCTAGAATCTTTTTTTGTTATACTTTATCACATGTATCCAAATTAATATGAAGATTTTGTCACACGTATCATTTAAGAACATTGTTTTCTTCATATTTCAAGTTGAAATAGTTGTATTTTTTTCCATTGATAATCTTGCAATCCTTAGATAGCTGAGATAGCCCACTTCACCAAAGGACATGTGTTACAAGGTAGATGTTCTAGAGTATATTTTTTTCATAGATGATGTAGGAATTCTTAGAGATGTATGCTCTGGAAGAATCAACTTATCAATGTTGTATTATTTGGTTTTCTTTTTCATGTATAATTTCATCATTTGATGTGATATGGGAAAGGCAAACAATCTATATAAACACATCATTTATTTTCATAATTTAAAAATTATTGTGGGAATAAAAAAGTAAATGGGTTCTATAAGAGAGAAGGTATCATTCAAATGGCCCCCAAATGAATATTTATATGTAAGAAAAAGTAAGATCTCTAAGGGATATGTGTTGGTAATCTAAATGAATATTTATATGAAAGAAAATGTGGGAGTTTTGAGGGACCATCCATGAAAGATCATGAATCTACTCCTTTTTATGTTTTCAACCTCCTAATGAATTTATTGTTTTTATCTTGGACTTTGTGATTTGCAAGAAGATGTGAAACTAATGAAGGACATGAGCTTGGATGCATATAGGTTTTCCATATCCTGGTCATGAATATTAACATGTGAGCCAATTTTTTAACCCTTAAACAAAAGAGACTAGCAATCAATAGTGCCTTTCTTTAAAAAAATTCTTGTTTTTGGTGAGAACAGATGGCACAATCAAAGGTAGAATTAACAAAGTTGGAGTGGCCTACTACAACAACCTTGTCAATGAACTCTTAAAACATGGTAAAAATTAATCTTCTTTTCTATTATGGACATAGAAATCTCTATAATTTTATGTAAGCCATAGCCAAATCATGTTTGCAGATATAAAGCTTTTTGTGGGTCTGTTTCATTGGGACCTTCCACAAGCTCTGGAGGCTATCTCAGTGAAACAATTGTGTATGAAACTATTCCAAATCATGAAATCCTTTTTTCTTCTATGCCCATATAGTATAGTAGACTTACTGGTTTCATTCATCGATTACTCATTTTATGAGAATAAGGAGATGAATATTTTAAATATACAGGGAATATTTTGAAGCTTACAATGATTTATGCTTTGAAGAGTTTGGGGATCGAGTGAAGCACTGGATAACTCTAAATGAGCCTCATTCCTACATCAGTGGAGGATATGAGGCTTGTACATTGGCACCAAGTCACCATTCCTCTTCTCATACAAATTCAAGCATAGGAAATTCAGGAACAAAGCCTTATATTGTGTCCCATAATCTTCTTCTTTCCCATGTAGCTCTTGTGAGTGTTTACAAGACCAAATATTAGGTGATTCATTTTTTTCCAAAAAAAAAAATCTTGTTATATATACAATTGTTGTTTTTTTGAGATTTATTATTATTATTATTATGTGTTAAGTTCAATTAGACTTGAATCCAAGACCTCCAAATGAGAGGCTCACAATTTACCATTGTATTGTAGTTTGCCTAAAGGATTATATTTTTTTTTGGTATAAAAAGAAAGACTATAAATACAAGAAGTAAGATGAAAACATAAATAAAATAAAATGAAGTCTTACATAGATGGTATGCTTATCAAATCAGTAGTAAGACTCACAAAACTCATTAAAAAAAACTATTTAATTAAATGAATAAAAATATTTTTGAAATTTGTAGTTGCTAATGTTGTTTTTTTTCAATTGATGGGACAATAGGCAGTGCCGAACTAGCTCTACATATATCCACAGGGGATAGGAGAGTTGTTAAACTACATAATACATAGATATGACAATCCACTCATTTTCATTATAGAGAATGGTAAAACATTTTATATGATCAAATATATAAAAAGCATTATGGGGAATTACATTAATAGAAGCAATTTTTAATGATATTTGTTGCTAAGTTTAAATTGTATATTTTAAATTTTAATTTATTCAAAAGGTTTATTTGAAATTGAATTAATTTTTTATATGAATTCATATCAACCATGATAACAAATTAAAATTCAGATTTTTTTTTATGATGGATTATAGGATTCCAAATCTAGACTAGATTTGAGTCATGCCTATATCTAGCCATGTTTCAACTTTCAAACAAACTTCTTTATTCCTCTTGTAAAATGAAATAACCCAAAGAAGATTTCCAATTTGCATTCACAATCCGATACAAATGACCAAAAAATAATTTAGATCATTAAGTCTTCAATCCATTATAGTAAATAATGAACTAGTTAAACTCAAAGAATGTAATCCTTAATAGATCAAACACAAGGTACAAAAAAATTGATTATATTTTGTTTTACTGATTTTGGTTACTACATGTAATGATTTCATCCAATCTGATCCAAAAATTCTTTCTTTGAATCATCGAGTATGACAATTGAAGTGTGAAGCTTACAATATTGTAACAAGCACAACTTTTACCTTAAATGGGCCTATAGCAATACTTTTTATACTACATATTTACAATAGCAGAATGATGATGAGTTTCCTTACAATGATGATTTTCTTGATGGTCCATGATGATATTTGTTTAATAATGCTCAATTATCAATGTTGACATTATTGTTTTGTAACTGAAACATTGACATGGTGGTGTATTTTGCCATGTTGCTTTAATATTAGCATAGTGGTGTATGAACTTATGTACTATTGCATCTATGTACATACATACATACATACATATATATGTAGATGTATATATATACATAGATGTGTGTGTGTGTGTGTGTGTGTGTGTGTGTGTGTGTGTGTATTGTATGTAAGGCATGCCCAAAATGAATCCGAACCCACCCCAAAGAAATTTGAGTGAATCTTGAACCCAAACCAATGCCCAAATTTGAACCAACAACTTAGCCAAATTTCTTGACCTTGAGGAATTTCAAACTAGGATGCTCAAAAATCTCCACTCCTCACATTGCATCCTCAAGTGAAGGATTCTTCCATTTCACTAGATACTTCAAAAGAATCATGTTTCTCGACCTCGTTTACCTCAAAGCCAATACCATTCCAAGTTTTAGGATCAATTTTCCTTCATCATCCACAAATGGAAGCCCTTGTGAAGGGGCATTTTTCTATCTGGGGGATTTCTTCAAATAGGAAACATGTAGAATATTATGAATTCTACTACTAGCTAGAAGTTCAAGCTCATAAACTACCTCACTAATCTCTTCCTTAATATATTGTAGGGTCCATTAAATTGTAGCTTTTGGTACTCGAATTGATTCCCTTTGATGAAAAAACTTATATGCATTGCAATATCAAAAACACCATGTTAGAAACCTGAAAAACTCTCTTTTCTAAGTGCCTATCAACATACAACTTTTGTTGGGTTTAAGCATCCTACAAGTTTTTCTAAGTCTTCAAGATATCCGTACTATGTTGTGTCACATCCTTTTCTCTTGGGACTCTACATTCCCTAGAGAAAAAATCTAAATATGAAATAACATCATGAAAATAAACCATAAACCACATTAAAGGAAACATAGGCTTTCCCATGTAATAACTATGATCTAAAAACCAAATTTTTTTTATGTAATGGCTATCCATTGGTCTTGCAATAGCACAAAAGTAAATTTTTTTTTTAATTCAACAAGCCATCACAATTGCAATAGTTTTTTCATTACATAGCACAACTATCCTAACTATGATGGTAAGATCTAACAGATAACTGTTACTTGTACAATGTCATTGTCACATACACGTCACAATTGTGATGGATGGCTAGAAGTTTAAATTGTCATAATTATGACAACATATAATCGCAATTGTGATGTTGTGTACATAACATCTTGTCCCTCCTTCTTCCAACTTATGACAATGTCATTCGTCACCATTATGATGGATGCCCTCATCATCACAATTTGCAACAACAAAAGTCTAATGGTCGTCCGAGGGAAGCCAACTTGTGGTTTTGTCACTAGGGTGATGGGTAGACATCACAATTAGAACAACCTACCCTCATAAAATAGGTCCAAATATAATAGGGTTGGCATTTGAAACATAAGTTCTTTCTTGTAAGATCTTATTTTTCTTTTTATAAGCATGAGTCTTTGTGCAAATATTCTCTTTTGCATAAATTATCTCTCTTGTAGGATCTATATCTTTTGTAAAATGTCTTAGTATGGCTATTCATTGATCTATTATATGATGAAGATTCTAAATTCAATGTTGCTTTGAGTGCATCTTCAAGATTTCTTGTTGTTCATTCACTAACCAATCCTCTAAGTGTTTCCTTTAATCTGTCTATAAATAGATAAGTGAATCTATCCACATCCATTCTTGTTACTCATACTGATATTGTTTCAAACTCATTAATGTAGCTTTAAACTGACCCATATTGTTTAATAGGTATCAATCTTTTGAAATCTTCTTGGGGATTTTTGCTATCAAATCTCTTCATAAATTTTTGTGTGAATTCCTTATATGAGGTAATACTGTCATGACTGTGGGTATTTTTCACATGGTACCACCAGTCATGTGTTATTCCTTCTAGATGGAGAATGATAAATTGGAGTGCACCTTTCTTTGTCATGGGGTTAAATGTTAGGTAAGTGTTTAATGTTTTGTACCTAATCATATACTATGATCTTTTATGATCTATCAAATTTTGGAATATCCATCTTGTTGGAAATATTCAAGACTATGCTAGGTTATTGAGAGGGGAGGGGTGAATTAGAAACCTCAAAAACTTTGCCAAATTTAGATCTTAATTGCAATAATTGAATAACCATTTAATTCATTAAATTAGATCTAAATGCATGCATGCAAAACTAAAAACATAAACATTCATGGCACATGACCACAATAATTTGGTGAACCAAAAACCTTCCAAATAGAAAGTAAAACTGAGGTGGGGATGATACCCACAAAACTTAAATACTACAACATAAAGTTGGCCTATTAAGGCTTATAATGATCACTTCTAATGATCTACCCTATTAGGAGGAATTAGGACTACTAGGTCCACCTTGTTAGAGGATTTACAAACATACAATGAAGTATGCACTCGTTAAAGAGATTTGACAAAAGACTATTAAGTCTACCTCGTTAGAAGATTTGAACTAGTTCACCAATTAGAATGAAATAGTAGATCTCTAACTTACAACTAATTTGCTAATAGAGATTCTTTGATGTACTAATCACCTTTATGTGATAGATATGACTCTACTGCTCCTTTGCTAATATGGCCTTACAATATATTTGTTGTTGATTCACATTCGCATGATTCTTGCATATTCTTCATTCATGCATACATACATTCATTTATTCATTACTTTATATTAATATTGAATATGATACGATACATTATATATATATATATATATATATATATATATATATATATATATATATATATATATATATATATATATATATATATATATATATATATATATATATATATATCAAGCCAATTTACAAAACTACAAAGTCTGCCAATATACAAGTTAACACATATTACAAAGTTGGCTCAAATGAAGACACTCAAGTTCTAAAGACTGAATTGGTGAAGTTCGAATACATGACATCCACTGTCATTAATTGACATTATCATGCACTTGGTAGAAGTAGAAGCTCAGTCCATACTATTCATCTTAGAGTAGTCTCAAACTTAGTCTACACTGGTGACTCAGTAGATACTGTGTAACTTGGTAGAAACTAAATTACACATTTACCATGATTGCACTCGGTAAACACTAATCATCACATGGTTCAGTTAACACTATCTTCACTTCACATGAACTATTGGCTCACTTTGAATTGCAAAGCTTGGTAACCATTGAACTACTCGGGTTGAACTGCTAGACTTCACATTGCCTGATTTCACTTGGTAACCATTGGGATGCTCTGTAGGAACTATAAAGCTCGATGGCTACTGAAATACATGGAAAACACTATAGAATATTCAATGAGCTTGGTAACCATATAGAATCTGAATAAGTGTTGTCACTAATTAAAAAACTTGACTTAATGTCATCAATCTCCCCCTTTGGCATTAGTGACAAAAACACTCATTATCCAAAACTTATATACATCACAGTGTGATACTAGCTCAGTACTTTTTTTTGAGATTTTTCAAAATTTGTCTTTGTAAGTCTATACAATATACTTTCCTTTCCTTTGCTTGATTCTCCCCCATACAATATACATACTATTTCTCATATACATATTGTCTCTCATACTGTGTCTTTGTAAGTATATACAATATACTTTCCTTTCCTTTGCATGATTCTCCCCCATACAATATACATATTGTTTCTCATATACATACTATCTCTCATATTGTTTCTCCCCCTTTTTGAAAATAATGCCAAATACTTATTCAAAACTTATTTATATAGAGACACCACTATAAGAAAGAAACCCAAAATGTACCTTATGTGTGAGTGCTAAAGCCTTATCCCAATTCTCTTACAAAACTTTGCACATATGTAGAGCAACTTGGACTTTTGCAGAGAGTTCTATCATGTGATCTGCAATTGAGAAATTGTTGTCATGGATCATTTTTTTTGAGTAAACAATGTGCTTCTACATTGTGTCCATGATGAGAAGGACCATATTCTGAATATCTATCAATGAAGACTGGATCCTTTCTTCTTCTCTCAACAACTCTGCCTATATATTTGGTAAGAATCTAATTTTCATATGATGTGTAGAGCTTGAACTAGGGTCAAGTTGCAATTGCTATGCACTAGCCTTCAGATCTTCATCAATATTTGTCAATTTTCCCTTTATTTCCTTTGTGAACTCAATAACATTACATAATTTCTCAAAAAGTGATGTTACATTTGTGCAAGAGTTTTCAAGATTGGTCAAAATTGAGGAAAGCTCCACTTACTAGATGGAAATTTGTTGAGAAATGTGTTCAAGCACTTTGTTATTAGATTTCTTCTCTACTTTCTCAATTAATTTTTCTTAACCATTGGAGTCCTCATTAAACCTCTGGACTTCTTCTTCAAATTGAAACAAAATGTGTTGAGAAGTATCAACTTCAACACCTATTACCTCAGTGAAAATATTCTTAGCACTTTCTATAATTTTATACTCTCTATTTCTTTCCTCTCTCAATTTCTTCTACTTTGGTTTCTTTTGGAGGAGCTAACTAGCTATTTTCATTTGATTTACAGTGGCATTATCAAAATCCCACTTTGGAATTTCAATCTCTTCATCTAGGTCAATGTCTTCCTCTATCTCTTTTCCACTCAAAAGTCTTGTACATGGTTGAGCCTTGGGTTCAACTACCTTTGTAGATATCTTTTTCTATCTGCATAGTTGAATCCCATCTTGGCTTCAACTTCTCTAATAGCTCATTAGAGATCTAAGAGGCTATTTGATAAGGGGAATACTTCCATTTTCCCATCTTGGTTAGCACCAATTCTTCAATCTGCTTCTTCTCAGCCTCTATCCTAGTCTCATACTTTAATTATTTGGAGTTGGTTATGCCTACACCTTCTTCTAATTGTTTTAGTTTTTTCTAGAAGGTGGAAGGAGGCTTGCTAAACACAACTTCACCACCTTTCTTCCTGGATCTCTTGGTAAACACTACAGTGGATGGCTTGGGTGGCTTGGTGATGATCACCTTGCCTCTCTTCTTTACTGGATCTTCTTCCTTTTTTCACTCTTCTTCATCCTCTACATCATCATCATCTTCTCCCTTACCCTCGGTCAACATAAGAGGTGTTTTGGATTTGAGTTTTCTATTCTCCTCTTGCCTTTGTTAACTACTTGTGGAAGCTTGATTTCAAGCTTTATTCTTTCCTTGGCCTCATCATATGTTCCAAAGTGTGGTGCCTTTGGATCAACAGGTTCATTTATCAAGGCCTCAGTTATGTCCTTTTCTTCATCAATGTTTACCTCATAGGGAAGAGGTTTTACCCATACAACTCTTGGTATTACTGCCTAAATGTAGACTTTGTCACTATCTACCATGAAACAAACATCATCTTTGTAATCTTCAACCAATTTCCTGGGAATCCTAAATTTGTTATTCATTTTCTCCTTGTAGACATCAAAGTAGTTATCCATTATGCTGACAAAATTCTCACCCATTTCTACAATATACTCATTAATCTGATACAAAACTGGAACATCCTTTTTCCATACGATTGTACCTTTAGAAGGGAAAAAATTTTGAACATAGAAAAATAGATATGTCAAAAATGAACCTAATTTACAAGGGTTATTCTTTGATGTCCTTATACTTTCCATGTTTTTGTTAAACTATTTCAACAAGTCTGCAAGATCATATGACAGATTGTTCTTCATGACTTTGAATGCCAAGTCTACTGCTTCACATGACACACTATTTAGACAACTAGAACTATAGATCTTGTGTGCTATCACATGTATGCCAAATTTTACTTTTGCATCTATTACACTACTAATATTCATACTTTTTTTGTCCCACTCGATTAGGGTTTTCTTCTCTAACTCCACCTGACCTAGGGTTTTAGTAGTTTTGGCTTTGGAGAGCATGGGAAGGCTGATGATACAATGAATCATCTTCTTAGTGATCAAAACTAGTTGCTCAAGCCATAACTAATCATTTTAAACTTGGCTTAAGATGTATCTGATCCATTTGATTTGGAAACTTTGGGGTAGGTGGGGAATGTGGGTTAAAACTTTATCTTCCAAGTGCTTATGTTTGGGTTTAAGAACACCATTCACACACAATTCACCTAGGGCATCATCCATCTCTAGGGTTCTAATTTATTTAATTTCACACTTAAAATGAGTTCAAATATCATTAATGAGTAGTACCTGAAATGTCCCTTTTCTGATTTTTCATGATATTTTCAACCTCTAATCAGATCTTTAAAATCAAACAACTAATATCCCAAAGATCCACCAAATTCCTCAAGAAACCCCAAATCGGGTATGTTGAAAATAGTGCTAAAAGCTTCACAACTTCACAAATTATTAATGAATCTGAAAATGGAAATTTTTACAGAACTTTCAGCAGCATAACAGCCTACAAATTGACATTTCCAGATCCGTATAGCCTTTAGACAACAGCTCGAAAATGTAGGACCAAAACTATGCTCATCGGGCTCCCGAAATAGCACAAAATATGCCCGGAAACACCACAAGAACACTAATAATCTATCTCAGAAGTTTAATCATGTCCCAATATATATATTCAGCTCTATTTTAACAGCTTAAAGTTTAAAATACAGCATCAACCAAAACTTATATGAAATACTCAATCGGAAACACCAAACTCTTACAAAAATACACCCGGAAACTCACAAATCTGCACTGTTCAGCACAAAGGCAAACTCTATATGAGCATGCACATGGAATGGCTTCAAACTCCCGTCCTTAGCTTTTCTGGAAACCTGAAAACTCCCGTTCTTGGGTCTCCCTGGAAACCTGCAAACTCCCGTTCTTGGGTCTCCTTCTCCACAGGTTTGGCAGCCTCTGAAGAATAACAAAGAATGAGCAAAAATCAAGTTCTGGAATCAGCCCAAAATGCCTCCAAAACCCCTTAAAAGAGGGCATAACTGTAACTCATGTCCAAGAGAGGTTAATGAAACATATTTTAATAATAATTTTCATTTATTAGTCCAACGGTTTCCAAAGATTAACCCCCTTTTTCTGAAATTTCACTTTCTTGGGCCTGCCTGCCTTAGCAAAGATTATTTTATTTTAATTATTTGAAAAGGGGACATGACAAGTCCTCCCCTCCCAAATATTGCTTGTCCTCAAGAAATGGCTGAATAATAAACCAATCAATCCACCTGGATCCCAAATGTAGTCATGAACTATACTACTACCAATTAACACAGGCTCTTGCAATATCCTCTGCAATATGACCAAGATGAATCCATAATCAAACTGACAATTATAGCTCAACCAAAATCCAAAATCACCACTACCACAGTCAAAAACCCATGAGGCACAAACTCTTAGAACATCAGAACCCAAGCAAAGTGGACAAATCAAACTACCGACACAGTAAATACCATCAACGCATCCCACTGGCCTATACGGAATGCACAATCCAACTCTGCAACAATGGTGAATGCTCTCGAATGAAACTGTACCAAGTATGGAGAATCCACACACTATACAACTCTTGTATTCAACACAACTTTGCAAATCACCGACCACTATCTCATAACCATAACTACCATGCACCCCTGATGGTGAAAAGCCATCACAAGATAAATAGCAAGAATTGGAACCCAAACCAAATCTTCCTGCCATCAACTCCTCAACAAAAGGATCAAATGCTAACTGATGTACATACCTTGCAATATAATGTTGATAAAAAAAACCAACCTTAGTCAACAACTCACCATGAACAAGTGATACAACCCATTGTGATTGATCACCAGCTAAGTCAGGAGATGTCATAGCCAAAGGAGTAGAATCAATAACAACACCCGCTGAAGCATCACTCTGAAACTCCTGCTCTAAGTCATGTATTATCAAGCTTTCAACTATAGAACCTATCGCCATGTCATGCCCATCACAACTCTCATCTTGAGGCATCAATTTGCCCCATAACTGATGATAAGCACTAGGAACCAAAGTACATCTCTGTATCATTATCTCATCAACATGGTCATCAAAGGTAGATAGATGAGCATACCTCACAGTGTAATGCTGATAGAATGCACCAATCTTAGTCAGTGGCTCAGACTGCAATCTAGATGTAACTAACTGCAATCGATCATTAACCAAGTTGGAACTGACTACTACCTCTGAAGACATTGCGAAGGGAGTAGTATTACTAGTAGGAACCATGCCAACTATCAGCTCACCAACGTCACACATGGTCTTTGATACAACATCTCTAGTCTTCGTGCCATTAGTACTAGAGGTCACCACCATGTCAGGCACACCACAAAAATCTGCTACAGCACCCAACTCAATTGAACCTGACTCTAGTGGGAATGAACCTAATATGCCAATGTTAGTATCAAGGATGGATGCATCCCCATCTCCACTGTCTCTAACAATCTCGGCCATGGACATCCTCGGATCACCAAACACCACAGCTTGTGACTGTATAGAATTAGGTAAAGACTGTAGTCGCTCTAACTCCATGGTCACCTTAGCCAAATGAAATTGTGACTCCTTGAGAGCCAACTGTGTACTCTCAAGAATCTCAGAAGTCACCTCAAGCTGCTCAGTAAGCTCACTCACCTCATCTTCCTTGGCCAACAATGCATCATATGTTGTACTGCCCCACTCCATAAGATAATCTCTGTCGGCTACCAACTGCATATAATTTTGTCTCAAAATCTGAATAGCCTCCCATAAAGAGTGGATCTCTGTCAAGGAAAGATAACTTCCTCCCTGCTCATCACTAGTAGGAGAACCCCATCCATAAACAGCTAACAACTGACGAGCAGCATCGAAATGTTGGCAAGTGATAGCAATGTCTTGGTCACTAACTCTCAACTGATTAGACACATGATGGCACTGGCTTGACTGTCTCCTACAAACCTCCTCTGATGCACTGTCTGAAGGAGTGTCCTCAAAGTTACTAGTCTCTAGAGTATTACCATCCATATCCTGTGAATCAAATCTAAAGCTCATAACAACATACGGAGTATCAAAAACATTAGCATTGCTGTCCAACTCCTCTGTACCCAAGGAAACTAAGTCTTCAAAACTGCCCACTGCATCCTCCTGGATGTCATCAGTGCCAATATGAGCCAAATATGAAATATCATCAACACATTCCAGCAAGTATGGTCGACTAGATATATGAACAAAGCCCAACACCGGTGTATAAAAACTAATACAAACATCGGATAAGCTCCTGGCACAAGAAAATACAACACCGTGCAATCTGCTAATCAAATCCATGGTAGCACGCAAACAATCACTGCTACCAAAAAGTGTTAATGATTTACAGTCAACTGAACCCCAAATGCCAATATAAGAATCTCGAGTCCATATCTGTAAACTAGAATTAGCTGGTAACTCAAGCAAAATCCTGACTTGAGTAATATGACCAATACCAACTAACTCCACATACCTGTCATGATGAGATAATGTAGTGACAATACTGTCTTCACACACCTTCAGCTGGCAGGATAAATCATGTGAAGTACTACTAGCCTCAACCTCATGTGACGAAGCATCTAACTGTGCCTGGTACTCTCTCTCAAAGAAGTCGTGAATGCTCAATGTCTGCTCATCTACACCAGGTATCTCACCATCATGCACAACAACATCCTCATAATCATCATCCTTGAGGTCAAATCTATCTATCACTCTTTGACTAAAATCATCAAATGTAGTTACCTGATCATGACCTTGAGTAGTCATTCCATGATACCACCAATCATAGGCTGCATCTTCCAAGTGTAGAATTGCAATTTGAACAACATCACTCTCCTTCATGGGGTTAAGTGTGAAGAAGGTCTGTAATTTTTGTAGCCATGCTCTAGCCGAAATTTTATTTGTTCCATCAAAAGTAGGTGCTATAAACTTGCTTATTTTATTTTTGAGCTCTCTTCCACTTATGTCATGCTCCC
Organism: Cupressus sempervirens; assembly: GCA_028749045.1. Classification (NCBI taxonomy): domain Eukaryota; kingdom Viridiplantae; phylum Streptophyta; class Pinopsida; order Cupressales; family Cupressaceae; genus Cupressus; species Cupressus sempervirens. The sequence goes on from CM053790.1 coordinate 147,186,896, forward strand.
TTATGTACTCTTTCTTGGGCATCAAAGTGTTCATCATATCCACATATTCTCTAAAAGGAACTGAACTACGAAAGTCATCATCTAAGCCATTATAAGTAGCTCTTAATGTAATCAAGTTACCTGTAACCTCTTCCATAGGATTAATGGCTGGATTTGGTACTGGTGGCTCATCTATAGGCAAGAAAATAGTTTTGGTTGATTTAGATGGTGTGGATTTCAGATTTCTTGGCTCCTCTGAAGTGCTCCCTTTCTCATTAATAGATGCAACTCCTTGTAGTTTTTCTGTCAGTATTCGCAAAGCCTCTCTAGTTTTTGCCAAACTATCCACTGTTTGCTTCTGAGTATTTTGGATGTCTTGGAAGAATTTCTTTGCCATCTTATCTGGATCAGCCATACTTTTCCCTTCCTTGGATTTTGTACTTTTACTTTCAACTAGAGGTTTGATCAAAATTTCTTTATTCTTTTCTTGCTGCAAATATCTTTTTTCTCTTTCACTTAGTTGCATGCAACCATAAATTTTGACATGCAACTGATTAGAAGCAACATGCAACCACCAAATTCACCAAGAACTAACATGCATATGATTAGAAGTAGAATGAAACCATAAATTTTGACATGCAAGATTTGGGTAGTTATCAGAACTGACATGCAAGATCTGGGTAGTTGTCAAAACTAACATGCAAGATCTGGGTAGTTGTCAAAACTGACCTGCAACTTCTACAAACCCTCAGGCTGGCAAGATCATGGCTCTGATACCACTGAAATGTCCCTTTTCTGATTTTTCATGATATTTTCAACCTCTAATCAGATCTTTAAAATCAAACAACTAATATCCCAAAGATCCACCAAATTCCTCAAGAAACCCCAAATCGGGTATGTTGAAAATAGTGCTAAAAGCTTCACAACTTCACAAATTATTAATGAATCTGAAAATGGAAATTTTTACAGAACTTTCAGCAGCATAACAGCCTACAAATTGAAATTTCCAGATCCGTATAGCCTTTAGACAACAGCTCGAAAATGTAGGACCAAAACTATGCTCATCGGGCTCCCGAAATAGCACAAAATATGCTCGGAAACACCACAAGAACACTAATAATCTATCTCAGAAGTTTAATCATGTCCCAATATATATATTCAGCTCTATTTTAACAGCTTAAAGTTTAAAATACAGCATCAACCAAAACTTATATGAAATACTCAATCGGAAACACCAAACTCTTACAAAAATACACCCGGAAACTCACAAATCTGCACTGTTCAGCACAAAGGCAAACTCTATATGAGCATGCACATGGAATGGCTTCAAACTCCCGTCCTTAGCCTTTCTGGAAACCTGAAAACTCCCGTTCTTGGGTCTCCCTGGAAACCTGCAAACTCCCGTTCTTGGGTCTCCTTCTCCACAGGTTTGGCAGCCTCTGAAGAATAACAAAGAATGAGCAAAAATCAAGTTCTGGAATCAGCCCAAAATGCCTCCAAAACCCCTTAAAAGAGGGCATAACTGTAACTCATGTCCAAGAGAGGTTAATGAAACATATTTTAATAATAATTTTCATTTATTAGTCCAACGATTTCCAAAGATTAACCCCCTTTTTCCGAAATTTCACTTTCTTGGGCCTGCCTGCCTTAGCAAAGATTATTTTATTTTAATTATTTGAAAAGGGGACATGACAGTACCTTAGGAGGGATTTGCGATTGCACTCCATTTGGATCTAGGATTTCTGTAATTGCTAGCACAAGTTTGAAATTTGGTGGTTTCCATTTGACTCCTTGGACCAACATTTCTGACCCTTTCTTTGCCTTGCTACTACTACTTAATGCTACCATGGCTACTTGGTAGGTTATGGAAAACTTTAAAAAAATTCACTACAAATTCTGCTTGAAATTGCTTGATCGCTCTGCAATTCACTTGATAGCAATAACACTTCAAAATTTTCAATGAAAAATGAATTCAATCTCCTATCTTTTGATAACACTTTGCCATTAATGATTAGTAGGAAATTAGTTGTGATGACATCATTATGCATGATAGATTGTCATCCACTATCTGTTTGGATTGCTCAGTGAATGCTTCATAACTCAGTAACCAAACATGTGTGACTAGTTACTCCTGATCTTCCTTGGTAGAGTCCACAACCTAACCTTACTCAGTAGAAAAAGTAACTTAGTGATAACTGATATGATCTTCTATGATCCCTTTGTATCTTGAATACTGATTTGGATCTTTTCTTCCTTTCAATTTTGGAGTTTTTTAGATGTGATCATGATAACGCAGTTCTAGTTCTTGCTTAAGAACTTAGTTGGAAATGGTGGAGTCACCCACTTCTTGAGTGACATGACCATAATTTCTTGGAGTAGCTTTGTCAGTGGATTTAGGAATCCATTGCTGCCTCATTTTCTTTCTGATATTTTCTACCTTAGCTTTCTTTTCATCTTCAATTCTACATGTATTAATGAAATTATTGGCTAGATGACCAAGTTCTATACAAGTGAAGCTTCTTATGGTGGTATCTCTCTTCCTTGTGTGATGTTTAACATAGTTCATGCCAATGTGTCCATACTCTCCATAGTAATGACATCTTCACCATGTGTTATAGTCCCAACCAATTATTGCTTTTACAAATTGCTCTGCTGGATTGAATGACTTGGTTTTGCAATTTGATGCCTTGTGACTTTGTTTCTTGCATTTGTGACATTTGCCTTTAAATTTTGGTTTCTCTTTACATTCATTACCCTTGTGACCATTCTGATTGCAATTGTAACATTTACCATTGAATTTTTCTTTACCATTACTCCAACATTTGTTTGATGTATGACCTATCTTACCATAGTGATTGCAAGTAGGTCTTTGATTCCTTTGAGCACCTTGTTTGGAGGATTCACCTTCTTCTTTGTATCCAATTCCTACTTTACCTTTTTGTCTGTAGAGATTCTACCCATTCAATTGATTCAATTGATTCATGTTTGCTTAGGATTTCATCATTCTCTCATTAACTTGCTTTTTACTGTTTAAGTCATTCTTCAATCTTTCACTTATTTTCTTTTCAGATCTCATCTCACTTCATATTCTTTCATTGATTTGTCTTTCTAAATTTAGATCATTCCTTAATCTTTCATTGATCTATCTTTGATTTATTATTTCTTCATTTGTGTTGGAGATTTGATCTATAAGATCTTCATGCTAAATGGATTGGTTCTGGATCTCATTGTTTCCTCCATCCATTTCTTCTTTCATCTTGTTTCTTTGTTCCAAGATTTCACATAGCCTTATTGACTAAATTTCTTGTTCTCTTTTGAGCTTTCTTATTTCTTCTTTCAGGGAACCATTCTTCTCTAAGAGTTCTTTGATTGCATCATTTGCTTCATTTGAACTGCTTAAAGGGAAAAGGTCTTCAATCTTTTCTTCAATGTATTGATGATCATTCATCTGATTTGCAAGTTCTTTCCTTCTTTCTAGTGATTGGGAAAGGTTCTCCTTAACTTTCTTGAGTTGTGCAATGGCCATTTCTAGATCTAGCTTTTCATTGTCAATTGCCTTATCAAGTATGAATATCTCCATTGTCCTTGATCTTTGCTCAAGCTGTCAAGCTTTATCTTGAGAACCACAAATGCTCTGATACCAATTGTTGGAAATATTCAAGACTATGCTAGGTTACTGAGAGGGAAGGGGTGAATCATTAACCTCAAAAAATTTTCCAAATTCAAATCTTAATTGCAATAATCCAATAACTGTTTAATTCATTAAATCAGATCTAACAACATGTATGAGAAACTAAAAACATAAACATTCATGGCACATTAACACAATAATTTGGTGCCCCAGAAACCTTCCAAATAGAAAGTAAAAATAGGGTGGGGATGATACCCACAAAACTTCAATACTACAACATAAAGTTGGCCTGTTAAGGTTTACAATGATCACTTATGATGATCTGCCCTATTAGGAGCAATTAGGACTACTAGGTCCACCTTGTTAGAGGATTTACAAACATATAATGAAGTATGTACTCAGTAAAGAGATTTGAAAAAAGACCATTTAGTCTGCCTTGTTAGAGGATTTGAACTAGTTCCCTGTTAGAATGAAATAGTGGATCTCTGACTTATAACTGATTTGCTAATAGAGATTCTTTGATGTACTAATCACATTTATGTAATAGATATGACTTTGCTGCTCCTTTTCTAATATGGCCTTACAATATACCTTCCTATTGATTGACATTTGCATGCTTCTTACATATTCTTCATTCATGCATACATACATTCATTTATTCATTGCTTCATATACATATTGGATATGATACAATACATTATATATATATATATATATATATATATATATATATATATATATATATATATATATATATATATATATATATATATATATATATATATATATATATACACACACACACACACACACATACATATACATCTATACATATATATATACATACATATATACATATATATACATATATACATATATACATATATATATATACATATACATATATATGCATATATATATATATATGTATATATGTATATAGCTATATATATAGCTATATATATATGTATATATATACATATATATATACCTATATATATATATATGTATATGTATATATATATATCTATGTATATATGTATATATATATATGTATGTATACATATATATATATGTATGTATATATATATATATATGTATATATATATGTATGTATATGTATATGTATATCTATGTACATGTATATGTATATATATGTACATGTATATGTATATATATGTACATATATATGTAGATATATGTACATATATATATATATATATATATATATATATATATATATATATATATATCAATCCAATTTACAAAACTATAAAGTCAGCCAATATAAAAGTTAACACCAATATTACAAAGTCAACTTGAATGAAGACACTCGGGTTCTGAAGATTGACTTGGTGAAGTTCTGATACACAATGTCCACTGTCATTACTTAGCATCATCATGCATTCAATAGAAGTAGAAGTTCAGTCCATACTAATCATCTCAAAGTAATTTTGAACTCGGTCTACACTGGCGACTCAGTAGATACTGTGTAACTTGGGTAGAAACTGAATTACACATTTACCATGATTGCACTCGGTAAAAATTGATCATCACATAGCTTAGTTAACACTATCTTCACTTCACATGAGTTGCTAGCTCAGTTTGAAATACAAAGCTTGGTAACCATTGAACTACTCAGATTGAGCTGTTGGACTTCTCACTACCTGATTTCGCTTGGTAACCACTGGGATGCTTGGTAGGAACTGTAAAGCTCGGTGGCTACTGAATTACATGGAAAACACTGTAGATTGTTCAATGAGCTTGGTAGCCATATAGAATCTAAATAAGTGTTGTCACTAATAAAAAACTTAACTTAATGTTAACACACCTTATCTAATTTATGTTTAAGATCTTTATTAACATATGTCTTGGGTGTCTCCCTTCTCTTATCTTCACAAAATTCCATAAATGACATTATGAGATTCTAGTTCTACATAGGCTCTTTCTATGTCATCAAATCAGTTCATGGGTTATTCTATCCCTTCTTTCTATCTTAATAACTCTCCCCTGAGTACGAATGCAGGTTATGGTACCTCAACCTTGGAAGACATATTGTTATTCTCCTAGTGACTTGAGCTACTGTCTCTTATGTGAGTAGATTGACCCTTTAGATTATTACTGATTTAATTTCCCATCTTTTGCAGTATTTGGAGAAGAGATTACCTTGATTTTTTCATTAGATTAATTATTGTTTGGTTATTTTATTCCATGTAGGATCTCATTTCATTTACTAGGTCATTAATTATGGTTTTGTCCTTCCCTTTTGAGTTTCCATAATCATCTATTTACAAGATGGCAAGATTATGTTTTGATACCACTTGTGATGACCCCTAACTCAAAGACTATCAAAGAAAAAAGTTTGATGCAGGAGCATCCAGAGGTATAAGGGCAATCCTGTGTCACCCAAAAAAATGTACTTAGACTTAGTTTTTGTTTCATGTGTTTTCATTTCTGGATACCCATTTGGGTCAAATAAAGGTTCCAAATCTCACATTTCCACTATTAGTGTTTTGGGTTAGAGTTTTTAATCACCTTGGGATACGTGTAAATGCCAGAAAAATAGGAGTATGTAATTGAGCCATCATTTTGGTGAACTAGAAGGTGTAACTTGGTTGGATGATTGTCATTTTAATTTAGAGCATTCCAGAAAAAGAATTAGGTCAAAAGGCCCCATGGTTTGAAAGTTATTGCAATTTTTTAGCTTCTGGGGGCCTCCTAAGAATGCTTCAAAGTTAGGTTAGGGGCATTAAATGATCTTGAATAGGGCCAGAAAATGGGGAATGAGCGAATCTTTCCACAGGGCTATAGAGCACTTCAAGAGCTTTTCAAAAATGTAAACGGTTCATCAATTGGAGCTACGATTCAAAAGTTATGCCTTTCGAAAGTTTGGTTACCATTTTTGGATTCTTCTAATTTTGTGCCGAGTTCTAATGCGACTTTTAGAGCCTTCTATTTGGTTAGTGGATGCCAAATAACACTTTTTAGAATCTATTCCTAATCCTTAACCCTTCAGGGTCTATTTAAAAACATTTCTAGCATTGTAAAAGGCAGTTCGGAGTGGAGTTTGAGAGGAGGTACTAAAAGGAGAAACTATCTCCAGATTTATACTATTGTAAGCCCTTAGGGTGTGTTTTGAAGTCTATTTTCTCTGTACTGAATGTATTAGCATATTTTCATATTTAATAACATTTTCCCTTTCTTGTTATGTCCATTCTGTACTTGGGTTGTGTCCCCATCAAAGTTTGAAATTTATTAGTATGTGGATAGATCAATTAATTAGAAATAATGACAAATATATCTTGGAATGCTTCTAGTAATTACAATTTTTTAAACACAAATCCTTATTTCCCCTTCTATACCTATCTTGAGGAGAGCATAGGTTTACTTGGGGTAGGGTGCTTGACACCAGTATACTCTTTGGCTCTACTCTATCTCTCCCTATACAACACAAGCTATTAACTCCCAAAAGTATAGTAAGATAATAAAGGGATTGACAAAATAATTTTAATCACAAGTTCTATAAAATTATAAGTCTATGTAATATCTACTTCATATAGCACATTACATATTAATCACATGCATTTAGCTATATATAGATCATATATATTTCCTCTTTATATTTTTATGCCTAGAAAGCATTTCATATCTCACATATACAATATATCACAGTTCTTCAATATAATTTTCTATTGACTTATTCAAGATTTTCATCTCATAACTAACAAGAGTTGTAGGGCAGCCAAGTTCCTACCAAATACAGGAAGAATAGTGTTGGTTTCGATATTTTTTTTGGGGTCAATGCTTAGAATAGAAGGTGTACTTTTACTACTTGTTTAATAATAGAGAGCATCATCTACTAGTGTTAATGCAATTGATGTAAACTCTTCATTAATAGGGTCTTGTAGAACTTAGTCATATTAGGTCAGTGTCACAATCTACAATTCATAATAGCAACTTGACCAAATCTGACTAGAGATTTCTTTTGGAATGCCTTCAAGACAAGGGATTAACAATGGTGTAAAATGTGGTAAAGTGATTTTATTGTGAATAATATTTGTACAATAGATAAATGAAAATCACAAGATATATGAGTTTTCTTTATTTAAAATTTATTAGCATGCTTATTCAGATAATTCATAGATATTTACATAGTGCAAATAATGCAAATAATGCAATCTATTATCTTACAATTTTCTTCTTAAAAAATAGCTATAGAACAAAGACTAGACCACAAGCACATTTAAGTCTATATAATTAAAGAATTAAAGACAATCCTCTGTATAAAAATCTTTTACTTAGTAGGTTGATGAAACTTAAATAGTTTACAAGTGAAATTTTTAAAACATTTTTATTGAAGAAAGGCAAGTTATAATGAAATTATACTCATCCTCTTTACAAATTTTAACAAGAATAAAAATAATGATACAAGTAGAAAATGGAGTATTACAAAGTTGGATCTCATTCACCTAGTCAAATGAATTTCAACAAAAAATAGTTAAATAGAATTAATAAAAATTCAAGTTTTATTAATTCTAAAATATATCATGTGTCCTCCTTACATAGAATTTCCTTCAAAACCTACTATATGGTGAATAAGGCCTCCAAAGAATTTTCCTAGATAGGCCTCTAAATTTTCTTATAAAGAGTTTGGGATTTGACACAAGCTAGGAAAAATTGCAATCTTAAACCTAGAAAAGAAAGTATTGATCATTACCATAGACATAGAAAGTATTAAAAAAACCTCTATTTACTCACTTTATGAAAGAATAGAAAGAAAAAGGGAAAGATAAAATAAATAAGATGGTTCTGAATGAATTTAATTTCACTACACATATTATAACAGCTAAAGAATCAAATATACCAAGAACTCGAGCTTTTGCATCTTGAGTTGAGGTATGATTGAGTGAAATTTGGCCCATAATCCAACTAAAAACTCCTCCTCTACAATTTAAAATCCCAATCAAGTTCATATTAGTCACATATCAATCAATGAGCTTTAAAATTATCTATGAAAATAGGCATGCAAAGCTAGAGATGTACAAAAATGGACAAAGATTGTAGGTTTTCTATGAATACTTTCAAGAAACAAAATTGATCTCCTTAAAAAAATATTTTTAATTTTACACTAGCATATCATATATTCAATAACGAGTGATTTGATCAATATAGAAAATTGGAAAAGGTCAGAATTATTCACTACAAGATAGTTATTCTTATATATAAAGAAAGTGCTATCAAAAGATGTTTTTGGAAAGAGGCATTCATCAAACAAGTACTTGAAAATAACTCTTTTGAAAGCTATATCTTCATATGAAATTGGTTGTGATCAAGCTTTTGTGTGTGGGAGATACTACTAGAAATTGTAGGCTTAATTCAAAATCCCAAATATATCCTGAAGCCTTTGACATAAAGCACTTTCAACACAAATCTATGTATTGCCATGTATGAATGCAATTGTCAAAGCTTAAAAAAATGCCTTTTGAAACTAAGTCAAAGTATGTAGCCACATATTTACCCCACTTTATTAAATTTTATCTACTTTAGGTATTTTCTAATGGGAATGCAAATTATTATAGCAATCAAAGGAGTCAATAGTCATCGAGCAGGGCATAGAAGTAAAGTAAGTCTATTAATAAATGTTCTAGAAAACAAGGTCAACATGAAATAATTGCAATTTCTTGGTTGTACAAGAATTATATGCTTGGTATTTTTTTTTATTCAAGGGAAATGTTTTGCAAGGAAAGTCAGTTCAACAATAACAACTAAGATATGAGAATTAATATTTAACCTAAAACTCACCGAGCAAGTAATCTATGCTTTGAAACTTGACCAACTAAACCCATATTCCAATGAAAGTCATGCCCATCTAGAGTGGGCATGGAGGATCATGTGAGTGCTTTGTGCTAATATGTAAAATTATCTCCAAGTCTGTGCTTGATATAATCTTGCCTTTTAAGTATGGAAGAAATTAGAAGCAATGAAAGATAACTTCATATTTATAAGGGTGTTTCCATGTAGTACCATCATCCATTAAGAATTATTGGTCCCATAATCCAACCAAGATGAGCCACACTCCATGACAAAGACAAAAATCCTGACCCTATTAATGGTGTGATAACTATTGAGTTGTCATTTTGCACGATGCTTAACAACAAAAATCCTTTTGAACTCCTCTCTTGAAAAGCTAATCTGAGAATTAACTCCAAGGTTCTAAGTGATCTTGTGACCTACTGGAATCTACTTAGATGAAGACAAATGTGAATGTTCATGAGGAGGCCTTTGCTGGTTCTGATAACTATTTGTTGCTTCAAAAGAATAACCACACAAAATGGAGTATATTTTTTTATTTCGTGTTTTAAAGATTAATGCAATCTAACAATGCAACTATATGAATTCCTAATTTAACCAAGGGGTTAGTAAAGAAAATAACAAAGATGAGGTGACAAGAAGTTTAAGAAAGTAACATGAAAGTAAATTCTAACAGACATAAGCTATGGAAACAACATGCAAGTTAACATTCCAAAAGGATTGGTCGGTAACCAATGAAAATAGGAGCTACGCTTCCTTAATTCCACTGATGCAATCATTGGTGGGAAATTTACTAACCATAAGATGTTTCACTTTTCATTAGATCGCAAGGCCATAGAGAGTGCACTCATGTGAGATAAAAAGCTATGCAGGAACAATATGATGATCTCTTCTTGAACTAAGTATATTAGAAAATTTGTAAACACATAACAAATACTAGAATTAAAATATCACACAACCAAAAATAATGCAATAAAATTTTGGCTCAATTACATTCCATGAACATACATCCACAAAATATAACACACTTAGGCAAGATTTTCTACACTCCAAATGCGAGCACCAAAAGCATATATTATTGCAAAATAACGACAACCTTGATTACATATTACAATCCCATATTTATAAGAAATCATCTCCTCAAATTGTGTTGAGAATGAGAGATATCTTTATGCAATCATATGCTTTGAACTAATAAAACAAATCTATTTATGTACAAACTATTTATCTAACTAGTGCTAAGTAGGACTCCATCCATTTTGTATCTGTAGACACCTAAAAATCCTTTAAAAAATAAAGTATTTTTATTTTTTGAAAAAATCCCTGATGACATCATCATTTATTAATTAATTATTTAATTAATTAATTTTTATGCCATTAAATCCCTTTATCTTAATTAAAAATATTTAATTAAGGAATCCCTCCCAAAAATGTTTAAATCTTATTTAAACATTATTTCCTTATTTTGCTTGTTTTTGTGATTGGTAGGATTGTATAAATTGGTTTTGTAGGTCCACATGAGCATGAAGAAGACAAAGGAACTCATAGTATATCTCATAGTGTTTGTAGATTTTTCAAGCTTATAGGTGGACAAAGAACTTGGAATTCTTCTTCCTCTTCTTGTCTATATTCTTCTTATTCCATCTACTACTTCTTCTTCTTCTTCTTCTTGTGGGAGATCTTGGCCATTTTTTTTAAGGAAGCAAAATCATACACACTTCTTTTTAGTGCTTAAAATGAACCCCCGAATCATACTTAAATCCATTAAAAACTAAAAATTTGCCAAAAAAAAAAAATCTTTTAACAAGTGAAACTAAACCAATCCAATCATTTGCATCCTTGCAACATCAAGGTTTTAGATGCATTCATGCAAAGTTAGGAACACTTCATTTTTGGGAATTTAAAAAGAACTTCAAGTTTCCATTTCAAAAGGTTCAAAATCAACACTAAGTGCACACTAAAATCTAAATCAAACTCAAAGCATCAATCAAGGATAAAATGAACCTCATTTGCAAATATTTTAAAGTTCTTTTAAAAATCTCATGAAAACTAAGAGTCCTAAATGGTTTCCAAAATTGTCCTAAAAAGCTTTGTTATTTGTTCCAAACAAATGTCTTGTTGCAAAATCTTTAATGTTTCTTAGGTTTTTCATGCATCAAAACCATCTAGGAATATCATTTTTGGGGCTTAAAATATGCAAACTATAACACAAAATCTTGAATGAAAACCAAAGTCCAAAGAGTCATTTTCACTTTTGAGTCCAAAATAATCTTGAATGATCTAAGGTTAAAACAAAGCACTTCAAAGTTCTTAAAACAACACACAAAATCTCAATCTTGAATGCTCAAAGGAAAAAACTTGAATGTTTAACAACTTGTCTTTGAATGCCATGGATTAAAATCAAATTTTCCTTGAATGCATGATTAAAACAAAAAATCCAATCTTGAATGCCAAGGATCAATTAACCATTGCAATATCAAACATTTCATTTGGAGCTTCTAAAAATTGAACAAAACAAATCTCTTTTCCACATGCAATCTAGGTAAAGTTTGATTTTTTGACATTTAAGAAACTTTGTTAAGTTAAAATAAAAATTTGCAAAAATCAATTTGAGTAGTTCCTTGGACTCACCTCTTTTCTAATCACCCATAAAATATTAACCATTGGTTGCAATCTCAGCGCCATTTATGGGGATGGGTCTACTGGAAAAAGGTGTTAAATGTTCCACAATCTAACTCACTCACTTGGTCTTTGAATGTTTGTTTTAACTTTATCAAAATTCTTAAATGATCAAAACTCTAGATTAAAATGATCACATTTCAAGTTTGGGCACTAAAATTGAACAACAACTGACGTGGAGAGCCTCCGGGCATGCGCTTGAAATCGAATCTCACACACTTTTGTTTTGGGCTTAAAACAAACTCGCAATCAATCTTGAATGCCTTAAAGAAAATTAATCGATACTTGACGTGGAGGGCCTCTGGGCACTTGAGTTTGCTTTTGTTGACCCTAACTCTTCTTATTTTTTGCATTCTTCGATCGATTTACTTTTTTTGGTGCTTCAAGTTGGAATTGAACATTGTCTCTTAAACATGAGTGCTTGCAAAGTCTAGATTAGCACACATAAGAGTCAGTTGGTAAAAGAACAAGCATGCTTTTTAGCCCAAGGTCATCCAAGTCTTCTCTCCCCTTGTCATCTTTCGAGGCCATCTTGGGTGCATAAGAATAGGATCCAAAACCTTGTTTCTTTTTAGGAGGTCTGCTTGGGGATTTCATCACCCCTTGGACGACCTCAACTCCAGCATTCTGGCGGAGTATAAGAATCGGGAGGTGAATCAAAAGACACCTCTCTTGGGATCAAGATTTTGTCACTCAAGCTAAGCCTCAAGGAACTTTATACCCTTGAGAAGTGAAAGAGGAGAAGTGGGTTACCGCTCCTCTCAGCTGTGTGACATCTTTTTGGTCTCATCTACGGATTTGGGCCTCACGTACCTTGGGTATATCGAGGACTCCTTAGCTAAACCAACTGTCAGCCTTGTAGACAACCATCTAGGATGTTAATGTGTTTGAGGTGACTGATCAAAACATTTGTAGAACATACACACTCCTTGACGCAAGTATCACTTTCTGAGAATCAAAAACTTCTATCTGGTTGTTTCTATCTATTGCTTGATCTTTTATTTGTTGAATGAATGTTTGCCAAACTTGGTCAATCCTAGCTTAGGGCATACTTAGCGTAGTCACTGCCTATTCCAGAAGTTGAATGAGTTGAAGCAAAATAACCGAGGTCTCTCAAAGCCAAGAAGATTCAAGAATTGATGTCAGAGCAACCCAAACCCAAACAGAAGTTCCACAAAGTTAAACTCAAACCATCTCAGGCATACCAAGAACTTTCAGCCAAGAGAAGGGAACTAACACCAAGTCCTCGAATTGCCAAACTCCACAAAGCAGAGGACAAAGCTACCGACGAAGCACTTCAAGAGGCCTGGTTAGAGCGCAACATCAAATTTAGCCAACATCCAGGAGTTAATCCTACTTATGCCTTACCAACTAGGCATGATTTCTATGATTAGACATCCTTGTTTCTCCACATCTTCTTGGATAAGCTTCACTTTAGAGTCATCTTTGTAGAAAAGCCAGCCATCTTAGGTTATCCCCTTAAGAATTATTAGCTCATCCATCTCATTTAGAATCAAACCATCTAGCCAGCAATCAAAACCTCACATCCAAGCCTTCAAAATTGTTGTCACTTTTGCCAAAAGTTTGCCACTCCTAAAATCTTCCAAATCCATCAATCTCACCAAGGTTATCCCTTTGACAGAGCTTTGTCTAGGGTAATCTAGCTTTGTCACTTGTTATCCCTCATCACCTTGAGCTAAAGGTTGGGATCCATAAGTGGTCAATCTCGTGTTCTTCCTAAAGGATCATCAGTCTATCCTTAAGTTGACACAATTACCACCAAGCTTGCACATAGGAAAGCAGACCTTTTGTGCTTTGGCAACATATCTTTGAAGTTAGAATCTCCAACCCAATCCTCTTTAGGTTTTGTCATATAGCTTTTCCTTAACCTAGGAAATCATTTGCATAGAGAAGCCTTCCCCCTTTTGCATCCATCAGCATTATTGCATGTCATCCCTAGGAGCATTTTTCATGCCACCCATCACTCGCTTAGCCAAGAAGAAAGAAACAATGGAGCTCTATCATTTGGATCGAATAGCCTCATCTCCCTTGAGAACTCAGCCATCCTTTAGCCCAGAGAAAGCTATGCCATCATCTACTTACATTGAAGCTTTCATGAACCAACCAGGAAATGCAGTATTGGTAAATGCCATTATAGACAAGAACAAAGAGACAATCATGGCTAATTTTCGAAGGGAAAATGTAGGAACCTTTGACTTTGGAAGACCCCCTCCATTATCAGATCCATCTCACCCATTTTTTGGGCAGCTACCACCACCCATAGGCTCTTATGATCCAAATTATCCTCAATATATGCCAAAAGAAGAGCCTCCAGCCAATCCATATGATCCAACGGACCCAAACATACCATCATCCACCCAAGTTGAAATCTCCATGCCGCAAGCCAACCCAGCCACCACCACTCCATCCTTGGTTCATACCTCTCTGCTCCCAACCCCCTTTACCCAAAACAGCTCACCGTTCACCCCTTCATTATTGTTGTTGTTGCTCCCCAACCCAGCCCTCCAAATCCACCCATCTCCCAAATTAGTGCTAGCATCTTTGGCCAACCTCAACAATATACAATAGGGATGCCACCCATGGGGCCAAGTAATCAACCTTTCATTACCCCCAGCTTGTTCATCGCAGCCCAAAGCACAATCCCATCATTTCCATGATGTCTTGGGAGCTCAATACCATTAGCCACAAATCTACAAGCTACTACCCTCACTCCACAAAGCTATCAAATCCCACAAGCTACTACCAATTTTATACCAAGCTCCCAAGTGACCCCAGCCCCTGCCACCACTCTACCAAGCTTCCAAATCCAACCACAAAGCTATCAAACCCCATCAGTTCCATTCCCAAGCTTTCAATTCCCACCACCTCCACCACCAACTAATCCATTACCTCCAATTACCAACTACTTTTCAATGCCACTTCTAGGAGGTAATCCACCACCCCAGCCAACCACCAATTATTTGCAGATACCATCCCAAATGGGGGCACAACCCACATATATTGGTCAAACCCCACAAGCCCCCTGATACTTTCCCCAAGCCTCACAACCATCTTATACCTTGCCTCCACAAAGAAATCCATTCATCCCACAGCCAGCTTATGTTCCTCAATCCCAATCTCAAATCCCATATCAACAGCAAGCCTCCCAGCACATGCAGCAATATGCGCCACCTCCCCCTCAACAACCTGTCATCCACCATGCAACCGCCCAAACAATGTACAATCTCTATCAGCAAATCCCTCATAGCCATCCATATTCAGTGGCCCGATCTAGCACATACCTACCTCAAGGCACTCCTACATTGGGGGCACCCCAGCCATCACCTATCAATTCAAAATGGGAGCAAATGAAGATAGCTCTGAAAGCCATCCAAGAAGGGAATGATCCGAAGACATTCAAGTTTGAGAATGTGTGTCCTTACCCATTTGACAGAGCCATTACCATGACACCATTTTCTGAACACTTTGAGGTACCCAAATTTGACAAATTTAGAGGAAAAGGAGACCCTGTCACACATATCAAAGAATTTTACATGCACTGCCAGGACGTAGCATACAATGATGTCTTCCTCTTATGCCTTTTTCCCAAAAGCTTGGCTGGACCAGATCTTGAATGGTTTTATAGAATCCCCTATGGCACAATTAAAAACTTTGCTGAATTATCTGAGGCATTCGTAGCCCAATATGCCCATCTTGTTGAAACAGAGCTATCAATAGTTGACCTTGTCCACACTAAGCAAAAAGGTGGAGAAAGCCTTGCCGAATACCTGCAAAGATGGCAAACCCTTACCACTCGCATATCCTGCACCTTGCCAAAGTGCCATGTGGTCAAAATGTTTATTGATAATGCCCATCCTAGCTTGGCT
Organism: Cupressus sempervirens; assembly: GCA_028749045.1. Taxonomy (NCBI): domain Eukaryota; kingdom Viridiplantae; phylum Streptophyta; class Pinopsida; order Cupressales; family Cupressaceae; genus Cupressus; species Cupressus sempervirens. Next base: position 147,202,883 of record CM053790.1, read on the forward strand.
CACCACATGACCATGAACTGTTTGCAGACCTACAAAGATATCAAAGAGAAAGGAATGATCCTTGAGCAAGGACTCATTAAAGATGGTGTGGTCAAGATTTACAAGGAAGCCAACCAAAATAAATCACATTCCAATGACAAGTCTAGGTATTGGAACAAAAACAAGCACGTTGCAACAGATGGCGTCACCGACACCAGACATGTGAATATTGTTGGTCCTTCTCAAAACCTGTCCAACCCACCATATCAAACAAACAATCAACAAGCTATCAATTACCAACAACATAATCACCAAAGCTATCAAAACCATAATCCAAGACCCAACTTTCAAGGGTCTAGTAATCAAGCTAATGCCATCAATGTAGCTGCAGGACAAAAGCCTAGATTCCAACCTACACCTAGAAACTATACACCCCTTGGTGAGCCATTGGATGTCATTTTTGAGAAATTAGTCAAGGAAAACCTCATCAAATTTCCTCCTACCCAAAAAATTGACCCAAGCCAATCCAAAGCTGCATGGTACAAAGATAATGAGTACTGCAAATTTCTTAGGGTAAAAGGTCACACTACCCTCAGATGCATGAAACTGAAAGACTATGTGCAGGACCTCATTGATCAGAAGGAAATCACTGTTGGTGCCCACACCTCTCCCAATGCAGGCTTATAGATCTATCAAAATGCTTTTCCTCCACACCACAACCAAAATCCTGGAAAAGCACCTATCTAAACCAACAACAACAACACCAACAACCGTCAGCCAAACCAACAGCATGGGAAGAACAATGACCACACTTCATCCTATATAGACTATGGTAGCCTTATAGGTTGTATATCTGAGAAAGAGCCTTCTGTCAATGTTATCAATATCCAAGGACCAAACAATGAGTGTGCAGTCACCACTCAAAGAGCACGATTTAACATCACAGGCCCACCCATTCCACCAGCTCCATCAAAAAGCCAGTACAATATCTTGGAACACCTTGGGAACATGCCAGCCCAAATCTCCATTTTAGACCTTCTTCGCACTAGTCCTGTGTACAAGAACATCCTTGATAGTGCTCTCATAGAATCTCATGTCCCTTCTGATATCAATGCTACTGATTTTTGTAATCTTGTTGGACACCTTTCATCCTCATGTGCCCTATCATTCAAACCCACCGACATACTCGTGGTCGAGCCAAATCACACCCTTTCGCTTCGCATAGCCATCATGTTAGCCAATTTTTCCATCAAAAGAGTAATTATAGATAATGGATCTGCCTTGAATATTTGCACCCTAAAATTCATCAAACAAGCTGGGTATACTGAGGCAGATATCATCAATGAGGTTATCACCATTAAAGCTTATGACAACTTGGAAAGAACCATAGAAGGAACTATTTTGTTGCCAATCAAGGTCAGGCCAGTCATCCAAGAAACACTTTTCCATGTTATTGATCTAAACCTACCATTCAACATCCTCCTCAATCGCCCATGGATTCATGCCATGAAAGCCGTTCCATCCACTTACCATCAGTGTGTCAAATTTCCGCATCAAGGCACTGAGGTAACCATCCATGCCAATCCAGAACCCTTTGCTTACTGTAATGCGGTTGAAGCTTCATATACAAACCATTGCCCTAGAATTGATATTGGCACATCCATCGCTAGCTCATCCCACACTTATAATGACCTAGAAACCATCCTCGCCTCTACCCTGTCTACTGTGAAGATCAATAACAAAGGTTGTGGAGAGTATAGTTTGTCGGATGCATTTGCTGTCGGGGCACTCCCACTTGATCCACATGCCCATGGACGACTGGCATATCACAAAGCTAAGGAGATTCCACCTCCTCGATACAAATAGTTTGGCCCAAAAACCTTTGTATCCTCGAAAATCCCTCTTCATGAGGAGCTCACTCCAGATATCAACAAATGGTTACATAAGGATGCACCTCAAAGAAATCAAGCATGCCTTGATCACTTCAGCCATAAGTATCCCCAAGAACATAAGCTCATCACTGACAAATGGAACTATCAAGGTGGTGGTCTAGGACCAGAAGAAAGAGACATGCAGTGCCCCATCGATGCATACAAGTGGGAATCGAAGTCAGGTCTTGGCTTTGGCATACCCAAAACTAGGGGCACCAATGAGAACAGTCACACTTTTTTGAATATTCATCGCAACCTTGTCAAAATTGAAGACATTCTTGAGGAAGTTGAAAAGAGAGCCTACGACGATATCCTAGACCAAATCTCCCTCGGAGACTCTGTTCTCCAAGAACTATCCATCCACCTCATTGACCTACCACTCGCCCATCCACAACTCATAGATTGGGACCAACCAAGTGTCATACACATTGATGAGTTCACATCAGAGGAGGCACTTCTAAGATTCATGGGAGCTGAAACTCCTCACAAGAAAACAAAGCCAGATTCTACCTATATCTACAAGCTAGATCCCAAGGGGTATTTTGGAGAAAATCCCCAACCTAGTTCCGATACACCCAAAAATGGAACTAAGGTGAATCTGAGACTAGCTAAGGCAATGAAGAGAACCCCTCAGCAAGAAAATCTAGAGCCACAAGTAGAACATGAGGATTTAGCATTTCCTCCTCAAGATAATCAACCAGAGTTATCTTCTATTCTAATTGAGGATACTAGAGAAGTCAACATCGGTTCTTCAGAGATCCCCAGACTTGTTCACATTGCTGCATCCCTATCACAAGACAAAGCTGATCTCCTCTTTGAAGTCTTAAGGGAAAACATTGGTCGATTTGCATGGTCATATCAGGACATGCTAGGGCTTGATCCAAAGCTTGTAGTTCATCATCTTGTAGTCGATCCAAAGATCAAGCCCGTCAGACAAAAGCTTAGAAAAATGCACCCCAAGGTGGCATTATTGGTCAAATTTGAATTAGAAAGAATGTTAGCTGCTAAGGTTATTCGCCCTATCGACTACTCAGAATGGATCTCCAACATGGTCCCCATCACTAAACCTTCCGGTGACATCAGAATCTGCACTGATTTTAGAGATCTTAACAAATCTTGTCCAAAAGATGATTTTCCCTTACCCAACATAGATATGATTGTAGATCTTACAGCTGGACATGAAATTCTGTCCCTCATGGATGGATTTTCTAGGTATAATCAGATCAAGATTGCAGAAGAGGATTAGCATAAGATAGCATTCACTACCCCTTGGGGAACCTTTTGCTACAACATGATGCCTTTTGGCCTAAAGAATGCTAGGGCTACCTATCAAAGAGCTATGACAGCCATTTTTCATGATCTCATCCATATCATTTTGGAGGATTATGTGGATGATATCTTGGTCAAGTCTCATACCTTCATGGATCATCTTGCTGACCTGGAGAAAGTCTTTGATAGGTTAGCCAAATATCATCTCATGCTGAATCCCAAGAAATTTGTCTTTGGGGTCACATCTGGCAAGCTTCTAGGCTTTATAGTTTCTAAACGAGTTATAGAGATCGACCCTAAGAAGGTCAAAGCTATCTTAGACATGCCTCCTCCCCAGACACTGCGACAACTTCCTTCTCTTCAAGGAAAGCTTCAATCTGTTCGGCGCTTCATCTCCCAGCTTGCAAATAAGTGTACACCATTTTCACATTTACTGAAGAAGGATGAGAAGTTCAAGTGGGATCCTTTATGTCAGTGTAGCTTTGACCATCTCAAGTAGTATCTCATCAATCCCCTTATCTTGGTTCCACCAGTTCTTGGTCGTCCCCTGATTTTGTACATATCAGCAACACCTACTGCTCTAGGGGCACTTCTAGCACAACTTGATGACTACAACAGAGAAAGAGCCATCTACTACATCAGTAGAACCCTAGTTGGTTATGAACTCAATTACACTCCTATGGAAAAAGCTTGTTTGGCAGTTGTTTTCTCAACTCAAAAGCTTCGCCATTACATGCTAATTCATACCATCCAACTAGTCTCCAAGATTGACCCTCTCAAGTATATGCTCTCTAGAACAGCACTTACAGGCCGTTTGGCCAAATGGGTTATGCTCCTTAGTGAATTTGACATCCAGTATGTGGATAGAAAGGCAATCAAAGGGAAAGCTATAGCAGATCACCTAGCTGATGCACCTCTAATAGATGCTTATCTGTTGATCACAGAATTTCCAGATGAGCATATCTATCTAATTGAAGAACAACCCCCATGGAAACTTTATTTTGATGGCTCATACACATCTCATGGATCAGGGGCAGGAATATTGTTGGTCACACCTCAAGGAGATTACATTCCAAAAGCCTTCAAGCTACAATTCCCTAGCACCAAAAATATAGCTAAATATGAGGCCCTCATAGCAGGATTAAAGATAGCTGCAGAATGGAACATTGCTGATCTACAAATATTTGGTGATTCTCAACTCATCATCAAGCAAGCCCTAAATGAATATCAAACCAAAGATGAAAAGCTATTACCCTACAAAGAGCTAGTTGATCAACTAACCCAAAATTTCACAAAGCTTTAGTTTACACAAGTGCCTCGAATACAGAACAAAGCAGTAGATGCTATGGCTACTATAGGCTCGCTCTTGGAAATTCCCCAAGCAGCTACATAGTATGATTTTTTAGTGGAGCAGCTCCTCACACCTGCCTATGCGAATGAGGATTCAAACTATGTTTGTATCTTGGTTGGTCCCCAATCCCATTGGTACCATGAGATTCACGCTTACCTTAATGATGGTATCATATCCCCTCACCTCACACCTACCCAATGCCAGAACCTCATCCGAAAATCATCCCGCTATGTTATCATAGCCAATACCCTATATCGTCGGAGTTATCACGATACTCTCTCTTGATGTTTAGACCAAAATGAGGCCACGATGGTGTTAAAGGAAGTACACTCTGGACTTTGCGGTGCCCACACGAGTGGTATTGTCCTAGCACGACAAATCCTTAGAGTAGGATACTATTGGCCTACCATTGAAGAAGATTCCTGTGACTTTGTCAGAAAGTTTCTCCCATGTCAGCAACATGCAAATCTTGTGCACGCTCCAGCACAGGATCTACAGCCTATTGCACCACCTTGGCCTTTCGTTTGTTGGGGCCTTGATCTAGTTGGAACTATCACACCCCTCTCATCTAATGGACATAAATGGATAATAACAGCTACAGACTATTTCACTAAATGGGTGGAAGCAGTCCCCCTAGTCTCAGCTACAGGAGTTCAGGTCTCCAAGTTCATCTTGTACCACATTGTTTGCCGCTTCGGCATCCCATCCACCATCTTCACCGACCACGGAGGTAACTTTGAAAATCTCAACATGGAAGAATTATGCACTTCCCTCCACATCCATCACCACTTTTCTAGCCCATATTTCCCACAAGGTAACGACCAGGCAGAGGCAACTAACAAAACCATCCTCAAAATCCTAAAGAAAGTTTTCAATGATTCTAGTCGTGATTGGCACCTACAAATAAATCTAGCCCTATGGGTCTATCGAACTTCCTTCCATACATCCACAGGCACAACTCCATACTCCCTAGTCTATGGTGCCAAAGCTGTACTACCTATAGAGGTTGAACTTCCCTCCTTGCGCATATCTTTGCAAGGGAAAATATTAGATGAAGAATATAGAGTAGCTTGGCTCACCTAGCTAGATCTCTTAGACGAGAAGTGACAACAAGCCTATGATCATCTCACAGTCTATCAAACTCGTCTCAAAAGGAATTTCAACAAGAAGGTGCTTCCATGACACTTTCAGCCAGGTGACATGGTCCTTAAAGAAAACATGAAAGTCCAAGCAGATCGAGAAAAGAAAGGCAAGTTTGAACCTACATGGCTTGGTCCTTATGTTGTCACTGCTTCCTTTGGCTCCTGAGCTTATCAGCTATCTACACTGGAAGGAGAACTCTTGAATGATCCTACTAACATCATTCATCTCAAGAAGTTCTATGCTTGAAGATCCTTGGTATACCTAGCTTTTGAAAAATACAAAAGTACAAAAAAAAAAAATAGTAAAGAGCAATAAGCATCCAACGGTGAAAACTTGGCAATTCAAGCACCTTGGATAGGTACCTTGGTGAAAACCTGGTAATTTAGGTGCCTTGTGTACTAAGACTAATCCATTATCTATCACTATCCTATCCCTCATCCATTCACCCACCATCCCATAAAACATTCGCTTGTTCCCTTGGTGTTCCAACCAAATATCCAAAATCTAATGGAGCTTGTAAATACCTCCTGTACAGCTTGTAAAATCTTGTACCTCAGCTTGTAAAATCTTGTACCAAAGCTTGTATTATACCTTGTAAATCTTGTACCATACCTTGTATATCCGAATCTTGTCCAAAGCTTGTACCATACTCCAGCTTGTAGATAATCTTGTATCCTAGCTTGTATACTATCACGTGCACACAAAGAACCCCATTTTCACTTAAGCTTTTCGCAAACCATCTACCTATCCACCTATCACCTATTATAGACATCCCATCCTTCACAAACATTTCCATATCACAAAAACCAAAACATGAACAAACTTGTACATTTGTAACATATCTTGGTCCATCAGCTTGTACATCCTCTTTAGCTTAGTACCATTGTATCTATCCAGCATTCGTGTCAGTTCATCCTTGATCAGCATCTTGCACCCATCGCCCATCTTGGTTAGCTATTCCAATGCATCCTTTAGCTAGATTTCCTGTCACCAAAGTGTTATCTTTCTTAGTTCAGCTTTCCAGACACATCACTCATCCAAATCCACCAGCTTAGGTGCTCTCCGATAGGTCCTTGCAGGATATAGCTTTCCTCATGTCTGATCTTGGTCCATTAGTACCTCGTCCTACCCATCTCGTTGGCAAACGGTTCTCTTTTGGATTTTTGCTTTCTTTTGATTTGGACTCTTCCTTGTTGGGTCTTGAAATATCTTTTCCAAGAAATATCCTTGTTCCCTCCTCAAGGTTGCCACGATCTTCCATATCATGGTATGCTACGAATGGGGCAATTAGAGCGTAAGGTCTTGATCAGGTCTTTTGTTTGTTTTTCTTTTCTGCTTGTGGGTTCTCCAGTGTCGTTTTCACGCTGCTTCCTCTAGGATTCATGTGTGATGCTAGGGAAATCCTTGCGTGTTTTTTTTGAGTCAGTTCGTCAGTCCTCTGGATGATTGGTGAAAAGGCCTTGATGTTCTTGGTAACCTTGGCAATTAACCAATAGTCCTATAGCAAATCTAGTGCTCAACTACATGGTGGTACTTCTCTTTGAAGTATCCCCTCACTCAAAAAGCTTCAATGGAATCCCTTCATCTCCATTATCCCCCATCCATATCCAACATCCATCTCTCCTACCCCAGGTTATGCATCAATATCTTTTTGAATCACTCCTCACCTTTAGCTTTAGGGATCCACAATACTAGTCTTAGGGATCCACCAATCCAAATCAATCCACCAAGCCTCATCTTTCGAGATCCACAATCCTAGTCCTAGGGATCTTCGAAACCCATCTTCTGCCAATCTAACTCTTTGAAATCCTATTGCATCAGCTTTATAATCCCCTCATCCATCTCCCTATCCTGGATTCCTTTTTATAGCGCTCCGCTCCTTCATCCTCCACCTTCCCTAAAGTCTTAAGCTTGCTTCCTCTTGTGCATCTAATTCTCCTTTATCATTCTCCCATAGTGAGAGTTTGAGCTAATTTAGCCCCTTCTCTTTGCCCATCTGAGTCTTCTTGCTCATCTCAGATTCTTGTACTTTTCAAGAAGTCGTCGAGCCTCGCTTTCTCTCCCCGCCGCCTTCTTGAGGGGGCATCTCATAGTCCATTCTCTCCTCTTCTGCTCTAGCCTTGGGCATCTTATTTTCTTATCTTTGATGCCATGCCACTTGCGGCATCACATCAAAGAGGGGCAAAATGTAGACACCTAAAAATCTTTTAAAAAATAAAGTATTTTTATTTTTTGAAAAAATCCCTGATGACATCATCATTTATTAATTAATTATTTAATTAATTAATTTTTATGCCATTAAATCCCTTTATCTTAATTAAAAATATTTAATTAAGGAATCCCTCCCAAAAATGTTTAAATCTTATTTAAACATTATTTCCTTATTTATTAATTATTTAATTAATAAATTGACCAAAAAACCCAAAATAAATAAAAAATTTATTTTTTGCCCAAAACTTGGCCAATTTCCTTAAGACCACTAACCTCTTCCAAAATCTTCTAATCCTTCTTTAATTTTAATTAAAGGCTAATCCCATCATTTCCTACCCCTAATCCCAACTCAAAATATTTAATTAAGATTAAATATTAATCCTCATGTTTATTAAAAAAGTTTTAATAAATATCTCCTCAACCCAAACCCTTGAAATAAATAAAACTTTATTTATTTTCTAAAAATCTAATTTATCCTCATCCTAAGAAGTTCTAGACTCTTATAGAAAGTCTTCATCCTCATCCTAAGAAATTCTAGACTATTCTAGAAAGTCTTTATCCTCATCCAAAGTCTAGACTCTTCTAGAAGATGTCTTTAAACCTAATCCTAATCCCCTCCTAACCTTGTCACATTCCCTAAACATGGGTTAAGAATTACTAACCCAAGCCAAAGTTAAAAAATATCTCCTCCTTCACCCACCCTCATTAAATGCCATCCACTTGCCTATCCCTAAGCTAATCCTAAACCATCATAATCCATCTTCTAATCATTTGCACAAGCCTAAGCAAGCTTAAAACCCTCCTAATCAAGTCCAAGTCGAAATTGCTCTCATCACCCTCAAAATATCTCAACCATAAAACTTTATGAAGCCCACTAGGCCATAAATGACTCTTCCAAGCCCTTTTATTGCTCTTACAAGTCATTATGAGGGTCTTTATGAAGATTTTATCCCTTGAGCCTCCTTTGTTGACTCATCCTTCCCCTTTCCTCCATCCTCTAACCATGTGACATGTGTCACTCCTTGATTGGTTGTAAGGAAGCACAATCCATATGCTCTCCTCTCATGCAATCTGAGCCCTCCATGAGCTTTTTCCCATCCTTGCATCTTAGCCCTCAATCCCTAAAGCCTCTTGCCTATAAATTGGATCCTTCCCCTTTGCAAAATAACACAATCCATGAAGTAAAGTCATAATGCCATTTTAAGAAGCCATTTTACATCAAAACCATACACTCACACCCAAATTTCAACTCCATTTGAAACCCTTTTTGAAGCATAAAGCTTGAGCATACATCCTATCTATTTAGACAAAGCTACTCAACAAGAGAGCTTCTCATTGAGAGAGCCCATTAATGGCTCATATTCTCAATTGAGAGCTCATCTTAGTCTATCTTGAAGTTTATGAATTTTTTTTAGTTTGTAGAAGTTTTATTTAAATTTGGTTTCTATTAGCATACTAATATTGCTCATATACAGTATCATTAATGGGATGCCTAAGCCTTTACATGTCATAAAACAAAGAAATCATGAGAAATAAGAATAAGAGAGCCATCATTTGATCTGGGAGTGTTTGGAAGTGTCAAAAATAGAAGCTTCGTCTTTACTAAGTGTCTGTCAGAGTTAAACTACTGTCAGAATGTGTTTCTGATGCATGGAAAGATCTAATTTTTGAAACTAGTAGTCAAATGTCAGTGCTCCTCTAACTTCTTCAAAATCTTCCAAAACACTTTTCAAAAAGCGCACCTAGTGCATGTGCACACCTAGTGCACCTCGAAGGCCAAAAATTGCAAAATTTCACTAAGTTTCAAAATTGAAATTCTAGCTTCTAGGTTTTGTTCCCCTTTATACCAAAGCTATGTCTAGGTATTCACTCTTGAATTTTTCAATTATTTTAGTGACTTTAGCCACATCTAGTAAATCTAAAGTATTATATTTATCCTTTACTTTCTGCAAAATCCCCAAGTTTTGTATCAAGCTCTAAGAAAGCTTCTTTTGTTCTTAAAGCCTGCTGGATATATTCATCATTAGAAACTTCATCAAAAGTTTTTCAAAATCTCTAAACTACTACCTCTATAGGTATTAACTTTTCCCACACATCATCCTCAAAAATGTCCATACATGCATCACTATAATGCTCCTCAGCTTCCAAAATTTGCTCTTAGGCTTGGTCCTTGAGCTTGTGAATCTTTGTTTGTAATGACTTCATTACTTTATTTCCATCTAAAATCTTCTCAATCCAATCATCTATTAAATCTAGTTCCTTTTTTATGTATACATCCATGAACATCTGATATCTCTAGCCTTTTATCGCCTATAATGCTAGTAAATCTTTTCCCCAGGTATGTACTTCATTCATTAAACCAAAATCTTAATTCAAAATTGCCACTAACATATTTCCATTCTCCTACATAACATGAAATAATTTAAGATTCCCTTGGATGATTAGTATTCCTTTCCCCTCAAAACTTTCCCGCCATTGCTAATAAGCATTAAAAAATGGGTCCAACTGAACTGCTCATCTATCGCTTCTCTAAATCACTACATTTAGAGTTTCTTCAAGGTTAGTGAGATCCAAGGGGAAAAAACTTTTCTAAATATCCATTAAGGGTCTCATTCTTTCACCAAAGTGTTATCAATTCTACCCCATCTTGTTCTAGGCTCCTGAAAACTTCCTTCATCTCTATCGTAACCATCAGCTTTGTAGTTTCCAAGGTTGGCTTTCCAAGCATAACTTCCCAGATCTAATAATCCCTAGGAGTCAATTCTTCAACATTTTATTCTAGAGGAGGGATAGCTATGTGAGAAAACAAGTCCTAGCTCTAATCACTCATGATGAAGGCTAATGCTCATGAATCCTTTGGGGCTGAATCAAGCTTCCTTAGCACTTCTATCAATTCCATCCTATCCTCCTCCTCAATAGTGAATTATTGCTTCTTGTTTCTTATCACTTCTGTTATGAGCCACCTTGGAATATGTTGCAATGGGGATTTACCTTTAGAGGATGAAGGTGTTTGCTCAGTTATAAATTTTCCCCTTATCACTCCTTTCTGGAGTCTTCTCCCTTTGTGAGAGGTTTACACTAAAAATCTTTGTATCCATGGAGCCCACAGTTCTCACCTCTGTATCCTGGGAAGTTTTTTGACATTTTTCACCTATCTATCCCTCTTCTAACACTTCATCAATGGATACTTGATGTGGCTCTTCTTCATGTTCTGCCTAGACCTGTTTAATTTTTGTACTTGGAGGAAGAGGGGTAGCCAATCACTTGTCTACACAAAATGTGACTTGTAGCTGGGATTCTAGAACTATTTTAGGTCCTTGTGATTTGGGGGGCATCTAAGTCTAATCCTCCTACTAAGGTTGATTGGTGGGTGTTTCTCTGATCTTATCCCCAACCAACTTAGTACCCATGGGCATAAAGTCAAAATTGGACATCTTAAAGATATCAGTACCCTCCACATCATACTCATCGATCCACTATTGCATTTCATCTTCTGAGGTAGTGGTCTACATGGGTTCATCAGGGATAGATGGTAGTGTGGCCATGGAACTTCTCCTTTATTCTTACTCTATGGCTCTATCTAGATGAGTTCTTTGACTCAAAGGTAGATCATCCTCTTCATCCTCATCACCCTCTTCTTCTACCTCTTCTAGAATGGGTTCAGAGATAGATGGAAAAGGAATCACTTTTTGAATCACCTTTTATCTCCTCTTCACCAAATTTTTAATCTTCCTTCTTTTTTGCATGGAGGGGGAGGCTTTCTCTATCTATCAAGGTGGGGAAACCTCTTGTACCTTAGTTTCTATATTAGGTGGCACTTGGGTAACTTGCAAAATTTGGGGATCACCTTGGGCTTGTGTGGCCTCTACATTTTTTAACCCTTGTATGTTTTCCTCTCCTTTCTATGGAGGTGTCAGAATTTCTCCCTCTTTAGGTTCAACTTGTTGAGGAGAATTCCTCTTTCTCTTGCCCTTACCTTTACCCTTTTGAACTCAATAATAACCAACTGGCCTATCAAGTTGGTGCACCGTTTCTAGCCTTACTAGTGACTGAGCTATAAGTATAGGGATGGTGACCCTTTTCCCTTTACCTTTAGCTGAACAAGCTTGTGCATGAAACATCACTATCTCAAGAATTCAATCAAGTTTGAATGGTTTCTTGATCCAATCTTGCGTCAATTTGATGGTGTGCCTTTCCCTGTGATTAATATTTGATTTTTCTTCTCTATCAATCTCAGCATTCATAATAGGTCTTTCACCAATTTTATCCCTATTGAACAAAGGATCAAGCAACTCTTTCATGTCTTGTTGTAATATCTTCAATGAAATCTTCATTTTCAAGGCCTTCTTTGCCAAATACAAAGTCATCCTACAATAATCCCTAATATAGACATCGTAGTCATTTGTTGCTTTCATCCAATGGTCTTCCATGGGTTCTTCATGCTGAAATGTTTTGCCTACCAAGTACTGCTCTCTCCTATTATTGTCAAAATATGGTGGTGGGGGATTATACTCTTCTAATGGATATTGATCCCATTCACATTCAAAAGAGGGGATATCTTGCCTCCAATCCACCTAAAAAGGTCCTATTGTCATAGGCCACACCCAACATGTTTTGTGCTACTTTTGAACTTTGTCATATGTATACAAAGAGTTGTCAGGAGATCTCTAGGAGAATAAGCCTGTCGCTAGGATATCTAAGGAGCTTCTTGGGGTTGATGGTTGTACTCGCTACCCTCAAATATGTAAATGTTTAGAATAGGATGTAGTAAGCTCCAAATAATGATATTTGTGTAGCTGCCTACTCTGATACTCTCTACACATAATCTCCTTCTATCAATAAGATTATAGTGAATATGAAGGCATCATTTACAACTAGGTACTCTTTACTATTCTCTAAAAGCCTCTTCTTTACCAGCTAAGGGTACATGATATATGGCCATGCATTAGCATCCTGCATGCTACCCCTCTTGTAGAGCCCAAGATAATCTATCACCATTGTAGCTAACAAGTACACCAAGTATGATATCATGTAGAATTTTCTACTATTCTTCATTTCCACCAACTTCTCACACAAATTCTCACTAAGGGCAGAAGCCCAATCTAGTGGCATCTCTTCTTTCTTTATTGTCTCAATAAAGTGCACCATGAAATTTTTTAGATGTCTGGCTACCACAAAACCCATAACTCTACTCAAGAGTATGATTGAGTACCCAATGTCTTCTTTCATGTATCCCCTGGTCATCTCCACTTTGCTAGTTTTCTTTCCTAGAGGAGTCTTCTCTATAAGATATAAATATTGGATGATTTCAGAAGCCTCTTCAACATGTTCCCCATACCACCTCTCTACTTGTTGATAGGTTAGCCTAATGAATTGATCTGTCATTGGGAGATGGAACACTTTCTCAATGTTCTTGGGTCAAAGATCTAGAATGATCTCTCTTTTTATTCTCTTTACACCCCTCTCATTAGGGAAAAAAAATTTTGCGAGTGTCGTGATCAGCTCTGAAGACTGTACTAACATTGGGTGTGATGCTGCATTGACGAGCCCTGACCAAATTAGTGCAGGGATCATCTGGGACCTCTCAGTTAGTTTATTGCATATCTTCAAAATTCCCCCAAATCTATGTGTCCCAAATTAGTATCTCAAAATTTTGAGTTGTCATCTTAAAAGCATGATTTTGTTGAAATTCCCTGGAACTTAAATACTACTAGTTTTGGTGTCATTTTCTCGCCAAGGGAAGATGAGAAAGATGCCATTATATCTACACAAAAAGATGTCCATTAGTCTCAAATTGAGGAAACATGATTAATTCACACTCTAATAATATCTCAAACAAAATCCTTAAAAAATTGATTGCTCAAAAACCACAAAAAATCCTTGTTAAACTTCTAAAAGAAAGAAATGAAAAAAAAGGCACAGCAAGTGCGACAGCAAGGTGTGCCTGATGCACCTTTTAACATAAAAAAATGCCTAATATAAGGTGTGCATTAGTGCACCTAATTAGGTGCAATGATGCACACCTTAATATAGGTTGTATACATTTTTATGTTTTAAGTTTGGTTTTTTAAATTTTTTGATGTGAAAATGGTAAATTAGGTGCACATCAACACACTTGAAAAGGTGGACTGATGCACACCCAATCATAGGATAAGGTCTTAATTTTTTTGAAGTTTATTTTTTTTTATACCCAAATCAAGTGTGCATCAGTGCACCTAGGTAGGTACACTGATGTGCACCCCTTTTGGGCATATGTTTCTAACTTAATTTTGTTGTATTTTTGGCAAGGTGTTAGGCAGAGGAGCCACACCTGACTATGTGCATAGCTACAGTTCAAGGAGTGTGAGGGATGAAAATGAAGGTAATGAAAGAAAGGTAGGTAGGAAGGAGAGAAGGGGGGATTATATAAACCCCCCATATTTTGTGATGCACATGTGTGCAACTGCACTGCTGCGCATTAGAAAAAAGCTTATTTCTTCCTTTTTGATACACTAGCGCACTAGTTGAGGTGCACTGGTTTGCCTTTTATTTGTAAACTAGGCCTCCTTCATTAAAATTTCCAATTTCAGAACAACTAGGCTTCTTAGTTAGGACTCAAACACAAACTAGAAGACTAGATAAAACCTCAAAAGGACTCAAACCCAGGGCTAGGACTCTGAAAAGCCAATAAATAAAGTAGGGGCTCCCCATTTCTTAAGGAATGGGGCATGCATTGGGGAACCACAACAATAACCATAAATCCCTTATGAAACAACAACCAAATATATGTCTATTAATTTCAAAGAAAAGACATAAAAAGTAATGCCAAATTATAAATAAGCACTCATCCAAGCTGCACATCATATTGTGTTAAATAATAAGTTTCAACACAAGCTTATATAATGTTTCACAATAAAGTTTTGAGTTGTTAAGATGGCTCATCTGAAATCATAGTAATAAGTGGGCTCCATCAAAGAAGATCATTTTTTTCTTTCATCTTGGCCCTTTTAGATAGTGCTCCAAGGTACTTAATTACTTATAGATGCAAATTTCTAGATAATAAATGTTCATACGATTTTATGGATAACACCTAATGATTCATCAAATGGGAAAAACTATATTAGATAGTAGAAAGAAAAATAAAAAATTATTGTCCAAATTATTTTAAAATATATTGTCCTAATCATTTGAAGGCTCTTTTTGCAATTTAATTAAAATTTGAGCGTATATCTTTGTCTTTCACGCTTTGGATCACATAGTGGTTAATCATTAGAAAAAAAATATTAGCGTACACAAAGAGTGACTCAAAAGGTATTGTCCTCACTTTTACAAGGATTTTTTTAACTGATGAATTACTTGACGTGATCCTAATTGTCAAATAAAAAGATTAAATGAATAGATTGTGGAAAGCTTACACTTTCACTTACATTAACTACCATGTCAAGTCGGTTCAAAGAATTTATTAAATTGCTTGATATGGCTCATCCATCATCAAAAATAATCTCTTCATAATTTCTATCTAGTGATGGTATGATCTATTAGATTTATGCCAAAATTAATGTATATTCTTGAAAGGGAAAGCCTCACATAGGACACTTGAACTTTTTTCTGACCTTCTAATTTAAGAACCAAAGGGTAAGAAGAATCCAAAGGGCTATCACACATGAAAATGGATAAGATAAGAAGATGAAGGGGATGTTTCAACTAGAGAAATCATGTAGGCATGAGGTGGTTCATTCATTAGAAGTATTGACATTAGGTAAGGAGAAAATTTTACTACATAGAGGGAGGCATCCATGAGAGGAGTAGCTTCATTTTTCGCAAAGACATAACATACCCAAAGAGAGATATTGCTTGCAATGATGAGAATAGGGGATACTATTGTTCTTTCATGAGGTTCCAAAATTATTTAATCCATGTATATTTGTTAATCAACCCTTGAGTGATGATTCCACTATTGCATATCAATAAGCATGAAAAGGGCACCAGATATGGTGCAATATATTTTCACCTAGCCTTTTGTCCAACCTATTGATCTCTAAGCCTCATTGCCTATTAGTGTCCAACACTTAGTCATTTTATAGCTAGCATTAGTTAGTCATCACTATGATCAAGCCACCTAATGAAGGTCGAGTTACATGGACTTGTTTATATTTTCATTACATGTCGAGCAAGTCAAAGGTTGCCAAGCACCCCAGTGTAGACCAAGTCACAATATATGTTGAGTAAAGGATAAGGAAGTTGAGTTTAGTTAAGAAGATATAGTTTATGTTGAATGGGTCAATATCTATTGAACCTATAGAAGACAAGGGACAACAAGAATGTTAGTTATGACCAAGCATCAAACTATTCAATTGCCTACTAAACTAATTTTGGCATATGTATTTGTAATGTCACAAACACTTATGCAAATTATTTTGGTAGAATTCTATATGATATTTATGGATTGTGGAGATATCTAAGGACCTGATTACACATTTTTTCAAAGGAAATCAATCCCTAGGAAGACAAAGTAACCAATCATAAAATTAGAAGGACTAAGCAGAAAAATAATGAATTCTAGATCTTTGATTATAATCTAGAGTCTTTAGCAATTGTCTATTTAAGAAGGGACCAAGCCATAAATTATTATGTGTGTGAATGATGATTGTGTATGCATGTGAAGGTTAAGAAAAGAGAGAAGGAAGGCTAAGTTTGATGATAAGAAACAAAGACCAAACATAGCAACCTATTAGTGAAGGGTAGAATAGAGAAAATCAAATAGGGAGATCAATTCAGACAAGGAAAGAGATGATCCATAATTTGGCATCAAGTGTTAACCAAAGGGTTGGGTACTAAGACATTATAACCATTATATAAGGGAAAATCTCTTAATAGAGTGGTTTTAACAGACCTAATTAAATCTCCTAACTTAGTGCTCACTTCATTGTGAGATAAAATCCTTTAACCAAGATAGACTTAATAGTCATATAAAGCTCTTAATAGGGTAGACCCATCACATGGTAGATCATTATAATTAATCAAAATTATAGCCCTAATAGGAAAACTTTATTGTCACAGGAGTGAAGATTTGTGGGTGTCATCCCAATCCCAATTTTACCTTCACCTTGGAGGGTTTCTGGGTAACCAAAATCTTTGTGTTATGTATTTACATTTGCCTTTCATGTTGATGGATGTGATGCATAATTAGACCTATTTTTAAGTTTTAAATGATGCACGATCCTAGATATGAGATGGATTAGGAGTGAATGCAGTCAATCTGTTATTTTGTTTTGAGGAGTTATTTTTTAAATTAGTGAAAATAAAATTTACTTTTAAAATTATATCAATTTAACATATAAATTTTAAATTTATTTTATTTTTAAAAATATTATAAAATTTTCATATTTCTTAAATTTAAGTATTTTTTAATATTATATTCAACAATTATACTTGAAAATATATAGAAATTTGGATGAAAATATTTTACCAGTGATGCATTAATTTTTTTATAAAGTTAAAAGAAAACCTTAGTGCTAGTCTTTGGGGAAGAAAAATGTACTATCACACACAATAGTGTACTAATAGCATGGCATAGGGTTAGGAAATAGGTTAGGTGCAAATATGTTGCACCATAGCAAGTGCTCATGAAAAGTAGTGTCCAAGATCTTTTCAAGAAAGCCAGGCATCACACCTGCATGAAGGGGGAAAAAACCTATTTGCTAGCTACTATCTTTGGTCTTCTCATAGCAATGCATGGCTTGAGACTTTAATTCTGGACAAAAATTCCAGCAACATAAGTCATCTGCAAGAACTCTAACCCCAAGGCACTTACCTTGATTTTAGCCTCTTCTCTTGTGTTGATTTTTGTAAGAGTGGTAATCTATAAAGCCTACTAGTAAATTTTGATCATTTTAAAAATAAGTATTTACTCAAAGTAAATATTTTATAAGGGAAAAGAAAGTTCCTAATTATCTATAGATGAAAATTTTAATAATCGGTTTAATTGAAGCCTTGGCAATAGTTTCTTATTGTGGCAGGATCTAATAAGATATCATATATGATGCAATATGATATCTGTTAGAAAGATTAATCTTCCCTTGGATGTATTTAATTGGGATATTCCAAGGATCCCTAAATGCAGTTTTTCCTATTGTACACATGTGGAGGACATGTCATTATTTGTCCTTTATTCCACATGTGAGGACAACTCATTTTTATAATTCCTTTATTAAGGAATTTAGTTTATCCTCCTTAAGAGGATTATGACACTTTGCACACACCTATTATGAATGTGGCATTCATAGAAATGGGAGTTACACATGTAAACACATGCAACTCCTTTCTCATCTCTTTAAAAGAGATGCTCTTCTCTACACACATCATTTTGATGTTATTGTATTGAGCTATTTTTTCTCCAACACTCTCTCTCTCTCTTCTCTAGGAATTTTCCTTCATTCATAATACTCACAAGGGGTTTTCTTTGCTTTCCCCTTATAAATCCTTGTCTCCATTGTTGAACCATCTTGGTGTATGCTCTTGGATTTTTCTTATTTCATGGTAACATTGTTTCACACTTAACTTACTTGGATTGTTTCTTGTTCCTTGCTCTATCTTATCGTTTCTTTCATGGTATTAGAGCTTGGTTACTAATCCTCATTTTAAGTTTTGTGTCGAAGGTTGCCATTCATTGGAGCAGACCTTATTTGGAGACACTATTGAGAGAAGAAGTTTGTGTTGTGGTTGTTTGCTCATTCTAAGATCTTGTGTGTGCAAGTTTTATTGTATCATTTTTTATCATTGTTTACTAACCCTCTTTGGAAGGCTTGCCACCAAAGAGTTTTCCTTTCAAAATTTCAATTTTTTTTTTGCTCTTATTTTGGAAGGCGTGCCGCCAAAACAAGAAGCATTACTTCATAGCACTCATTTATTATAAATTGTGCAATTTTTTTTAAATATATATATATATATATATATTTATATTTATTTATTTATTACTCTTATTATTTCTCCTTAATATTATTGAAGGAAATCATAATTCTAAGTGTGTTAAAAAAAAACCTTAGTACTCACATAGATTAGTTTTAAAAATTTGAAATTTAAAACATTCCTTATATCTCTATTTTATATTTTATATTTCATTTATATATATATATATATATAGAGAGAGAGAGAGAGAGAGAGAGTGAGAGAGAGAGAGAGAGAGAGAGAGAATTTAAATATTTCATAATCTTTATCTTAAAATATCTATTTTTTGAAATTTAAAATTGATTTTAATCTATGAGATTTTAACTTCTTAATATCTCATTCTTTCCATATCTTCATTCAGTTTTTTTTAAGTATCTTTCCTTGTTTACTCCTTATTTGTACCTTTCTCAACTCGACTTTCTAAATCTCATTTGTGATCTTAAATATTTTGAAGCCTTCCATTTTACTGTATTTTCTTTAATCTTTGACTCTGCGTAATCCTCATATGTATCTCTTCTGATTTCTTCTGAGAGCTGCTTGGTAAATTTTGAATTTTTTTGGCTATTTTTAATCTAAGAAATGTGAGGTTTTTATTGCATGCTCCTTTTTTAAAGATATCTGAAATCCTTTTCGTGCTCTGTTTCCCACTTTTTCCAAGAGCTTCTTTCATCTTCTTGTTGATTATTGATTACGTTCAAACTCCATCGCCTTCTCTATTTAACTCACTACATGCATCTATTTAACTCATTTGGTGTCATCCCCTGTAGCTCAAATCGTTCGGCCTCCTTCTATTTTTTGCAATCATTACTCCTTTCTATCATAATGTTTTGTTTTTGCTGCATGCGTTAAGTAGTTTCCTTCTCTAGTTTTAATTTTGCTATTCACTACTTGCTTCTATTTGAGAAGGTTGAGTGAGTGTGAGTGCCTATTGAGAGAGTGGGAGCATCTGACATGACTAGAGATGCCATTAACCATTGTTGGTGCCACAGTTGCAGTGGACGCGTTCAAGCAGCATGATCTTCCTTTCCAAACCTTCGTATACATTATTTTAAAAATGCTTTTCTCATTCTTTTAGCAGTTATTAATATCTTTTCATCTTTGTATTGGCGAATTCTCCTGTGAGATTCTCATACTTTTAATAGCCTTTAATAGCCATTTGATAGCTTTGAATAGCTTTTACATAGTTTTTTTTAATAGTCTTTTCTAATATCTTTTGGTATGCTTTTCTAATTATTATTATTTTTCAATCGCTTTTTCAATAGTTTTTTAATTTATCCATCTTTTCTTAGCCTTCTTCACATTATTGTTTTTGAAGGCTTATTAAGTTGAAAAAGAGTATTACATTTTTTTCTTAAACAAGAGTTTTTTTTTTCTGAGTTTTTAAAGAGTTTTAAGGGTTGTTAAAGCCTAGTTAAACTCTTAAGATCTATTAAATCTTGTTAAGTTTTTATAAAAATCATTTCTGATAGAATTTTTTTACGTCTTAATTATCAGCGTGTTAGTTGAAACCTTGTTAAGTTATTTTTTTTTTTTATTGGTCTTATTATAAAGTTATAAAATTAATTTATAGCTTAAAAATCTGACCTTTAATAATTATTTATAAGTTTTTTTTTTCTTTTTTCAATCATTTCGTATCATTAGGGATCCTAATTATAGCTAAGTAGATTCCTATATCATTTTTTTAACATTATAATTATTTAATCAATTATAAAATGTCTCTGCATTATTCCTTTTTTTGTTTCAGATTAATCATTGTTCTAACATTTCTTTGCAGGGTTGTATCATTTTTCTAGAAGCTTATTCATACTTTTATTTGCAACTTTCTTTAATTCAAGTTAACGTATAAGTCATATTTCTATTAGGGGGGACATTTTTTTTCATAAAGATGTCAACCTTAATTCTAGAAATAAAACTTAGTAGCTCTAATTATCACTCCTGGAAAACACATATTTCATTTATATTTTGTTTTAAACACCTATTCGAGATAGCCACTGATCCTTCTATTGAACCTGGTTTAGCAGCTACACAAGATGAAAAAGATACTTGGAAACTTAAGAATGAAGAATCTTTAGGGTTAACTGGTATTTCCATTATTCCAGATTTATATGTTTTAATTGCACATTGTTCTAAAGCCCATGATGTCTGGTCAATTTTACAAACCAAATATGATAGTGCAGATGAATCTCGAAAAATGCAGTTGCAGGATCAACTTGAAGATCTCAGGTATAAAGATTTTAAGACCATGGATGAATTTTTGTTAAAATTTGATTCTATTAAAAGTCAACTTGTTGCTTTAGATGTTCCATTATATGACATTCGCTTAATTCATATTATTCTTAAAAAGTGTCTTCCTAGACAGTTTCAATAGTTTATCACTAATGTTCATGCTCAGCTTGCTATTCCTACATTATCTACTTAGTTAACTTATGTTATTTTTCAAAATTTATTAAGACAAGAAGAAGCTAAGCTAATTCAGTTTAGCACTCTTAAATCAACTGAACATGCATTCATGTCTCAGAATTCAAATAATAATAATTTTTGTTCAAATAATAATAATAATAATAATAACAAACACTATAATAATAATTCTAATAACTTCAATAATAAATCTCATACCAAATATAACAATAATAACAATAACCATACCAATCATCATAATAACAATCTTAATAACAATAATCAAAGGGATCATTCAAATTCCAAACCTCATTGTTCTTATTGTGGCAAAGATGGTCATGTTGTCAATAGCTATTTTAAAAAGCAAAATGATAAAAAACCTATGAATAATAGTGACCATAATAAAAAATCAAATCATAAAAAAGGTAACTCTAATGGTTCCAATTCTCATCATGCTTTTACTTGTAGCTTTAATGTTTGTAGACCTTTAGAGTGGATTGTTGACAATGGTGCATCACAACATGTAACTTCTCATAAAGAAATTTTTGATTCTCTGCAACCTAATATTGCTAACATTCCTATTCAATTACCTAATAATCAAACTTGTAAAGTTGAAGGTTTAGGTGATGTAACTATTCCTAATGGTAAATTGCATGATGTATTGTATGTACTTGATCTGAAAACTAATTTGCTTTCTATTTCAAAGTTATATCAGGACTATAAAGTTGAATTCTATAAAGATACGTGCTATGTGATAGATCCTCAAACTAAACAAGTGATTGCTCATGCTAAACTGGATAATGACAACTTATTTGAATTCCA
Organism: Cupressus sempervirens; assembly: GCA_028749045.1. Classification (NCBI taxonomy): domain Eukaryota; kingdom Viridiplantae; phylum Streptophyta; class Pinopsida; order Cupressales; family Cupressaceae; genus Cupressus; species Cupressus sempervirens. The sequence continues at coordinate 147,224,912 of CM053790.1, forward strand.
TGAATTTGCTAGTTCACGATATTCTTTACATACTTCCATTGATTTCAATATATGGCATGAAAGACTTGGCCATTTAAATTTAGATTATATTACTTTAATGCACAAAAGCAATATGGTTGATGGCTTGTCTCACATTATTCCTTCTAAGATTGCTTGTACTGATTGTATGAGTGATAAGATGCATAGGGAGCCCTTTCTAAGTGGTAAATCATGGTGAGCAACTCATAAGTTGCACCTTGTCCATAGTGACCTTTTGGGCCCCATGGAAAATAACTCAATCCAAGGTTCTCGTTATGCACTTACCTTTGTTAATGACTTTTCTAGACAAACTTGGATCTATTTTTTGCATAGCAAGGATCAAGTTCTTGATATATTCATCGAATTTCAGTCATATGTTGAAAGGCAATCTGGTCTTAAACTTAAAATTCTCAGAACTGATAATGGAAAGGAATATGTGAATAATGCTTTTCATTCTTATTTGAAATCATGTGGAATTAAACACGAGCTTACTATTCCTTATACACCATAGCAAAATGGTGTGGCGGAAAGAAAGCATCGGACCATTGTTGAAATGGCTAGATGCATGTTGCATGCTAACAATCTGCATTATAAATTTTGGGTTGAAGCCATGTTTTGTGAAACTTATATTCTTAATAGGACTCCTACCAAAGCTCTCAAGGATATTACTTCAGAAGAGGCTTGGTCTAGTAGGAAACCTAATTTACATCATTTGCGAATTTTTGGATCTGTTGCTTACATTCATACTCCTAAACAGAAAAGGCATAAATTAGATGCTAAGTCTTCTCCTTATATTTTTGTTGGTTATGATGAAAACACTAAGGGTTATCTTGTTTATGATTCTACTACTAATAAAGTTCACATTGCTAGAGATTTTGCATTGCAGAAAATTGTGTACATGACTATTCTACTACACATGATGCAGAATTCAAAGGCACTAAAATTGTGCTAGTGGAGGACCAACCTCCTTCTCTTAACCCTACACCTCAAGCACCACCTATTATTTCTACTTCTACTAGTAATGATATTCAAGTAGCTACTAATGATGATTTTATTGATAATGATTCTTCCTCTAGTAATGATTCTGTTACAACTAAACGTAAACCTAAATGGGGTCAAAACTTAATCAATGAAAGTGATGACTACATTTCTAGATTTAGTGGAATTAAACATAGAAGGATTAATTATTGTAATTATGCTTTGATGACTACTATTATGAATTCTAATGATCCTAAGTCTTTTGATCAAGCTAACTCTTAACCTCATTGGCAAAAGGCCATGCAAGAGGAATATGACTCTTTAATTGCTAATCAAACTTGGGACTTAGTCAAGTTACCTCATGGCAAGAATATAGTTTCATGTAAATGGTTATACAAAACAAAATTGAATTCTAATAATGAAATTAGTAAATTTAAGGCTAGATTAGTTGCTAGAGGTTTTTCACAAATAGAAGGATTAGATTATAATGAAACTTTTTCTCTTGTTGCTAAAATGCCTACTATTAAATTAGTTCTTGCTTTAGCATCTAAAATGAATTGGCCTATTCATCAAATGGATGTTAAAAGTGCCTTCTTAAATGGTGATTAACATGAATAAATCTATATGGCTCAACCTCTTGGATTTGTTAAGAAAGGTAGTGAAAATCTGGTTTACAAATTAAAAAAATCTATTTATGGTCTTAAACAATCACCTAGAGAATGGTATTCTAAAATTAATTCTTTCTTTATTTCTCAAGGCTTTTCTAGAAGTAAGAATGATCCTAATTTTTATATTAAACATACCGAAGATGATATTATCATTGTTATTGTTTATGTGGATGATCTAATTCTCACTTCTAGTTCAGATGCTTTGATTTCTGATATTAAGTTTCAACTTAAACAGAAATTTCAGATGACTAATTTAGGTATTTTACATTACTTCTTAGGTATGAAAATTTGGCAAACTCCTAAGAGTATCTTTCTTTCTCAAAGCAAGTATTCTCATGATCTTTCAGAAAAATTTAAGGTGAATGATTCTAACCATGTTTCAATTACATGTGAATTAGGAACTAAATTAATGGTTGATATGAATACTCCTTTTGTTGATGAAACTTTGTATAGGCAATTGGTAGGAATTTTAAATTATTTAACTCTTACTAGACCTAATATTGTTTATAGTGTTGGTTTAGTTTCTAGATTTATGTCTAAACCTCAACAAACTCACTTTAAAGTTGCTAATAGAATCTTAAGGTACATTAAAGGAACTATTAATATGGGATTATTTTATGATGCCAATTCTAAATTTATTTTACATGGCTATACTGATTCCGATCTAGGTGGAAATCCCAATGATGGGAAATCCACTTGTGACTATTGTTTCTTTGTTGGTTCAGGTGCAATTTCTTGGAAAAGTAAAAAAGAACACTCTATTTCCCTTTGCTCAACTGAAGCTAAATACAAAGGTTGTACCAATGCAGCTAATTAAGCTTTATGGCTTAGAAGACTTCTTGAAGATTTGGGTCTACCTCAACAAACACCTACCCCTCTACATTGTGACAATCAAAGTGCTATTGCCTTGGCAAAGAATTCAGTTTTTCATGCAAGGACCAAACATATTTCACTTCAACATCACTTCATTCGAGAACAAGTTGAAGACAAGAAAGTTACTCTTCTTTATTGTAAAGGTGAACATCAAGTGGTAGATATTTTGACAAAACCACTTTCTAAAGAGAGATTTCAATTTCATTGTAAAAATTTGGGTTTACAACCCTTTGATGTAAACTCCCCAAGTAAAGATTAAGGGGGGGTGTTAGAAAGGTTAATCTTCCCTTGGATGTATTTAATTGGGATATTCCAAGGATCCCTAAATGTAGTTTGTCCTATTTTACACATGTGGATGACATGTCATTATTTGTCCTTTATTCCACATGTGAGGACAACTCATTTTTATAATTCCTTTATTAAGGAATTTAGTTTATCCTCCATAAGAGGATTGTGACACTTTGCACACACCTATTATGAATGTGGCATTCATAGAAATGGGAGTTACACATGCAAACACATGCAACTCCTTTCTCATCTCTTTAAAAGAGATGCTCTTCTCTCCTTCTTCTCTACACACATCATTTTGATGTTATTTTATTGAGCTATTTTTGCTCCAACACTCTCTATCTCTTCTCTAGGCATTTTCCTTCATTAATAATACTCACAAGGGGTTTTCTTTGCTTTCCTCTTATAAATCCTTGTCTCCATTATTGAACCATCTTGGTGTATGCTCTTGGATTTTGCTTATATCATGGTAACATTGTTTCACACTTAACTTATTTGGATTGTTTCTCATTTCTTGCTCTATCTTATCATTTGTTTCAAAATCAAATTGAATTGTATCCTAGAATTTTTGAGATACATGAGGCTTGTCAAGATAACTGTGGGTCAAGGGAGTCTTATCTCCCACGTAGTACCTTGTTCCTCATAATTTATCTAACTTGGCACTGATAGATTCCTACCACTCCAAGGTAAATACTGCATTCATTGGTTGATCTTGATCCTAGTTATTTCTTTCCTTCTATGTTTTGTGTGCTTTGATGTGAATCACTAATGTCCTTGTCTTTTTTTCCTATTGATTCCTTCCTTTTTGTTTGATGTCCTCTGTAAATAGTGTGGCCAAAACAAGGTGATGTTGTATAAAGGAGTCATGTCCTAGCATACTTATGTGACCTAGAGTTATATGCAAAAGTCATATTTCATGATAGCAGTTTGTAGATATTTGATTTATTTAGTATAGATCTAATGCTTTTGATTATGTGTTTTAAGAGGGGTTTAGATATTAGACTTTTAACATTAATGTTTTATTATTAAATGTATTAATATATTAGTGTTTATAATGAAAAATATTTATTTGGCTATAAGTAATATAATTAGTTGGATTTATTATTTGGACTTCTATTTAATATTAGTGATTAATAATATCAAACTAATAATATGAACTCAAAACACACACACACACACACATACACACACACCCATATATATACCAAATAAAGAATATGAGTGTTCTATTGGGTTGTAGAGTTCATTACTTTGTTGTCGTCATGACATCTCTCCTACACTTATTTCTTATTGTCAAATTATTTGTCATAAATGATATTAATTTTCAAAGACTTTCATAGGTTTCCTAGTGAAATTAGCATCACAGACTCTCAAGTTAGATTATACGACTATCATTATTCTAACTTATGACAAGGTTTTATATATAGAATGTTTTATTTGTAATCATGAAAACTTAAAGCTAGAGCTGAAAAATTTTATTATTACTAGCTTGGTCTTGGAGGTTGTACATTATGAGAATGTACCATCCTTTAGAAAAAGGAACAAATTTTTAACAATATTTTTTTTGGTAATGAGTTCATAACATGTCAGCACATCTAACATGAAGACTAGTTTACATAACAATATCAACAAGTTAGTTAAGATGTGTCAAAACAATAAGCTATAAAATAGGATTAGGGTGCCCAATTAACATATTTTATATGAAAATATATTCATCTAGAAGTTACAATATCAACAAGTTAGTTATGTCAAAAAAAAAATGTAAGATAGGATTAAAGTGCCTAATTGATATGTTTTATCAAAGTATATTCATCCAAAAGTTAAGGCCATGCAAGTATGGTTGTGAAAGTATCAATACTTGCATTTGTAAATTTTAATACCTTGAAATTTCATAACAATACCCATCAATAGAATACCAGTATACCTTAAATGTGATTATTATTGTCATCCTAATTTCCATGCTCACTAGAGCTCAATATGTTGCTTATCAGATATTTGCATTTTTAGAAAAATGAATGTCCATTAGCAACAACAAAGGGAAAAAATAAAATTGTCACAATAAAATATTGTACCCACTAATGTCATATCAATATATTGTACCCATGTGCTAGTACTTTATTCCAATTTGGTAACTTTGAAATAAACATATTAATTCTATGGTGGGAAAAAGTATCTTACATAGAACACTTAAGAAACAATATTACTAAAATGCATGATAAATGATGTACCTTCTATATAGTAGTTTGGCATATGAAGTGTGGATGGTGCAGCGTTAAGAAACATATACATCATAGTATTATGTGAAACACTATCTAACATAAGCATCCCTTTGATTTTCTCCTTGTCTTTAGTAACCAAAGCACTACCTTTCTTAGGCTTGATTGGTGTCATAATATACAATGGTGGTTGTATTATTAATGATCATTACT